>JAQFVV010006232.1:4788861-5388861 GCA_028023455.1 Epiperipatus broadwayi
TAAAGTTATCAGCAGATTGATCCAAATGTGAAAAGGCAGAGCAAGTCTAATATATGCTCTGTTTTGCAAGTCTAATACCAAAGAGATAGCAATTTGTGATTTGTTCTTTTCTTTACTATTAGAAAACTAGTGGAATATTAAATTCATAAAAAGTTGGAAGTTAACTCATAATTTTAAGAAAGAGAAACATGCACATTTACTTTTGATCCAACTAGTGATATAGATGTAGTTCGTAAATCTTGAATTCTAATAAATAAATAGTAAAAGTCATATTAAAATTGAACTAATGATTTTGACTTGTTTCATTTTATTATTATGTATTTGAGAATAAGCTCATGATTCATTTTAATTTCGAAAAAAAATAATAGTAATAAATAAAGAAAACAGGAAGTATATTAAGATTTAGTATTTTTTTTAAGCACTGATAAAAGAAATCAAAACATCTCAAATTTTGAAAACAGTATTTTATTAAATAACATTGTTTATCCATACAACTCAATAAATAATTGGTAGGTTGTGTTTTCACATGTATGAAATTATATGTATGCACTTGTATAACTGAAGTTATGATAATAAAAAAGATTGTTTATTATAACAATGATCAGTCAACAACATCATATATCATGAGCATTGGCTGGCAATCATAAGAAAATTTTATACATCAAAGTTTGCATTCATATACATGCTTCTTTTATTGTTTACAAAAAGAAATCTATATGATTAACCAATATTTTATTATAAAAAAAGATACAATGTATAAATTCATGGAATTGTTATTTAAGAAATTACATAGGATGGATTATTAAAAAACAAAGTTGATATCTGACTTTAAAGACCACAAAATATTAATGTAGGTTTAAACAACAACTGAAATATGGCTCCTATTGTGTACAAAGGATTCATTCTTATTGTCACTAAAGATCTGTAAAATATCCATCTAAATTTAAAGAAAATACATACATGTATACCTTGGTTACAGTGCCAATATTTATAAATAAAATTAATAATGCTATTAGGGATATCAAATATAATATTGAACTACTACTAAAAGAATTATTGAATAGAATTGTAAAATGTTGATTTGTATATTTATTTGTTATTAAGGAAACATCCATTAAATCTGCATCATGTTTTGGATTACAAATATTATAAGAATTCCTAGTCACACAGTACCAGATGAATATAGTAATAGTTAAAATAAAAAAACATTGTAATAGCAATGTTAAATGAATCCTGCACAAACTAACCAATGATGATGTTCAGTACTCAAGGAGTTCATATATAAGTAGGATTTGAATTAGGGAATATGATGTGACAACATTTTAAAATGTGACAACGTGTCCAGATAAGACTCATAATGAAGCAGTAATGATTAACCCAAATGCATAAGTCTAGAATATTATTTCTGTGTGAAAATATTGCTTAATAGTTGTGGTATATTGAAGTAAGTGTACATAGAATTGTTGCCACTCCAAGTGTTTTGAAACTTTAAATATTGAGTGACTTAATAACATTGTAGATTGTTTAGTTTTATTTTAAGGTTTTCTTTTGTATGTATATATATTCAAGTCTCCATTTCATGTAAGTCAATTGATATAAAGAATAATTGCTTTAAAGTAAGCAATTAATTAGAGGAAATCGCTATAATTGATTGAGATTATAAATAATCATTGGATAGATTTTATTAGGATAATTTATTTAGGTTTGATATTCTTAATAACAAGTCATAATAAGTTAAATTGTCTTTATCAATTAGATTTGAACAAATTTAATTCAAACATATATTTTCTTCTAATTGTGCAATGCATATATTGTCTAGCATCAGACATGATTTAAACACCTGCATGATCATCATATGTTTGATTGTCATGAAATATGTTTCTTTTACTCGTTTAATATTTATGCAATGAAAATAAACTGACAAGGACTGCTTTGTTAACTACAAGTTATAGGTTGCACTTATTTTGAATTTTAACTATATTTTTGTGATATATTTATTTTACTTTTGCCAATTGGTTGAATAAACAATTACTGATAATCTTAAGCTAGTTTGCTCAAAACCTTCATATATAATATATATGTAGATAGAAATGGATATTTGTGGTCAAAGAAAATCTTTTAGTCTAAAAAATATGTATATAAATTATAATTTAAATTAATTCCTTATATTATTATAATTATATTACTTTTATAACCCTTACTAAGATTTTTTTTTTTTTAGATTATGGAAAACACAACCTGAAAATCAATGGAATTGATTCACATTGAATTTTTTTTATCTTTCAAAATTTGTATTAATATCAATAAAAATGGGAGATCTGTTTATTATTATTATTATTAAAGCTGTGAAGTCATTTAAATGTCAATAAAAATGTATACAATTTTTTTTTATTAAATTTGGTTTTTATAATTTTTTTACATGTAATATCATCATTTATTATTCATTTTTGGTCACACATATTAGAGTTGCTAAGGCATTTTGATATTTATCTGAGAAATCGAACATACATGCATGGATATTTTTTTTGTTTAATCATATTAAATTTCTAATAGCTATCATAACATTATAATATAGAAAAGAATAATTATTACATTAAAAGCTCTATGATTATTTATTTATTTATATTAAATAGATGTAAAGAGCTTGAAATTATGAGTTTATTATCCCATCTAATTATATTAAGTATTTGTAGTTAAATATTATATTAAATATATTTTGAAATCAATAAAATGTCATTTCATTTCGATGTACATTTTAGTTGGAACAAACACATGAATGTAGTAAAATAGTCTTAGATAAATATAAAATACATTTTACCTATTATAAGCTTGGTTAGTCTAGAAGTGAGGGATTTATTACTTTTATTATTCATCCATGCATACCATTACAGTTCTAGCTTATCCAGTTCATATGGAATATTAAATAAGAAAAGCCAACCTCACTTTGCTCAGTATTATTCATTACAGTATATTATGCCACTATAAATTGACACTCAGTCTGCAAAATTTATAAGAATGACAAAAATTACAATGACCAGTATTAATTGAAAGTTTGTTAGTCTTTCACATGCGTGATTATTTCTCAAACAGCCAATCAGATTTTAAACAGCTGTCTTAAGAACGATCAGGCTTCAATACATGACAGATTTTGACAAGAAAAGGATGATACCAATTTTTTCTCAACTTAACTTTTTATATATATAAGCCAGTCTTAAACATCTTGGCCTGAAAGCTTGAATATATAAACATATACAGGTGCTGATATAGTATGCGCTTGGTGGCCATTTTGAATTTGGAAACACCCAAAAACACTGCTGGCACATGCAAGCGATAAATATCATCGACTAGAAACACTCATTTTAAAAAAAATAAATCGCCTAAGGCACTATAATTAAAAAAGGTGTTGGGAAGGGACTACACTTAAAAAAATTGCAGGAAACCGTTACATTAAATGGACTAAGGTGATACTATCAAAAAAAAAGTGCAGAAAAAGAAAAAGAGGTGAAAATTAAAAAAATACTTTAAAATAAACCAAAAACCCTAATTTATATTGTGCCCTTTTCTATAGGTCAGTAATAGTCCATCTCAGTCAATTACTAAAAATTTTAAATTTTAGAATATGTTCTTTTAATACATTAATTATAGTTTGTCGATTATATCTTTAAAGTACAATTTGAGGCTAAAGCAAACACGTAGTATATAAAATTATAGCGAATCATTTAAAAAATAGTTCTGTAAAGCTTTAAATATTGTTGCATATGGTTGTAAAAGCTGGCCATATTAAATAACACAGCTATAAATATTTAAAAGTATGTTTAATAAGCTCAATTTTAGTAGTCTTAAACATATAGATAAATAAATGTTATACAATATTTAAATTTATAAACTATGTTTAATAATCAAAATTAATATCATATATTTTAAAAATTAGTTTTGTGATGGTGAAGGTTATATCTAATTCTATATTTTTTAAATTGTTTTTCCAAATTTTTATAATTATATTATTTAATATAATAAAGTGTTGCAATTTTATAAATCTTGGCAGAGAAATAGATTAAAAATCGTCTGTCAAAGTTATTGATCATGTGACTTGTATAATGCATACTTTCACACACACGCTTGTTTGAATTAATAACAAAGTTTGAAATATTTTAAAAGTTATATTATAGAATTGGATGGAAATATTGCCTAGCATAAAGCAAATATTAAATATTAAGTTAACTATCGTATAACATGCTTAAATGATGTAATAAAGACGAATACACTCATAATATAAAAATTAAATATTTTGTTTAAATAAAAAATGGATAAATTGAACATTAAGAATGGAATAAGTTATTAAAATTATTTTTAAAGTTATTTTAAATGATTAAATAATTTAAATAAAGTAATAATTGATTTAAAGGTAGTATTTTAAATAATATTTTAAGTTCATTATGTCATAATTTTTATTTTCAAATATAATTCTGTAAAACTAAAAATATATGTAAATTTGTTCTCAAGCTAAAGTAAGAATCAACCAATCAAATGAGGTATTCTTACAGACTATAAATATGAATTGCATGGGGGTATCAGGGGAGATTAAAAATGGATTGAAACCAGAGAAAGGTATATTAGTAGCTATCGAAGAGATAGTACTTTAAAATTTTTATTTTAGTCAATTTTTTTTAGTACTTTCTTATAGTTTTATTTGCAAAAAAAAAAAAAAAACTAATTGATATTATTTGAAAAGTATTTTGCAAAAGAGAGTTTAAAATAAAATATATTTGGGAACTTCTTGAAAGTGATTTTCTAATTTTTAAAGTACTTGCCAGGATTATTTTATCTGAAATTTGACCTAAACTTTGCAATAAAAAGTGGATATACTGTGGAATAAAATGGATATAAATTCTAATAATATAAAAATGTTTTGGAATATCTTGATACAGCTTTATTAATGCTTCACTGGAGAACTGTTCTAGTGCATAAAACCCTCAGTTCGGACATTATACGGAGTCTAAAAAAAAATGTATTGAGACATATTATTTATAAGTTTATCCAAGATTTATTTTTTAAAAATAGTAATAAGACAATTATATCTTATGAATTGTTTATATAATATTATATCAAAAGGAGTAAAATGTTATATCCTTTCTGAAGGTAACATTTTTTTAAAAAAAAATATTTTCAAGAATTAAAAAGAAAGAACCCAGGAGAATATCTTACAGAAGCATTTTTGATATTAAAACCTCCAGTCTTAGAATTGTTTAAAATGTATTTAGAAAACATTTGTTTAAAAGTACTTGAAGTTTTTTTAAAAAAGTGATATATAAAAAAATATCAAACGAAAGTTTAAATTTATTAAGGATGGAAACTTATATAAAAAAGTGAACACATAGTTGAATAAAAAATGGATCCATGGAAATATTGTAAAAAAAAAAGTTTACCAAGTATTTTTAAAGCTAAATTAGATGGAAGATGCATCGGATATGCCGCAGAGAATATTGGCAGAGAATATTGGCAGAGAATATTGAAGAAATTTCACGAGATTAATTAATATTATGATTTAATAATTATCATCCTAAATACTAAAACCAAGGATTATTTTCTATAAATTTTACTAAATAGATTAATATTTATTTTTATTTTTAAACTTTAACATGCTTTAAGGAGAACATTTAGGAAACTCTAGAGAAAAAAATAAACATTTTGGACTTATCAGGAACTATTGTCAAGAAAATATGTAATTATAGTTTTGATTCCTTTTATTTTTATTAACCTAGTTTAAATCTAATTTTTTTTTATAAGATTAGGAAAACATAAAAACATTAATTTATTAATATTAGAATTTTATATTATCATAATTTAATAATTTTTTATAAGAACATTTTAAAATAAAGTGTATGAATGTATATTTCTTTATGTTTGCAATGATCGGTATCTAGTGGATGAAGAAGCCTACTGAATATGATGACCAGATAAAGGTTATTTTGGTAAGAGTAATAACTATTAATAATTTATAATGTATAATTTTGTTTTCTTTAGATCATCGATGAATCGTAAGAATGAAGTGTAAAAGTTTTAATTATACATAACGCATTTCATACAACATTTAAAAAACATTATGAGATAGGATTGATTTGAAAATATTGTCTGATTAGATTATATATGATTAAGCATACAGAATGATGAAATGGACAGACTTTTCTTATGAAACAGCTAGATTGTTTTAAAATTATCAGTGAATTTTATTTGTTTTGTAAATGCAGATAGTTATTTATCGATGTAAGATGTGGAAAATCTTGAGAAATAATGTTGAGATAGTGGCTTGGAAATACTTAGTGAACAGGAAACCAAGATGATGTTGTAAGAAATAGGATATGATAAGGAATAGAAATAATATTTAGTCTTTATGTCGATATCAGCATAGTTAACAAAGCCCTATGACTGGTACACATTTTATTTGAACAGTGTTTTATATTTCTTTAAATATTTGATGTTCTAATAAAGCTGAAGAAATAGCTTTAACATTGTTCATGTATTAGAGGTTATTAGACAGGTAAAGGTCATACCTCTTTGCACTGTGCCATGATTTTGAGATATATTATGAGTGATACTCTAGCTTTCTTCCTTAAATCCTATGCATCTATTTCGCTATCTTTATTTCATGTAACTGCATCGTTCAGTAAGTTATTTTGAAAAGAAATAGTAAATAATTTAGAGCTTAGGTTATGCTATCGTTTTTTGTATAAGATTGGTTTATTTGCTTATAAGGAACAGAATTTTATAACTTAAAATTGAAGGTCCAATGAATCCTAAAGGAAAGGAAAGAATCATAGAATATATTTTTGAATTTATTTCGGAAATGAAATATAAATTTTGGAATAGAGTATCTAAACAAGATATTTTCTTTAAAATGTTAATAGTTTTAACAAGGCTGTAAACCTTAGCAATGAGCGTCTGTTATTTTTTAAATGCTTTATTATTATTTTTAAGAGAAAAATAAGTATTGCATATTTTTAAAATACAATAGTACAATGTAAATTATATAAACAATATGCATAGTATATTTTTTTGTTTATTGAATAATAGGAATATATTGATTATTACACTTACATCATACTAAAGTAAGGCTAAATAAGAATATATTATGATTAGTAAACATCGTGTGATAAAACACTAAAATCTAGTACTGAATTTTGGATGAATATTTTATGTAACATCTTTGACTTTGCAAGATGAAAATTTTTTTAATATTTTGAGAAATCCACTCATTATAAAGTTAATTTTGTTTTTCTGTGGAATGTTTTCCTATGAATGTTTTAAAAATAAGATAGTTTAATAATATTAAGGATGAAATGTTTTGCTAACAAAATAATTAAATATATTTGTAATAAATTAACCATAACGAGAAACCCCAAATGGTAACATTTTTTATTTTGTCTTAAGTCTAAATAAAGATATAACTAAATTATAAATTATTTTTATATAACTTAGTAGATAAAAATGTAAAGTAGAAGATAAGGATATCCACTGTAAATAGTGTACATAAATTGTTTATTTATTTGTTGTTATTAATAAACTTTGTTAAAAAAATTTTCAAAATTTTTGTGTCTGGATTATTTATTTCTCCACTCCACTGCATGAAATCATGATATATTCATAACAATTGAAACAAATATATAATTTTGCACAAAAAGATAAATAGAGAGTTATATTTAAGAATTTAAATGTTTTATTGATATTCTTTTAATTAAATAATTATAATTTTACATTGTTTTATTGGTCATAAATCAGTTATCACAATAGTATACTGAATTATATGCTATCAATTGCCACACATCCTTTGTCTATCAGATTATCATATGCTACCACGTATTTATTATATCATTACATGAAGATAAAAGATTATATAAAATTATTGTATTATTTTATTATGGTAATAAAATTATAATAAAAGAAAAGATATCCAGTAGTAGTTAAACAATGAAGAATATTATTATTATTATTTATTATTATTAGTTTAAGTGTAGTAGATTATGACATAAAATCCCTTCTCATATTTTACTACCGTATTTTTAAATTAACTTAGAATAAACTTTACGAACCTGAGATTTTCATTGAGCTAGATTATTATAAATAGAAGATTAAGATGTAATTATTAACTTAATCTTAGTGAGTAGAAGTTATTAAAGTCGTAAGAATACTATGAGTTTGTTATTTGAAATAGTAATAAGGGGGGGGGATAGTGTTCTTATGCCATTGAGGTAGTATCCTGTGGGATATTGGCTCAATGTAATCTATCTTGTCACCTATATTTTCACTTCAAGTCTCATGAAAATATTAAATATTTATTTAATTTATTTTTATAAACTGAACCTTATTCATATTTTAAATTTGAGCTAGGGAAACATTTTAATTTTAATGCTGAATATTTTATTTATTAATTATTAACTGAGCTAGAACCCGTTTTATTTTATATCATATACTATTCTGAAGTGAGGATGCACAAGTCAAGATTAGAATATATATAGTCATAATCAAACATTACACAAAAAGTGTGGGAAAAGAAAAAGAGGTGAAAATTAAAAAATACTTAAAATAAACCAAAAACGCTAATTTATATATATAGTCACAATCAAACTTGCAATATTTACAAAAACCCGTTAAAATATAGTGATCACTAGAAAAATAATAAATGCTATTTTAAAAATATCAGTCCGGTCTATCAACGCTATATACTAAATCAGTATTATAATTTTAAAAAACAATATTTAGTCATAATCAAACATTGCAATAGTAAAACCGTCACATTAAATAGCCCTGCAAATTTAGAAACCATTTATAACATAATGAGAAATATAAAGATAAGAAACAAAGATTTTAACATAACCTACAAACTTAAAATGCCAATGATATCTAAATAAATCATTACTCAATAATTGGTCTTTAATTATAGTTAAATAAAATAAAAATAATGCTAACTTAGCAAAGCTATATTATTAATATCAATACAATCTTATTAAAAAAGTCAATTACAATATGATAAAATACATAATAATAATACAAAGATTTTATTACCTATAAATTTATGCACATTAATCTATCTTTAATGGCCATATAAAACTTTCTCTTCAAGAATCCTATAAATTCATAACATTAAATTGTAAATAAAGTAAAATAATGTATATTAAACAATAATATCATACAAAATCATTTAAGTTAGCATATCTCTCCATTTCCCCAACTTAAAATATTATAAAATCACATCAATCTATTAAATGATCTTAAAATTTGCAATATCCAATCATAACCAATACATAAAATAAATGATGAGTTTCTATTTGATGCTTATTAAAATACAATTATAAAATCACAGCAAATTGTTGTTCAGTTTAATAAAATTAAGTTGCTAAACTTTAGACTATAATTATCAAAATATATGAAACATTATTAATGTTTTACTATGATGAAATATTAATATTAAAACCTAATATTTAAACTAAATTTATGATCCATACCAACAAACTTTAAATATAATTAAAGTAAATCACTCTATTTAATAGATTTTAAGTATCACTTTAAATTTATATACTAATTCCAATTCTAAAGGATAATAAAATTATGATCCTTATGACCAAATACTAACTTATATAATATTCATCTAACAAATAATGATCAATGAGAAAACTAAAACATTTTATAGAAAACTCAGAAATAAACAGCCTAAAGACAATATAAAATACCTAACAATTCCTTTTATATCTAATGTAACTTCAAATATTGCAAAAAAAATGTCTAACAATTTCAAATTTAGCTTCAGAACACTCCCCAGTACTAACCGACTAATAAATAATTCCAAAAATAAAATAGAAAAAGATCAAGCCCCTCATGTGGTTTATAAAATGGCATGCACTCAATTATGCTGCCATGCATTTTACTATGGTGAGACTCGGGCTAACCTTAATACAAGAATTTACCAACACAGGTATGCATACAACAGGATTAAAAATAAAAATGAAGGAACATCAATATTCTGGGACCACCAAGCAGCTACAGGCCATGTATTCAAACCAAGTTTTGTGCAAATAATTTGTACAGAGAAGAGTGATGCCAAAATAATAGTTAAAGAAGCTTTTTACACAGCAAATGATCTCAGTGCCATTAATAGAAGAGAGGCATGCTTTGCTCTCTCCAAACAATGGACTAACTAATTAAAAATTCAAACTCATTTGCATATGTGTACAATAAATCACAACAGTCTTCATTCTCAAAGCTATGAGTATGAGATTCAAACATTAAATCTCGAAAGTGCTAAGCAGACCTATTACACATTATAGTATAATTATAGCTTCACTATTTAATGTGAAAAAGTCGCATATTTATAATTACAATTTTTACTAATTAAGAGAAAAACAATTTATTTTATATAAGTAGGTAAATATCTTATTGCAATTACCCATATTTATCTTTAATAATTATTTTATTTGTACTTTTGTAACTCATTGAATCAATTCAAATGTAATTTCTGTTTTAATGTAACTTATATATAACTAAGAGAATAATTTTAATATACTTCTAATTACTTATTAAATATTAAATAATACAAATCGATTAATTGTATAAAAATCTATAATACCTGGTCTAGATAATAAAATATCAAATTCACTACAAGAAAATGATATGTTATTGTACATATTTGCCAATCCTGTAGTTTAACTTCTGAACTGTTTTACAACTATTTATAATGAATTATGTGGTATTAATCAATATGTGGATAACAACTTCTCAAAGTATTATTAACTAATAAATTTACATTGTAAAATTGAATGACAACTAAGCTAGGTTAGTTGTTTTAAAAAAAATTAAAATTTATTAACAATGAATGTAAATTAAAATATATGTGGCAACTAAACAATAAATGTTTAGAATATTTATATATTAATTTTTAATTAAATAGGTAATTGTGCATTGAACTTCATTTATAAAAATGCTTAATCTGAAATATGTATCTCTAGATAATACAATATATGTTTTAATACATACATACTTTTTCAAAATATAAAAGAATCAATGACATTCTTAATCTCTATACAAAAAATACTTAATAGAAATAAAAATATAATGCATATAATTCTACCTATTCATTCATATTATACCAAAAAATAATTGCTTTATATGATGTAGTTGTTTTAGGATGTTAGTATTTATAAGTTATATATTCAAATTTAATTTACAAACAATGAATAAGTGGATGATATTTTGAAATAAAAATTATAATTATTAAACTAACTTTCACACCACCCACTTCTCTCTACTCTATCTAATAACACTGATACACCTAAACACATATATGCTGAAAAGATAAATAATCACCAATATACGTATTTCATGCTAAACCAGCAATCATCAGTTGCATGAAATACGTATATTGGTGATTATTTATCTTTTCAGCATATATGTGTTTAGGTGTATCAATGTTATTAGATAGAGTGGAGAGATGTGGGTGGTGTGAAAGTCTGTGCTCCTATACCCTATATTACATATATATAGCCACAGGTATATAACAAGCCTGTGTTTCAATTAATTATTAAACTACAAAATTTAAATTTGAATTTAGAAAAACTTAACTCTCCTATATTTCATGTATATAAAATAAATCTTTAGTTATCCTAAAATAGAATACCATATATCAATGAATACTATACAATTATATGTATATAATATTAATAATAATGATAATAATAATAATGAGAGAAGGAGGAGGAGAAGAAAAAGAAAGAGGAGGAGGAAAAGGAGGAAGAGTAGAAGAGGAAGAAGAAGACATGTTAGCAAATGACCTGATTAATCACCTTCCAATATAAAACCTCAAAGTTGTGCCACAGTTCTAATGTTTATTTCTTCAATTATAATTTGGCAATATTTTATTATTCCAGAGATGATGCAATACAAAACAAACCAATTTATATTCTGTATGAAAAAATTCATCAATCTCACAAAACTATATCAGCAGATGAAAATAATCCTTCCACCCATTATTATGTTATTAGCATTTATATCCTATTATTGAAATGTAACCAATATCCATTTTTTTAGCAAATAATTATTCAGAAGATTTTTAAAGCAAAGAGTTACTTTCATTTTTTTACTAAATTATTGTTTCTTACAAATTCTTGATAAATCTGTCCAATCTTTTGGCAAATATTATTTTTCTTACCCTATCATTTTATGTATTTAATGATCAAATATTTTTAAGATAATAATAATAATAATAATAATAATAATAATATATGAGTAAGCGTACGTTCATTTCTATTGAAGGCCAGACATAAGAGAGCAAGTTCAAAACATTTAGTTCTATTTATAATTTTTTTAATTAACATCATGAAAAACAAATCAACAAAACTTTTTTTATAATTCTGTGGTCAAATTTATGCAGCATTCCAAAAGTAAACATTTATTATACAACAATAATAAGAAATGAAAAAATATTTCACAATTATTACAGATAATATTTACGTTTAAAAAAATACAAATATTCATTTGATTCAACACAAACTACATTAATTTATACTTATATTCTTAACATACTACATTGAAAATATATTTTTACACATATCATTCCAATATAATATATAAATAAAATAACAAATATACCTAAGATATTAAATATTCATATGTATTATTTGTAATACGCAATAACCAAAATTTATATAAAAATGAATGAATAATAACTTTATCAAAACTGTAAACATTATTATTTACACATTCATTTTTTTAAAATGAATGAAGTTAAGTCACAATTTTTATATTACAATTAATAATAAATGTTTTTTAGTTCAATATTATTGTTGTCATATTAACATATTCCAATGTTCTCCAGGTTAATATATTTACTATTAAAATCAAACAAGAAAAAAAATTACTATTGACATTTCACCACGTACTTAAATTTATTTCAAATTTCAGTTGGAATAATATATAATATATGGTGATTTAGAAATTTCTTAGCATTTAAACATTTCTTTCATTTACATAACCATAGATAGAATTATAACTTCAACATTAAATACAAAATATTTTAATGCCTTTTGATTTATGTTGACTCAATGCCTCAGTGTGTTGTTATGAGATAGGTTATACAAGCACTGCATGATTGCTATATATTTTTGCATTGAACTCAGAAAATGTTAGTAATCATCTTTTGAAATGATTAGCTATTGAAAAAAAAATTCTAAAATCAAAATTCTAATATAATGATTAGAAAATTGTCTCAGTTTTTATTTTAATTACTATAATTAATTCAAATATAATTATAGGTAACATCCTAATACAGGATGATTAAAACTATTCATTACTTATTTTATTTACTTACATTTAATATAAATTTTGGTATTATTATATGCATGCACTGACACACTGTCGTAAATTAATTTATTTTTACATAATTATTGTATCTACCCAGATTAGTGCTATATATCACATTATATAAAAAGGGGGGAAAATAAGAAGTTTATTGATCATATTTAATTTAATTTCACTTGATCTCTGGATAATGGAAATGTTGAAGCATAAATGTTAATCAGGTAACTATGGCAACTATAATATTCAAATAACATTCTTATTTATTATTAATATTAGCATCAAATCATAAACTGGCTATGATCAATTTTAGGAAAAATATAAATAAATGAATAGATAAATAAATATGGAAAAATAATTGAATCATAAAAAGATCACTGGAATAAAATCATTATTACTAATTATTACACATTTTAATTTCTGTTACTACATTTACCATAGCAACTTAGTCATTACAAAATCAAATATTCATTTGTCATATATGTTAGTTTATTTATTTGTTTATTGGAATATATTATTAAAGATATATGTTAAATGTTTGTATTAAAAATGTATATTCATCAGAAGATATTGGAAATATCATGTAAATTCTTTATTTTTAGTTTTTTTTTTTTAAAAATCATATTGAAATTGTGAAATGAAATTTTTTTATTGTATCCAATATTTTAAAATCTTCATTTCATTTATGAATTGTAGGCAAATCTTATTAAAACCAAAGGAAGTCAGCAAAAATATATTATAAATAGAATTGCAATGCAACAACTTAGGTCTTATAAATTTAATCGCTTTTATAATCATCTTTAAAAATTATTAATTTTAATTTTTTAAAGTGATTAATTTCTAGTCATGGGAGAATAAAATTTTAACTGTCTTCCATTCAATTGAGGCCTTTTGTTGATGAAATTCCAAGGGAAACAACAAAAATGAAAAAAAAATTCTTCTTATTGCAAGTAAGCTGTAAAATATTCCATTGTTAAAATCTAGGATTTCATCTATTTATTTGTGGTGAATACAAACCTTATGAAGTGTATATGGATAATATATTTTTAGTGAATGAATTTTACAAGATCAATTAATTCAATTTCTACATGATATTAAGTAATTAAAATTTTACTTTACCGACTTGGAAAAATGCAAGTATTTATTATGCATTTGAATGTAACTAAATTTTGCCAGTGAAAGAATTCTCTTCATATATTATTACCAATAAAAGAAAAAAATAAAGCCAGTGATGTGTAGATTTTGCATCGAATAAGTATCTATTATTTTAAAAGATTGAATATATTTATATACACGAAAAAAAAAATCAGAATTTAAAAGCAAAAGTAATTGAATTCAAATCCTTAATTATTATCATTCATGCTTATCTTCTCTACTTCAAGAAAAATTGTTTCTATGCATTAGGGTCAGAAACAAGAAACCAGAAGCTACGATGAACCAGTGAGTAAAAAGGAAAAATTAAACTGTTCACTTGTGGTATGATATCGCTGTATATATATTTTTCATTTTTAAAAAATGTGCATGTTTTGTTCATATTTTATTTTAAAATATAAGATTAAATAGTATACATGAGTTATTATATGATTTGCACCACAAAAGGTCAGAGAGATTATCTTTTTTTTTTTTTGTTATTATTATTATTTAAACTCTTATCTGATGATATAGGTTTATTTATGACCTGATCTTTTCAAATATTTATTTTTTTGTTATTTAAGATTTAACTTGGGGATATTCATATAGATAAGGATTTAAATACAATAGATTTTTATGTTGGTTTAATTATTTAGAAATTATATTAGTGAATAAATAAAGAGCAATTTTTATTTGATCACATTTATATTTTTTATCATCATATATTCTATTTAAAGTATAAGGAAAATATTTGAAACCTCTCCTTCAGTTTATATAATATTATTGTCTTACAACACACTTTTGAGTTCCATATATATATATTTATTATTTATTCTTGATTTTTATGTGGTAATAGATTATCAAATTAATAATATATTAAAGAGAAATGGTATTTGTATTTTTTTAACTTGCTACGATTTTAATCCGTTGCATATCTCTTTTTTTTTTTTTATTATTGTTATTATTAATTTTCATTAAATAAATTTGAAGTTAATTTAAATCTAACTGATTTGTCTAAAATTGTTTTATAAGTATGCAAACCAATTTACAATAACAAATCTATAAAAAATGAGATGAATAGTCTGTATAGAAAAAGGAAAACTTCATCTTTCTGTTGATAACTAAATTCATAATCTAAATTCAAACAAATATGGATAAGTGAAGTAGGGTTATAAACATATCTATTTTATTATACATTATCAGTTAAGTCTTATTAAATATAAATTTTATATTGTCATTACATTGAAATATTTGTTTGTTTATCTAAAATTAATATTGGTAGTATAAATGACCTCATTAATTCAAGGTTAATTATTAAGAGCTTAACTTGTTTAGTTGTAAAAATCTTAATTGATTTTGTTTTCTCATTAGTCAGAATAATGTGCCCTAATTACTTTTAAACTTCTTTGAAGTGGGATCATAAATTTTATTGACTAGTATATCTTGTTGTTTATCTTTGATTGGAATAAGTGTCAATACTTGTTTTATATGGTTTAATTGTTAGTAAAATATATTTTAATAATTAATTTACAAAAAGTTCAAATAGAGGAATAATATTAATTGAAGATGATTCAGTAAATTTCCAATAAAAACCTACTCTACATTTGATATAATGCTATGATTAAATTAAATGCTAAATATCTAATAGGTTTGATGATAATATGTTCTTGTCAGTCATTTCATTTTGAAGTATATAACTTAGACAATGTTTGTAGATTGATATATTATATAACATTTTATTAAACTTGATTTGAAGCTTATTAATGGGTTTATTTTGTTAAATGCTATAGGTATAGATTTGTAAAACATTCTCTATTTTTTATTGTAACCATTTAGAAACTAGTTTATTTAAGTGGTGATATCATTAATGTTAATGTAAATTTACATTACTACATGTAATATTAGATTAGTAAAGTATATCAGAACATAGTTATTTATTTGATTTGAATTTGGTTTCATTCAATTATAAATTAAATAGATATCTTAGCATATTTTATTGTTTAGGATTGTGATATATGATTTCACTGCTTATCATAGTTTATTTTGGGATAGTGAATAGATTTTGTTATATCTGAGGTGATCTTGTTTGCTTTCTTTTGATTTAAATGCTATCTGAATAAATTAAGTTTTAATAAAGGTAGTCATTAGTATTTTATTATAGTGTAGTGGACAATCTAAATAATTATGTATTGGAAATATTGTTATGCCTAGTGTGACCAATGATTGAACTAGATAATATTACACAGTTTATAACAGTTACTATTTATTGATGCATGTTTACTCTGTTATAAATAATATTTAAACTATAAGTCCATTTCTTCATTATCTTTTATTTTCATTTTGTATCAGTAATAGATGGTTGTGTAAAAAACCTATGGGGCAATTTTATTTTATTTTATGACAAATGCTGACCAAACCAATGTAGAGAGATAGTGGGATAGAAGATCCATTATTATTGTTACAAAATAGCTACCCAATACTGGTTAATGACAATTATATACAGGAGGCAATTGTTATAAAATGCCACATCAACTTTAGGACTATTACAAAATGTCACTCCACATTTAGGCTAGATTTATATTATTATGAATGATATCTCAATTTCTGAAGCATATAAAAGTTTTTATATTCTCATCTCATATTCTAAATTATTATTCCATAACAAAATGACGACCAATGACCAGACTATGTTTTATTCCAATTATATTAATCATTCCCCAGTGTCATCATTTTTTTACTTTATATTACACATATTTCTTTATTAGTGAAATTTTTTTAAAGAACAGTGATTCTCAGCAAACACCTTTAATAAATATAATATCAATAATTATGTGCTGATAACGCTCGTTAAAGAAGTTATGTATATCATTAAATTTATTTAAAGCTTAGTGCTTTCAAAGCTCTATGGCTTCATAATCATAGCTGTGTGCTTATGACATTAAAATTATTATATTTTATATAGTTTAAATATCAGCTTTAAATTTAATAAAGCTTTTAATCTTAAATCTATCTTTCCACTTATTCATTAAGATATTATATTTTTAAAAACTACAACTTAAGCTGATCACACATTTCAAATATATAGTTGCAAAAATTTGAAAGATAACTATCCTAATGTTCCTTATTATACATTTTGACCAATAAAATCTCTTCAGTTAGTCTAAAACATGAATACTTTTATAATTAATAATGAAATATGCTAATTAGTTTTAGTTGATATATAGCACACAAATTTACTTTTTAAGTATTTTTTTTACAAGCGCTTATTTAAAACATTCATATTTTAACAAATATAT
The DNA here is from genome assembly GCA_028023455.1 of Epiperipatus broadwayi. Lineage (NCBI taxonomy): Eukaryota > Metazoa > Onychophora > Udeonychophora > Euonychophora > Peripatidae > Epiperipatus > Epiperipatus broadwayi. The sequence goes on from JAQFVV010006232.1 coordinate 4,806,630, forward strand.
AAATGATTAATTATTTTTAACAGTTTAGAAATGACTATATTTTATTAAATTTTGAAATTTAATTTTAAATGTAATAAAGTTCAAATGTATTTATAATATTTTTATTATATATATGTGAGACTGTATTAATATTATAGATATATTTAAATATTAAATTTGAAGTATATATATAAAATTATATGAGTTGTAAAAAAATTTAACATCTCAATAATATTTAAACATTTATATTTTTATTAAAAAGTGATAATTAAAAATAAGTGTGCCCAAACGTTAAACACTTATAAATATAAAACTATAAGTTTGCCATTTTAATAGCTATTTAAGATTTACTTAAGTAAAAAAATTTTCTTAGTCAAAATTTACCTTAGGAGATAAGTGAAAAAAATTCCCCAAAATGTCTAGATTCTCATTGAAATATTAGTGTTATATGCAATTTGTCCTACAGCAGGCTATTTATTTATGTTTTATTTCTTTATCTATCTATCTATCTTTATGTCCTATCAACTCTCTATTTATATATCCATCAAGATATCTATCTATCTATCTATCTATAAAAATATTTCTACTTTGTTGTTTATTCGTAATAATTTTGGATACATATGTTAGTATGTCTGGAAAAGTATGTTATTCTTCTCTCATAAGTTGTCTGTGTGACTTAATAGACTTTTGTAACATGAACAGTGCTGAAAATGCACTAAGCCAAACAGAAACTTGATGAAAGAGGAAAAACACACATTTAAAGGCACACTAACATATGTATGCAAAGTTACTCTACACACATATATATATATATCATCAAAAACTGGTCAACACTTAAACAATCCCAATATCAATAACAATCAACAATCAAACTGTTAAAGTGTTATCAATGCAATCTTCTTTTAACAATAAAGGTGGAATCCCTATATATATATATGTATATAAACATTACAAGCATAAAGCTAAACTAGTCAATATATAATTAAAATTATCCCAAATCCAAAATGCCACCAGACCAGCAAAAAATAATATTAAAACCCAACCAAGGGTTTTACTGCTACAAGCAGACTTCTCAAATGTAAAGAACTACAAAAACTACACAATATATATAATATTAAACATTACCCACAAATCCATTCACTTCCCATCCACCCTTAATATTAAAAAAACTCTTAAATAAGTTAATTGTAGTTGTGTTTTAATATTTTTTGCTGGTCTCGTTGAATTTTGGATTTGGGGTAATTTTAATTATATATATATACATTAAAAGCATAAAGCTAAACTAGTCAATAAATAATCAAAATTACCCCAAATTCACAATTCAATCAGACTAGCCAAAAAATAAACTCCAAAACCCAATCAATGGTTTCACTGCTACAAACAGACTTCTCAAGTGTAAAGACCTACAAAATTGATTGTGTTTTAGAGTTTATTTTTGGCTAGTCTGGTTGAGGTATGAATTTTGAGTAATTTTGATTATATAAATATATAATCAAAACATTCTAGAATAAATACTTAAAAATTCAATATGCCTATAAAAAAAATATTTGCTATAGTCAGCTTACAACATATTACACCATCTTGAGTTTGAAAAATTAATCTCTGCAGCTTTTAGCTTGGATGACTATCAGCTTAAGAATGCAAAACAGTTTAAATAACTCGTTAGTCTTATAAGTCAAAAAGTAAAAAGAGAATATAGAAACCACATTGATATAAAGATATTAGAAAAGTTTCATTTAAGGATGCTCCAGAAAAATTTAAAATACAATGGCAAGGTCATTTATACCAATCAATAATTTCTTCAGCATTGGTGTAATACTATTATGTCTTCTATTATAAAATTACACCTCCATTGGATTTGACATGTAAAATGAATCAACAATAGACTTCCTAAATGAATATTTTATGATGAATTTGAATATAGATTTCATGTGAGAGGTAGATTAAATCTATATTATAAAGATTATCTCAGGGACATTCTAAAGAAGTACAATGTCAATTGTTTTCGTTGGGCAGATATGATAGAAAAGAAAATACATTAGGGAGTTACAATTAGGCAAGGTGTTGAAATATTTTAAAGATAAAAGATTCCTTCTAAAAAGTTTCCTTCTAAATAAATTTAAATGCAGCAAAAAAAAAATTAAATAGACAGAAAAATATATCAGCACCTTCTAAATGTAAATGTGTTTGTGATTCACAGATTTTTATTTTATATTAGTTACAAACTCTTTTTAGAGTCTTTTTTTTTCTTTTCTTTCTCTCTGTTTTTTTTGGGGTGTTGGAATGGCCATATTTATTTGTGACTGTTTATTATTTATTTGATTATATTTTCTGAAGATTATTATGTTTTTCAATCAATTCCTATGCATTAAAAATTAATAAACCCTGTATTTATTCTATTTTGTATTTAAAAATTGATTTCAATTGTGTTTTAGGATTAAAACAAAAGCATATGTTGTTTGTTTCATTCTCTAAATCATATTTAATAGTTAATTACTATATTACATCTAGACTCCAGACATATAAAATATATTTGTATTTAAAATATTATCATAATTTTTTAAAATTAAATATCTGTATTCACTATAATTGCTTTCATATTGATCTATTTTTATTACTATTAAATATTTTTATTTAAATTATAATCTCTCTTGGATTGTTTGGAAACCCTTTAAGTTAGAATAAAATTCTAAAATAAAAGATTTAATAAATTTATATGCAGTAGAATCAGTTGAAATTTGGTACATTCAATATAATCATTGTCACTACAATACAACACTAAAATACTTTAAGTAGGTTAATTAGTTTCTTAAATACAGAGCAGTGTGTGGATGAAATTTTAAATATTTTGATATCAAATTTAAAATAAATTGTTAAAATATTAAAGAAAGTTTTCAGTAATTTATGTGATAATGCAGTATATATTCATTGTTAGATGGTTTGTTTCAGTAATATGATTTGATTGAAGTTAGAATAAAATTTTAAAATCAAGTGTTAATATATTAATATTCAATATAATTTGTCCAAATTTGTACATTTCTTATAAATCATTAACAATGCAACGTGACACTAAAATATTTCAGGCACTAGATGTGAATTTTATGCACAAGCCTTCTGGCATCCATTGATTACTCTAGCTTGCTGTGTGTGGCAATATATATAGTGAGTTTTGCCTCTTTTAACAACAGTTATACACAAGCATAAGAGGAGGTGGTCATGTGATGTTTATTGGCTTAAAACCAATACTGCCTAATATGATAGTGGTAGCTATGGTTATTAAAGAACCAAAGACACTAAAATATATTGGTACTGAATTGGGTTCAGACCCATATGACTATTTAAGCTAATGGGCTTGTATTGAAAACATTTAGATGTTTTCAAATTAAGACTCATAGTTTTGTAGTTAAATGGAGATAAAAGGTGGATGCTGGAGGGTTGTATTATATCCTAAGATCTAGATGCAGTGCTCTCAGATCCAATGCTCCTCACTGACAAAGGCCATAAGCCAGAAACTAGTCTGGGGATATTGGATAAGTAGGCACTAGATGGGGATTTTATGCACAAGCTTTCTGGCATCCATTGAATACTCTAGCTTGCTGTGTGTGTCAATATATATATATATATAATGAGTTTTGCCTGTTTGAACAACAGTTATCCACAAGCATAAGAGGAGGTGGTCATGTGATGTTTATTAGTTTCTTAAATAAAGAACAGTTGATGGGTGAATAAAACTATATTATGAACAGATATAATTTTACTTTCAACTTTAAAAAGTTTCATTTTAAATTAAAATAAAAACATCTTTGAATGCAATCTCAATACTAAAAATTAAATAATAATATATATAAACATATTTTATCAATATTCTTTTTACTTTCCACTAAAAAAATATTGTTTATTCAACTACAATTGGGTTTTTTATATTTAACTTGGAATAAAAGTGTAGGTAGATACAAAAATTAATTAAGTTAATCCCAATTTTTTATAACAAGGGATTGACTTAATTAATTTCTAACCTCCCCACACTTTTATTTCAAGATAAATATAAAAATCCCTATTGTGTATGAAGAAACAATTTTTTAGTACAAAATAAATAAAAGTGTTGATTACGAAGAATTTTTTATATCAATTTATTAATAGTTTTTAAATTTTATTGTAACCTATTTGTATTATAAATTATTAAATTGGCTATTTCATTCGTTTTACAATATATTTTACCAATCATCTATTAATGATTTAAATGAGATACATATTTACCATGTTAACTATATATCATTCTGATTTATCATTACATTTATATTCTAAATTATAAAATCACTCATGTTTTGTGAAATTTTTTACATTTCATTTAATAATTATTTTTCAATAAATTTTAAAAGCCAATATCTGTATTATAAAATTTATAGCAGATTACTGTGTTGACCATTATTCAGTTTTAATACTATTTTTATTTTATTAAAACTATCATAATTATTCTCTATATTATGTTTTAATAATGGTTTACTCTGGAATCCATTGATTATAAACTGCTTAGTTATAAATTATTAAACTTATGATATTTGCTCTATATTTTAAAATCCATTTTATAATTACATTCCTTTAAAATTCAAGTTAAGATATAAGCATTTTTTACACATTTTGTCTTACATTATAAGTTAGCTACATCTTATCACATGTATTTAAAATTTGATAAGGGTTAATGAAAGTTAAAGTTAATTAGAAGGAAAGAACAAGAGCCATACAACCATTATTGACAATTTCATTTTATAATAAATATCCTATATTTCTGTTTGCCTTTCTTTTCACTTTTATCATTTTCTATTTTTGCTTGAAAATAATGCTAACTAACCTATTCACTATGTTACTAATATTGATAGTTTTGTTTATTTAATTATTTTTTACCACCTTCACTAAATAAGGACTTCACTATATTTAAGACAATCATTGTTAATATATTATTGTATATGTTATATATTGTTTAACTTCCATAAATGATTTTTTACTTGTAAAATCTCTTACTTGGTATTAAATTACTTAAATGAACTTATTAGAAAATATCCATTTAGGAATTGCATTAAAAATGCATTTTATAAATCATTTACTATCTGGCTGATATTTAATTTAAGTAATAGGGGGGAAATAAAAATATCTGATGCAAACCAAAGTTTTCTATTTTTTAATAGCTCCTATAATAAATAGAACATTTCAAGTAAAATTCATTTAAACATACCACCTATATATACCATTCACTGAGATTGATGGCCTCAGATTCAAAATATTTTATAATCAAAGTTATTTTTTATGAGAACAGTGAATTGAAAAAAGAGTAAAAGACACTTAGATTGTAAAATAGTTTAAATATGAGATCATCAACTTCATGAAGACATCCTTTGATGTTAAAGGAAGTTGGGTTTTGAAATGAGTGATGATTGGAAGGCTATTTTTTGGTATATATAAGTATATGTTTAGTTTAATTTCACTTGGAAAGGTCTATTTGTTAATATATAAAAACATGGTTGTTGAAGAATTTTAGTAACGTTTAGTGTGTTTGGCTAGTATTGTAATGTTAGATTAATTTTTGTTTTATTTTAAATATATATAAGGGATATACATTTTAACTTATAACAGAAATATCTGCAGATATATATAATACTACAAGTGTCAAGTCAATTTAAAGTACAATGTAGTTGTACATTTTTATTTACTAGGCCAATACTAAAATGTTAAAAATAATAGAGATAATTTTTTTATATTAAATGTTTTATTTACTTTACACTAAAAAGAAAAAAAATACATAATTGTTACATCAACCACAATTGTGGATTAATTTGAAATAAAAGCATAGGGATTCAAAAATAAATTAAGTCAATTCCTTGAACCTTGAATCCCATGTTTTTATTTCAAGTTAAATCTAAAAACCCCAATTGTGGATTAAGATTTTTTTTTTTATCTTTTTAGTGCATGATCAATAAAAGCATTTAATATATATAAAAATTAAACTCTTTTGTTTATTAAATAAAATAAAGTACTACAAATTTATTATATTATGATAAAATTTTTGATAGTTACTTAAAAAATGGTGTAGAATTTATAATTCCAATTAATACAAATTTATTATACTATGAGGAAATTTCAGATAATTATTTTTAAAAAATATGTAGAATTTACAATTCCAATTTAAACTTTGAATTTCATTACATTATTATATTTTTATGACTATAACAAGTAGTAGAAAACCATGAAATCAAGACATATTTGTATTCACTTTCTTTTTCGCATCAAGCAGTTTCTGTCATATTATAATTGTTTATATTTGTAAAGAGATAATAATACTAATCATTTGGTTACTTGATCAAAAGGTGTTAAGACATCTCCACATCAAAGTGTCAGTTTGAACAAATAATCATATATATATATATATTTCTTATAACACTTCTTTTATATATACTTCAATGCAAACAAATTTTCTTAAAAAACTTCTTTATATATGTATATTTTGATACATATATGTATTTTATATATATGTGAAATGATGGTTATGCATTATATATATATGTGTGTGTGAAATGATGGTTATGTATTTATATTATTCATATATTGTAGCTCTTATGAAGACTGCTGGACAGACGAAACTGGAAGGGAAAAAAAGAAGTTTTTTAAGAAAATTTGTTTGCATTAAAGTGTATATGAAAGAAGTGTTATAAGCAGTATATACATATATATGAAGATATGCAAAGAAAGTGAAAGATTGAATAAATAAATTGCATTCAGTTGACCAAACATATTTTTTTATTTTGTTCAGTTAAGATTTATATAAGAATTTTTAGCTATTCACTCCAACAATTTTAGATTGTGGTTTTATTTATAGTCCTTTGATTATCCCAGATTACTTATGCTTTTTAAACACCAATTATTAGTATCTTTCTTCATTAATTTACCAAATATCATAAGAATCATCATATTTTCTATTGCTCTAAACTTTTCTACTAGTTTTGCACAAAAGACATAGATTGTATATACAACTACATCAGATATTCTTTGTCTATATTATTTAAAATAATGCTCTAGTAAATTATCTAAAAATAGTATACATCTTTGTTCGAAAAAAAAAATACAAATAAAACAATAATATTTTTGAAAATATACATTGTTTTAGACAGCTAATATAAAAACAAAATCTGCCCGTTTTGTATACAATTTATCACAATAGCTTTTCATTTTATTTATTTTTAACTTGAGCTTACTTCCATCAAAATATATTTATTTTAAAGTTGATTTTGAATGGGTTCTTAGATTCAATGAAGAAGAAAATAACTGACAATAAAACTACTATTAAAGTTTTCAGCTTCGCTTCTTTTTAATGAAAATCTTTAAAAAAAAATGTTTATGTTTTCATATATGTAGTATTCGTATAAAAATCAATACATATAACTAAAAGAAACTTTAAAAGAAAATTGTCTATAAAAGCAAAGGTTTTGCCAGGTTGCAAATTTTACTTTATTTGTTATATATTGTAAAATTATCATAAACATATCAATGTTTTTATTTACTACTGCAATGAAAGACATCAAAATAAAAGATTCTCAAAATAATCAACTAACTGATATCCCATCTTCGCAAATGTTTTCATTATCTTTTAAGAGTTGTGCAAATATTTAGACATAAATTAATCTACATGTGTAAAACTTTTACACAATTGATGATACTGCTTCAGTAAAATTGCGTCCCGATGATCTTTATCTTTTAATAATGTCTTGTTTATTTTGTAGGAGAGCATTACATAAATTTTCAAATGTATTCTGAAAAAAAAAATGTATGTATTGCAATTAATTTTTTTATATTTTTTTTCATGTGTCATAGCATGGGCCGGGAAGCGAACCTACTAACACGGGACAACTGCTTGTAAGGCGGCTGTGCTGACCTCTCGACCACCAACGCTTGACTGTATTGAGATTAAATTTAAAAGTATTAAAGTTTCTACACTCACAAATGCACCACTATCCATTGCAGATAAATACAATTCTAAGAACAAAAATTATTCCATTTTTAGTCCAAAAATGAATTTTATATCTCTGTTAAATATTAATATAACTGATATTTAATTAAATGTAACCACACGAAATAATTATAAATCTTGTGTTAAAGATTTGTAGAGGTCCCTACTGTCGTTTTTTCAGGTGCATAGTCTTATGGTTATATCCTTAATATATATTACTTTACTATCTTTACATGGATCATAGTTTTTAGATATATTTAAAACATCCATTCCGTAACACATTCTAGGCAGATATGTATGAAATTATTTGAAAATGATAAATAATTCCCAAGATGTATTTAATGCTTAACCAAAACTTTTCATTTGACCCACAATTACTACAATTTGATTTACAAATGCTGAATATTCTTCAGAAGATTAGAACAAAAACATTATTTGCAAAAACTTTAAATACCAGACTCTTTAACTGAATTTCTTTTAATACAAATTTAAATATTTTTCATTTTTGTGTTGCATACTATTTTTTTATATTTATTTTACATCTTCCAAAAAATTGTACATACCAGGTGAATTAAATTAAATTATTTTTTAAGTTATATATATACTGGAACCTGAAGAAAATGAAGAATGAATGAGCAAACCATTAAATTGTAATCTGAAAGAATGAGAAAAATTGTCATTACAAAGGCTAATAGATAATGATATAATGTAAGCCAAAAATAATGATGATAGCTAAGCTCAGAGAGTTTATAAAATATAAATTCCATATTCCAAAATGATAAAACATACAGGGATAGCAATTACAATAAAATATTAAAATATAAAGTAATATTATTGATAACTTAAGAGAAGAACTCTCAACTCACTTTAATACAAATACAAGACTCTTCATATTGTAAATATATGCCATTGAGGTTACATATAAATCCTTCTCTTACAACATCTATTACCACTACCATCTTTTTTACTCATTTCTTAAGTATCTCATTCCTATGATCAGGTGAATTGATCTAAAATTTGGAAGAGTTATCTTAAATATTTACTACAAAAGATTATCATCTTTGAAAATGGCTTATTCTTTAGCAAAACAATATTTAAATAAGACGGTTCATGAAATAAATTAGGATATTTCAAGGTAATATGATTGATTTTAATTATAAAAAAATTTTTTTTAATTCAACACACAATAACATCCTAGTAAATAAGTAACATTACTTCTTTATAATCATTTTCAGAGTGTATTACTAAATAATTAAAAGTCCAGTTAAGATTCTACTTAATATTTTAAGATTAATTAAAGGTATTTAAATGACATCTAATATTGTAAAATAAGAAAGTATAAACTAAAGAATAATAAATATAAGCACATTCACACACATGCATATTGAACTTATCTCAATTGGAAATTAACAACACTTTTAAATAGTAATAAATCATTTTTTGTCTTTTAAGTTAATTAATCTAGCTTTATCTTTGTCTATTTAACCTTAATGATATTAGATTATAAATATACAATTGTTGATAGTTAATTAAAACTAAATGTTTTCTTATAATTATAAAAATTTAACATTAACATCTGATATTAAAAGTTTAGATCTAATTACTATGATTACTTATTGAAACACTAAAATTTGAGTTCCCAAAGGATTATATTAAGGCAATCTTATCTTTTTGGCACCAATTTCCTGTTAAATAGAAAGCTACATCTTTGGGTTAAACACTTCAACCATAGACAAGTTTAAATATAATATAGTAAAATACAAATTGAACTTCAATTGGGTTCAGGACTTACAAAATGATTTAAATAATTTTATAATTTTAATCGGCATTGCTTATAAAACTTTCATAAAGTTAATTTACAAAAAGATTAAGATAATGAAAAATTTTCCTTTATAATTTTTTTTATACTTAAATACATTAAATGGCAAAATGGCTATCATCACTGGAAAAGCCAAAGGTTTCAATATATATTATAACAGTTGGGGAAGGTGTATTTACTGTATCTGCCTTACAAGGGTACCACCAGGCCATTCGAACTTGGAAAATTTATATAGTAGACAGATACTGTTAAGATCCCAATTTTATTTTTATATTTACCATTAGCTCAAGAAGAAGCAGAGATTTAAAATCTACTTATTAAAAATATATTTTTAATATTAAAAAAATAAAATAAGCCACTGCCAGTAATAATGCACAAAAAACATTTATTAATGCACATATATAAAGATTTGAAATTGAGGAATAAATTTATCTTGATTTTAATATTAATTTTAAATTTAGATTTTGTTATTTTTTTTAAAATTTAAATTATTATTTAAAAAAGTCTGCACAGATGGACAGTTTTAGATTACTCATTTAAAAACTTTTCAAACAGCAATCATTCAATCTAGACTAAAAGTTCATAGCTAAAACAACATTTGCTTCCTGATATACAGATGCAACCAATGCAATATGAACAAGCTAGCATAAAACCATGTGTGTAATGTGTGTGTGCACATGATATTATTTGAAAAACATGATCCTCATCCAGTACAGGAATGTGCATCTGTCTGGCGAAGGAATCATGTAATAAAATATTTAATGAGAAATGCTACATATGGGGGAGAGTGGTCTATCTGCTGACTTATAGTCCCTATCCATAGAAATAAAGGAAATCAATGTTGCAGGAAATACATCTGCATGCATTGCAATGCAATGACTACATCTTTGGGTTATGCATTCAATTGGGCTTTGCCCTGTATGCTAAACACACTTCACATTACATTGATATTAATGCCCATATCTCTCTCTACTAGCATTGACCTAACTATGAGACAAATGGCCTGAAATAAACATAAACGATTAAAATATAAAGTTATTAATTGAGAATTTCTGAGGGAAATTTACAATAAAGTAAATCCAATGGCACTCATAAGGTGCCACATTGACAACAATAACTTAAAAGATATACAAATAAATATGTTTGGATACTCAGCATATTCTTAAACTCGGAGGTAAAAAGCCAATAAACTCACCATGTTGGCAATGTGTGTTGATGAGCAGCCCATCCATGTTCATATACTAAACGAATAAGCACATAGTAATAACAGCTGCAACAAAATTTTCCATATCTCCAAAACTTTTTACAGTAGTGCTGCAAAAAGTATTTTGTGGATTAAAATGGGAAGCTAAAGGAGTGAAAATAAATGGAGATTATTTAAGTCATTTAGATTTTACAGATGATGTAGTTGTTTTTGCAAATAATGCTTTAGAGCTGCAGGAAATGTTTCAGGAGTTATCAGTTGAAAGTAGGACTAAAGATAAATGTTAAAAAGACTAAAGTAATGTTTAATAGATTTTCTCAAAATATGAAAATAGAGATTGACTATGATGAGTTAGAAGAAGTTAACAGTTACAAATACCTTGGTCAGATTATTAATACAGATGGAAATATAATGGATAAAATTAATCATAGAATTAAACTTGGTTGAAGTGCTTTTGGTAGAAATAACTTGATACTAAAAGGAAATATGCCTATATGTTTGAAAAGGAAGGTTTTTAATAAATGTGTTTTGCCAGTTCTTACTTATGGATCTGAGACTTGGACACTTAATAGAAGAGCAATACAGAGACTTCAGACCACTCAAAGAAGTATGGAGAGATGCATGTTGAGAATAACAAGAAGGGATCGAAAATGCAATGTATGGGTAAGAGAACAAACAGGTGTTACTGACCTCATTGAAAAAAATTAAAAGACTGAAGTGGAGTTGGGCTGGACATATTGTTAGAAGAAATGATAACAGATGGACAATTGAAATTTTAAACTGGATTCCAAGAGATTGTAAAAGACCCAGAAAGAGACCATGTGTGAGATGGATGGATGAAATAAGAAAGTGTGCAGGGGTGATGTGGAGAAGAGAAGCTAAAGACAGGAAAAGATGGATTAAACTTGGAGAGACCTTCATCCTGCAGTGGATTGATAATGGTTGATGATGATGATGACTCAGCATAAGGTGTCATATTTACCAATATATCTATATTTCACACATAAAAATCAAAAAAATAACTAAACCTTAATAAATCTATGCAGCTATCTACACTCAACTTAAATTTAATACATTTTAGTTAAAGGTTAAAAATAAATAACATGGTTAAATACAAAAATAAATAAATAAATAAAAACAAAATATGGAAATGATTGAAATGGCAAACTTATATAAAAATAAATATTAATAATTGATTTAGAATTCTATTTTTGATCAGATAAGAGCCCATTTATTTATATTACTATTTTCTTTACAGATTGACTATTTATGGAAGATATATTTATTGAAAAGAAAGTTAAATTGATAAAAGTTTATACTTCCTTTTTGATCTTGATGACTCCAGATTTGATTCAGTTTATGAAAATCCTTGCTGATCCTATTGTTTGCTAATAGTGTTTTGGAGAAATAAGTATTACAAGCCATTCATTTGGTCAGGGTCTGTTGTCAGAAGGCCTCAATTGGTGCATGCAAAGAAAATTAAATCTATTGCAAGACTCCTACATTGTGAAGTCTGCAATACAGCTACCGTTCATATATAGCTTAATAGTCAGTATTCTGCAATAACAATTATTTTTCATTTTATAATTTTATGGTCCTCTTATCAGAAATCCAATGGATCGATCTAGCATGATGTCAGTCACTCTAATGTTTCATTTATGGTTCATGCTGTGACTTTGTGCTTGCATTGGTCAATCTAATTTTTTTCTTCTCTTATCTGGCCTTTTTAATTATTTTAAGTGCCCCAAGGGCTAGTTGCTTTAAAACAATCATTTAATTAATAAAACAATCATTTCCATTTTGAGATTACATAGGAATTAATTAATACCTGTTTCCATTTTCATTTATGTTACTTTTTAAAAAAATATTAATCTTTAAATCTTTACTTTTTTTGGTACTTGTGTATAATTCAACCGATGACGTTTTTGACTTACCGATTTCCCTTCCGGTAGACATCGACATTTTTTGCATGACAATGTTGTCATGGTAACCAAGTGACTGGCGTGATTAATCCATCAGAGAGTCAATTTTTTTTTTTTTTCACCCGCGAGATTTAAAATTCGTAGAGAGGTTTGGAAAATTTTTTGATTTTTCTGTCTATTGCGATTCCATGGCATCACAGTTACTTTTTTGAGCTGTTAATTCGGGTAAAGTGTTTTATTTATCTGTTTATTTTAAATTTACAAAAATTTTTTTTAATATTTCTACAATTCTCAAACTTACATTGAATTACATTTAATGTGTAAATAATTTATTCTCCGGTAAAGTGTTTTTTATTTATCTGTTTATTTTAAATTTACAAAAAGTTTTTGTTAATATTTCTACAATTCTGAAACTTACATTGAATTACGTTTAATGTGTAAATAATTTATTCTCCGGTAAAGTGTTTTTTATTTATCTGTTTATTTTAAATTTACAAAAACTTTTTGTTAATATTTCTACATTACGTTTTTAGTGTGTAAATAATTTGAAATAATTTTTTAAATCAATTTTGCAATATGCAGTATGTTTTTAAAATTACCAAATGCATGTAAAAGTGTGGCGCCATTAATACCAGATTTGTATTAGATCGCGTCTTTTTTATTTAGGTGTTTATTTAAAATTTACAAAAAGTTTTTGTTAATATTTCTACATTTCTCAAACTTATTTACAAAAAATATTTGTTAATATTTCTACAATTCTCAAACTTACATTGAATTACATTTTAATTTTATTTTTAATTTCTGAATTATATCATACAGCTATGAGAGTAATACAATGTCTGATATACATGTATGCCAGGCCTGCGGCCTGACAAAAACATCCGGAGGCCCCCCCACCATTTCCAGCACTACACGCTGCTGTATTTTAAAATTGAGAATAATATTTTGACGCATGCATGTACATTTTTTTTTTAGTATTTGCCTGACCTGTGTCAGATATTTTTCATTTTTGAATATTTTTTAGCATGTGACCTGGATAATTCAACCGATGACATATTACCCTGAAGGCATATCAGTCTAATCTTGCGATTTTTAACGTACCGTGTTCACGTGATCTGCAGACACATTTTAGCGATTACATGTGTCCGCAGATCACTTGGAGACGTTATCTTAAAAATTGCAAGATTAGACTGATATGCCTTCAGGGTAATACATCATCGGTTCAATTATACACAAGTACCCTTTTTTTTAATAAAAAAGTATGTTCAAATACTTTTTTTTTATTTTAAAAAGAAAAAATACTTTTAAAGTTTTCCATCTATGTGATATATATATACCTTATACAACTCTTTTTAATTTTTGCTTTTAGTTTTTAATAAATTTATTTTTATTTACGAACTTGTTTTTATTTTAAAATAATATAATGGCATATGTAGGCATATATATATACCATTACAATATATTTCATTTGATAATATTTTTTTAAAAAACCATTATATTGTCTTTCTTAAATCCTTTCTCCTGAACTGAATATGAAACATAATCAATTTAATAGACAACTGTATTTTTAAATCAAAAATTTATTTCCATCAAATTGACTTTCATTCAAAATTAAACCTTGCCAAGATGTTACAATAATTCAAAAAATGTCATGTGATTTATATATCATCTAACACACTCTCTATTGATTGATCAATCCCATCTCAAAAATTATTTTCATAGTTTCCAATTTTTATTTAACACCCATTTCTCCCCTCAACTCTTGAACCTTGTACTAAATTCATATATTTCTCTTTATTTTCTTGTATATACATTGTCTCATATACTTTTCTTTCTTTATAATTTCTACAATATTTGATCACCTCAATACTTTCTTCACATTTTATAAATGCCCTGTTTCTAAAAATGACAAAATGGTCCTGACTTAATATTTCTTTTGTTTATTACTCTGTCATGCTCCTTACCTATTTCTATCTTACTTTTTACTGACTGACCTATATATACCTTTATACATCCCTTGCACACAATTTTATAAACTATTCCTATTTTATCATTCCTATCATTTCTCAGTTTTGCATTACTCAATAACTTTTTAATGGTTTATTATTTTTCCATCCTATCCCTATATTCACATTTATTTTTTCTTTCCTATCATTCAGAATTCTATATACCTCCTTTGAATATGGACTAGAAATCCATTTCTTATTCTTTTTTTCATTTTTATTGCTAACTTTTTTATATCCTCTTCTCTCCCTCGATATATTTCTTACAATCCTACCATTATATCCATATTCAATATATTCCTTCTGGATCTGCAACTTTTGCTTCTTTGTCCCCTTTTCATTCAATGTAAGCCTATCATTTTTTCTTCCTTTCAGTACTTCCAGTTTCTGACACCAAGGTTGATATGATCTTGAATGTATCATTCCCCTTATACATTTGTTCTCTATGCAATGCTTTATATTAATCTTTCCATTCTCATTCTTTTTCACTAATACTAATAAATCAAAAATGAGAAAAAAATTTTAAGGAATGGAGAAAAATAATAGAAGAGGTTTAATAATATTTAGTAAAAGATTGTATGTAAAATATTGAAATATAGAGAACAGATGGATAATGGGATGTTCAATAAGTGGTATTATGGCATCAAGTATGGTAGATTGGATTGAGCAGGGAGTAATTAATAAGTATATTGTGAATGGGGAAATTATAAAATATTATAGATATGTAGATGATGTAATAGTAGTAGAAAATAGAAAAATTATAATGAAAGCATTTAAAGAACTAGATAAAAATATGTTAAATATTAAATTTACAATAAAAAATAATGAAGAAGAAGTAAAATATTTAGATTTATTAGTGAAAAAAGATGAAAATGGAGAGATTAAGATAAAGCATTGCATAAAAAATAAAAATATAAGGTCTATGATACATCCAAGATCTTATCAATCTTAGTGTCAGAAAATAGAGGTACTAAAAGGAATAAAAAAATGATAGGCTTATATTGAATGAAAAGGGGGCAAAGGAGAAAAAGTTGCAGATTCAGAAGGAATACATTGAATATGGATATAATGGTAGGGTTGTAAGAAATATGTTGAGGGATAGAAGAGGATATAAGAAATTTAGCAATAAAAACAAAAGAAAGAATAAAAAATGGATTTCTATTCCATATTCAAAGGAGATATATACAATTCTGAATGATAGAAAATAAAAAATAAATAAAAATATAGTGATAGGATGGTAAAGTAATATATCATTAAAAAATTTAGTGAGTAACGCAAAAATGAGAAATGATAGGAGTGATGAAATAGAAATAGTTTATAAAATTGTGTGCAAAGGATGTATGAAGGTATAGATAGGTCAGTCAGTGAAAAGTAAGATAGACAGAAGTAAGGAGCATGACAGTGCAATAAATAGGAGAGATATTAAGTCAGGACCATTTTGCCAGTTTTTAAAAATAGGGCATGTAATGAAATGTGAAAAAAGTGTTGATGTGATCAAATATTGTAGAAATTATAAAGAAAAAAAAGTGTATGAGACAATGTATATACAAGAAAATAAAGAGAAATGTATGAATTTATTACAAGGTTCAATAAAGTTGGGAGGAAAAAGGGTGCAAAATAATAATTGAACATTCTGAAAATATTTTGTAGGGTTGGGATTGGCCAATAGAGGGTGTGTTAAATGATATGTAAGTCATGTGATATTTTTTGAATTATTGTAATATCTTGACAAGATTCAATTCTGAATGAAAGACACTTTGATGGAAATAAATTTTTGATTTAAAAATACAGTTGTCTATTAAATTGATAATGTTTCATATTCAGTTCAGAAGAATATATGTATATATTACTATTCTTATGGGTAAAGGATGAATTTATAATATTATTTCTGGGAGCTTTCATTTAATAAAAATGTAATAGCCAAATAGCTGATGTTCTAGCACAAAAACAAGTACTTTCCTCAGAATTTTTTTTTCAAATGGTGTATATATATATTTGTTGAATGATATACAGTTATAATGCATACATTACTTATATTTGAGTGAAAGAATTAACCTTTGGATGAATGGAAATCGAATTTAACAAATGCATTGAAGCTGGAAATATAGTATATATTTCTGCTAGACCTAGTGCCAATTTCATCAGCATTAGTATAGGTTTGAACCCAATCTTGTATATTAAATGACACTCATCCCATAATAGGTGGTAGAATATTTATAATCAATATTATAATCTTTTATCTAATTTATATTTCATTAATTTATATTTTATGATGAAAACTAATCTTTTATAATAGTTTATTTATTTTATAATATTTGTAGAAATGTATTTTGTTATTTATTTTATTAAGTTGGCACTAAGAGTAAATACGTAAATCCTAGATATCTATAAAATGTTACAAATATTTTAAATTCTTTTATTAAAGTTCATTTTCCCAATTAATCAGTTGGCAACATTTTATATTTGCCTTTTGATAAATGTACATTAAATGATCAATTATGTAAACAATCTAATATTTGTAAGGAATGTTTTGTAAATTTGTATTTTACATTTTATATCAAATATTAAGTTTGAAAGTCATCATATTATTTATAGAATGTACCAAATTCCTAAAATTTTTGTGAATAAAATTTACATTTTCTTTCATCTAAATCTTAATTAAATAGGCTTTGTTAATACGATATAGTATACGAACATGGATAGGCTGCTCACCAACAAGCATTAGCCAGCGTGGTGAGTTTATTGGCTTTTTAACCTCCGAGTTTAAGAATATTTTTTCCAATATATACAATCATGACAGACAAAAATAAATCATGGTCCTTATTCCCAGGAGGCTGTAAAGTCACCAACCAAGGCAACGGTTGGTGGCCGAAGGTGGAGGGTGCTAAGAATCTCCTGATTGCAGACTCAGGCTGCCATTTGATGATGACTTTTTATTTAGGTACTTACAACTGCAGATCACTTTCAAGTGAAGGAAGATTGCAAGAGTTATAAGAAGAACTGTCTTATATTAAATGGGACATTATTGGACTTTGTGAAGTTAGAAGGAAAGGTGAAGAAACAATTGATTATAAAAGTGGATATATACTCTACTATAAAGACACAAATACTGGAAATACAAGTGGAGTAGAATTCATTATAAACAAAAATAGAAGAATAACATTATGGATATTGATGGTGTATCAGACAGAGTGGCAAGATTAGTTTTACAACTTAATAGCAGATACCGAATGCAGATAATTCAGGTTTATGCCCCAATAAGTTCTCATAGTGATGAAGTAGTAGAAGATTTTTATATGGATGTACAAAAGGCTTTTGATCAGAGTAAACAACATTTTAAAAATTGTTATGGGAGACTTTAATGCTAGAATTGGTAGACAAATGAAAGATGAAATTGCTGTAGGTAAGTTTGGTTATGGTGATAGAAATGAGAGAGGACATAGAGTTGTGGAGTTTGCAGAAAAAGAAAAACTTTATATTATGAATCCTTTTTTTGAAAAAAATGTTAAAAGGAAATGGACATGGAAGCATCCAAATGAAGGTATGGCAGAATTGGATTATATTTTGAGTAACTGAAAATACATATTTTAAGATTGTAATGTTCTTAATAAATTTAACACAGGAAGTGATCATCGATTAGTAAGATGTAAGATACATGTCATTGCAAAACTAAAGAGACAAAAATTATTAAGAAAAACAATATTTACAGTTGATATTCCTAATCTTCAGAAACATTCTAATGAATTTAAATTAGAACTTACAAATCGGTTTCAAGTATTAGTAGATTTTGAACATGATTCAGATTTGAATGACATTAATAGGAAAATAAGCAATACACTTTTAAAAACTGCAACGAAGATAGCTGGTAGAAAAAAGCAACAATTGACCAATAAAATTTCTACTGAGACTAGAGAATTTATGAAGAAAAGAAGGAATATGAGGATATACAACAATGATGCATTAAAAAAGATTGAATATCTCGAATTTTGTAAAATGGTGCTGAAAAAAGTTGAAAATGATATAAGAAAGTATAATTGTGAACTAGCAAGGAAAGCTGTAGAAGAGAATAAAAGTCCAAAGAGTGTAAAACAACATTTTGGTATTGGTAGGAAATTTATATCTGCAATAAGAAAAAAAGATGGCATTATTATTAAAAAGAGAGATGACATCATAAAATGTGTAGAAGACTTCTATCAAGAATCATATAATAATAAAGAACAAGTGCCTCCTATACATATTATATCTTCCAAATTGCTCATAATTTTGAATGAGGAAGTGAGACATTCAATTAAATTTATGAAGAAAGGGAAGGCTCCAGGTAATGGTGGAATTGTAATTGATATATTAAAAGAAGCAGGTGAAGAAATAGAAATTTTTTTAGCAAAGTTATATATCAAATGTCTAAATGATAAAGATGTACCAGATGATTGGAAGAATGCAGTATTAATATTAATATTTAAAAAAGGTGATAAAGAAGACATTAGAAATTACAGACCTATCAGTCTTTTATCAGTTTTATACAAAATTTTTACTAAGATAATTACAACTCGTCTACAGAAAACACTGGATTTCCACCAACCAAGAGAATAAGCTGGATTTGAAAATGGTTTTAGAACAGTAGATCATATCCAGGTATTGAGAGAAATTATAGAAAAGACAAATGAATATGAGTTGCCATTATGCTTAGGATTTGTAGACTATGAAAGGGCATTTGATTCTATAAACATCATCAAGTTGTAGATCCAGGAAATTATCATATTTGGAAGAATATTTATAAAAATGCAACAGCAACAATTAGATTACATAATGATAGTAGAAAAATTAACATTGAAAAGGGTGTAAGACAGAGTGACTCCATAACTCCAAAACTTTTTACAGCAGTGCTGCAAGAAGTATTTTGTGGATTAAAATGGGAAGCTAAAGGAGTGAAAGTAAATGGAGATTATTTAAGTCATTTAGATTTTGCAGATGATGTAGTTGTTTTTGTAAATAATGCTTTAGAGTGACAGGAAATGTTGCAGGAGTTATCAGATGAAAGTAGGAGAGTAGGACTAAAGATAAATGTTAAAAAGATTTTAGTAATGTTTAATGGATTTTCTCAAAATATGAAAATAAAGATTGATTATGATGAGTTAGAAGAAGTTAACAGTTACAAATACCTTGGTCAGATTATTAATACAGATGGAAATATAATGGATTAAGTTAATCATAGAATTAAACTTGTTTGTAGTGCTTTTGGTAGAAATAACTTGATACTAAAAGGAAATATGCCTATGTGTTTGAAAAGAAAGGTTTTTAATAAATGTGTTTTGCCAGTTCTTACTTATGGATCTAAGACTTGGCCACTTAATAGAAGAGCAATACAGAGACTTCAGACCATTCAAAGAAATATGGAGAGATGCATGTTGGGAATAACAAGAAGGGATCGAAAATGCAATGTATGGGTAAGAGAGCAAGCAGGTGTTACTGACTTCATTAAAAAAATTAAAAGACTAAAGTGGAGTTGGGCTGAACATATTGTTAGAAGAGATGATAACAGGTGGACAATTGGAATTTTAAAGTGGATTCCAAGAGATTGTAAAAAACCCAGAAAGAGACCACATGTGAGATGGATGGATGAAATAAGAAAGTGTGCAGAGGTGATGTGGAGAAGACAAGCTAAAGATAGAAAAAAGATGGATTGAACTTGGAGAGACCTTAATCCTGCAGTGGATTGATAATGGTTGATGATGATGATGAATACAATGACTGATAAACTTAATCATGCTTGTTGCTGTTTTTTAATTAGCAAAATGAACCCTTGGGGCATGTTTAATGCAAGATTGTAGATTTCCTGCTCAGGCACATGCTGACTATGGAGAAAGTCACCAGCAAACATCATGTAGATTGAAATCATAATAGATAAGACTGGATCAGATAAATAGTGGAAAATTTTGATAAGAGGATTATTGAAGAACAGTTCACTGAAGAGAGTTGTTTAGTATTTATAGTACAATGTGCCTAAAGAATAATGGGGTGAAAAGATTGGTTATTTGCTTTTTGGAGCTCTGTTTTCACCAGCTCATCACAATGCCATTACAGTGCCCTCAACACATAGCCCGGAGACTGTACTGTATCAAGGAAGCCTGCTAAATGATCTGATTTTATAACTGCCTGTTTCAAGCCATGGAACATCTACCGATTGGTTGAGGTAACCTCCAATTTGCTTCAAGCCTCTGACTCTAGCTTATTTTGTTTTTAAAATCAATGTTAATTTGTATTTTATATATCTGTAATGTTTATACAACTTAATTTTAAAATGCGTCTTTTAAATATTTTTTTTCCTTAAATTTAAAATTATTAATTTTTATAAAAATCCCACATTATTTTGATGCAGCAAATTTATCTTAAATGTTGTTGGTTTATTTACAATATTGACTTACTGAAACTGCCAAGTATAAAACTCAATGAGCAACCAACTTTAAACCCTCTCCCTCTTATTTTCTCTATTTAAAAATCATTACAGGAGACTTATTTCCATTAAATTAATTAATAGAGAAAGCTTATTTAGTTTTGTACCTCTTACAGTATAAATTTATTTTTAAAAGATTAAAAAAATTATGTAACTTATTATTATCTCCAACTTAAAAGTGCCCTAGTAATTATCTCTGAGAGAAAAATATATTTTAATAAATCATTTAAGTAAAATCTGTCCCAATTTCTGTAAAACAAATGTCTTGAAAGAAAATCATTAAAAGCTCATCTATTATAGCATTTTATCGGTACATGTTTCATACACATATATTTTTATTTGCCAGTAAAATATTAAGATTGTGATTTATCAGTTATTATGCTATATGTTGTCAAACTTCACCAGAAGTGAGTTTGATATTTAATGTGCAGTCTGTCTATGTTAATTAAAAGACTGGCTTATTTTGTAATCTTCAGCGATGAATTATTTGATAACTTGCTGATACATAAATACTGAGAAAGTGTGGAAGACAATTTATTTTAAGTTTAGTTTTAATACTTGTCTTTCCTTTTTTATGTTATATTTTATGATCCATTCATTAATGGCCTAAGGTTTCTGGGGACTTTTTATTACATCAGGGACCCAATTATTTTAATCAGGAATTAAGTTATTATGATCATTAGGATCCTATATATATATATTAATAATAATAAGTCAGATGTCACATGACGTATATATAGCTTGCAATTACCAATATGTAAACTTAAGAGCATGCTAACGTTCTAAACAAGCTCATTAATGCAAATATGGTGAAGAATAACTGTATCAACCTCATCAACTCTGTCCCAAGATAATGACCAGAGATTATCCAATTTTATTTTAAACTGTTATTCATAATTTACTTTTTAAAGAAATAATATTTGGGGAGTATAGATTTGTTTATAAGTTTTTTTAAATAGTTTTACTGTATTTATAAGTTCTTTTTTTTCCCAGCATTATGTCCACAATATATATATCTTTCAGCAACGGAAATAAACTTCAGAAAATATTTAAATTGGAAGGGAATTACTTTTCCTCATAATAATAGACTAATAATTTTGAGGAGTATAATTAAATAACAATGAACTTTTGTCTCACTTGCAAATGATATTCTTTAAATAAAGCAGTTACTGCAAACTTTTATTCTTACCAATAAAAAGGTTCATACATATAAAACACAAAATAAATTTTTATTTTTCATAAAAATATTTTTAAAACTTGTTAAAAACCTATTGTTTCACATAATAATAAAGCCAATGTTTTATTTGACACAATATTAATTAAACACAAAGTTGTTGTTTAACATATTAAATTCTAATGCAATACGTTTATATATACATTTTTCTATTCCTGATACCAAAATAAGCTGATTTTAATAGATCTTTATTATTATTCTTCAAAGTGTAAAATTTAAAAGAATTAAAATAAAATTTTAGTATTTTACTAACAGATAAAGGTACATATAGAAATGATACAATTATTATAATTATAACTTTAAAATAAACGAAAATCAATGGATTGCAGCAACTGTGGGAGAAGTAGAAGTTTGTTTAACAAATTATTATATTTTAATAATGTAAAATGAAAGTATTTCTTTTAATGTAGTATTTTAATAGCATAAGTAAATATGAATACAAATATAGGCAAAAATGTTTAAAGATTCCAGTCTCCTAAATTAGCTATAAAATAAAGTATTTCTTAATTAGTCTAAAATATTTATGAATGATAGAACTTGCATAGTTTTTGAAACATTATCAAACAACAATATGATATAAATAATGTACAACCCTGCATTTCTAGAGTGAACTGTAGTAAAGATTTTACACTATTCAAGTGTTTCTTTTTGCTAAAAACCTAATGAAATTTTTTTATCAACACTCATTCTTCCTTCCAAACTAAGGATGATGTCTACTCTCACCATGGAAGAAGGATATAACATAAATGAAAATTCTACCACTGATTCTCTAGAATAAGAACAAGCAGCCATTTGCATTTCCAGGAAACTTTACAATCAACAAACTGAACAAAGAAAAACACTAGTTAGATTTAAAGTTATGAATGAAAACATTGGAATTAACCAAAAGCTATCCACTGGGAAATTTGCTATCAAATCCCATAAAGTAATTGGAAAAATTTAGAGCTCAGGAGGGATCATTACAACAGAGAAAATTCCTACTTTACAAGCCAGTATCTCTAAGAATTCTCATAAATTATTAGATTCTAAACTTAGACATAGTAAAACTCAAATTAAACCCAATTGTATGAATGAAAACACTAATATTATTAACAAGCCATCCCTTCTGAACCATTCCCTAAATTTTCATAGAGATACTAGCAAAATTGAATGCATAGAACAGATTGTTCTAATAGATGAATTCCCAGAATTAGAAACAAATAACATTAGAAACTATAATAACGCTATTGATAATTATAACAAGAAATTATTAACAAACTCTAAGAAAAAAAATAAAAGCCTCAATGATGATGTTCCAATGAATACTGACCCTGCACCTAACCAAAACTCTACCTAGCTCAAGTTAATCAAGTAATATATCATACTTTGGAGCCTGACAAAGTTATGCCAACAGGTTGAACCCTTATGCCACTGAGGTTCAATGCTATGGAAATGACATTTTAAATATGTTTGAAGATGAAACAACATCAGCCTCTCAAACCAACTCCATCAAAACTGAATTACTGGACTCAAGTTTGGACCAACAGACCTTAAACAATTTAATCAATAGGTTCAATGCAACAGTCCCTCCACAATTTCCACAGATCATTCTTAAATTATAGCAGCAACAAAACCCTAATTCTCTCTGTCTCAAACCTTAATTGTGAACTATTTAACTTTCCAGCTGAGGAATTTTGTAATGAAATTACAAGGAGAAAATTATGGAATAATATATATAAATTGTTACATCACCTACACCAGTGGTCTTCAACCTTTTCACACCTGTGGACTGGTAAAAATAAGGATAAGTTTCCATGGATCAGAAAAAATAAGGATAAGATTTCGCAGACCGGCAGAAGTCTATAAATAAATTTTCTTAAAGATAAGCATAATTGTTATAACTGATCAAAACAACAATGTTAAATATATAAGATAAAGTTTTATATATATATATGGAGTTTATATAATAAAAAACTTTTTTTTTAATTTTTTTTAGAAAAGTAATAAAAATTTTAATTCTACCCCCCCCCCCATAAACATCTGTGATAACTAGAAAACAAATTAATTTATAAATGATTGATTAATGATTGATTAGATTTTGTTTTCGTTCTGTTTTCTTTTTTTTTTAATTGGGTAAAAATGAGATGAAAAAATAAATAAAAATTGGCTATATTAATTAAAAGTTTAAACTCTTATTATTTATTATTACAAACTTTTTACTGCCCGTCTAGCACACGGACCTACAGAAAAGTTTTGTGGCCCGGTGCTGGGCCGTGGACCAAGGGTTGAAGAACACTGACCTACACAGTAGGTATTTAATTGTAGAATTGCATAATTCAGCACAATGGCAAATTTTCCAGAATACAATAAAATTCACAGGAAACAAAATTTTGTGTGTAATCAACATGAACAGGCCAATAATACTTAATTGCATAATACATAATTATTACATCAAATTTCAAGAAAGCTGATTTTCAATGGCTAATAAAACCATATGGAACAGTATCAAATTTTCATTACTTCATGAAAAGAATGGCAAAAACACCGATCCTTATTAGCACTGCAACATTTACCATCACACTAGGCAAAGGAATTTTCCCGACCTCAATTCCCACTATGCATCTTGCAGAATATGCTCTACTTATATCATTTAAAGAAGTACTGCCACAATGTTTCTATTGCAAACTATGCACCCATCTAATTAAAAACTGTTTATCCAGGAACTGCCAACACTGCAATATGAAACAAACAAGATTTCACAACTATAAACAGATAATTACTCCAAGTACAATGCAATTAACTCCCACAAAGAGAATAATAAAGAAAACATCATTGAGAATGACAGTTCACAAAATAACCTAATCAATCTCACACTGCCACAGTCTAATATATCTAATATCCATGACAACAGCCCTATTGCTAATGCTTTTCCAATCTCATCAAGGAGCAGTAGCATATCTCCAAGATCAGATGCAACAATTACAGATAATTCTACCTCCAATTGAAAAAAAAAGAAAAATTGACAAAACAAGCAATGATGAAACATGGGACAATGATCAGAACTAAAGGCTGGATGAGTTGAGTAAAAGTTCTTCTGATCATGAACCCCCTAGCAAAAGCAAGAAAGGGAAGAAAATGAAAGCAGAATCATCAGTGGCCAAAAGCTAAGACCTTGACATACCATCCAAAGCACACAGAATTGATATTGCTTCAAAAACCTGTACCCAGGAAATCTCCCTATCTAGGAAAAATAAACTTCCAAGTTATACAATCTATTGATGAAACCCATAATAATAAACCAAGTCATAAAGTGGAAAGCAAGGATATTAGCATCTATACCAAGCCAACCCAGAAGAAATGAGTGGTGGTCTATCTTATCCCCTAATCACCAAATTACACTCCCCACCTAAATAAGTTATAGGACTGCTATGCTGCTTTAATCCATACCATATGAAACTTAAATTAGTGGGTTTTAATGTTCATGCCTTGAATTCAACCAAAAGAATAGACACAATCTCAAACTGGATAAACCAATACAACACCCACATAATTTATCTTGCAGAAACAAAATTACTCTCACTCTCAAATCCAGAAATAGCAATCAAAATTGGTAAACTAAGTTCTTTCTATCACTCATTTTCAGTCCACCCTTCAACTGACATAGCAGCCCTAATTCTTATCAATTCCCCAATTGAATCATACAAAATAAATTTCATTAACCAACAACTCACGATCACAATCTTAACCCACCAATCATCTTTGTATACTCTAAGAGAGACATGGTGATCATTTACTCACTTATTCACCAAATCATCATGTCACTTGAATCTAACTCTTATCCTACAATAATGTTTGGTGACTTCAACATGTCATACCATCATTTTTAATGTTAATATTATTCACCTAATTAGCATCTGACTGATGTGTGCAGAAGGCTACTTCCCCAGTAAGAACTCCTTTTACACAAACAATATGCAACCCTTATAGAACATGCATATACTTCCATGATCTCCATTTTATCATAAACCCATTCCTTCATTTCATCCCCTTTTCAGACCACCTAGTTCTGGTAATCAACCTACAAATATAAACATGCCCACAGCTCCATGAGCACCTCAAGCCAAACAAAAGAATCCTACTCAAAATCTCAGCCCCAGTCGCAATACTATCCAAGTACTATATTTATTTCAGGAAAAATTATTTCAGGAAAATAAACATCCAAACCCTACCTCCAGCAGAGGCATGGTTTGCTTTTATCAACATCTTAAATACTGTTATCTCCTTTTATACATGTGAGAATAAAGGCCCCAATTCCCTACTTCAAAATATGGAATCAATCAATGACACCTTAAAACAGATCCCTCCAATAGAATTAATTTTAAATCTAAAACAATACAAACTAAACCAACAAATTATTGCAGACTACCTTTCAACTAAAAATTCAAGAATATTACTTAATAAGCCTAATAATTGATATAGATGCTACATAAGAAGGGCTCTGGGACATAGAAACAAATTAAACACTTTCTCCTCCATCATAATTGATAATAACTTCTACACTGGCAACAACATGGTTATTCAAATATACCACAACTTCAAAGCCAAATTAACCAAGTATCCATCTGAATCTATTCATCACCTTTTCAGAAATTGATTGTGCCAAAACATGGTATCACTGAAAAAGACATTGGAATTAAATTATCCTCAATGCCAGAGAAAATACACTTAGGTTTCCATGCAATCCCACATTTTGTCCTGCTTCACTTTGAAAAGTTCCCTATACCCATCATACCCAGGATGATTGATCTCCTTTCTTCCAAACCTCTTGACATTAATGGGCTATACCCTATAGAGATGGTGCCTTTCCTCAAGAAAAACACAATTCCATTCCCTTTTGAGAATTTAAGACCCACATCTATAACCACATTAATGATCAAACTTGTAGAACCAACAATCAAGGACAAGATTCAGGACAAGGTCCTTCCATATATCTCAATACCAGTTATGCCAGGAAGGGTACTTCCACAACCGATGCAAATGCATTATTCAAAATAAAGATTGATTACACAAGAACCACAAGAAAATCTAAGCCAGTTATCATCCACCTGGACATAGAAAGTGCCTTCAACTTAGTTAGAACCCATAGCCTTGTCAGTCTAGTTGGTGAATATGAAATTCCATCTGGAATAAACAATATTACTGCAAGATCTCCTCAATAATAGGGGCATTCCCCATCTCTCTAAATGGAAGAATCATGCCCTCTTTCATCCCTACAAATTCTATTCTGCAGGGCTCTCCACTGAGCACTCTGCTGTTTATACTTTATCTTAACCCACTACTGGTCATATTAGAGCAAGAACTTACTGGGCTATTTATTCCTACCCTAAGCAATTCAATTCCTCACATTTCCTTCATAGAAAACTTGGCTGTTTTTCTCCCATCACAGAAGCTAATCCCCAAACTTGTCAAGATCCTCTGCTCTTTTTTTTTTGAGTATGGACTCACATTTAACATGGACAAATCCTCAGCATGAAAGATATCCTCTGGAAACACCATCCCTTTCCCATTCACAGCCAAACCCCAAAACATTCTGGGATTCCCAATCTTCAACTCACCTCTAGCAATGAAAAAATCAATTCAAGATATACTTTCTACTATCTATTCAAAAAATCACAGAATCATTGTCAAAGGTACGTGTATCATTATATGCAAAAATATCACTGTTCAATATGCTAATGTTCCCAATTATTGCTTACTTTGTGCTGGTGGAAAAGTTCACAAGAATTCATAAGAAACATAAACTTCCTATGCTTGAGACATCTGGAAGGGCAAGACTGTGGCTATAATTATGCCTGAGAAACCTCCAAATGCATTCAAGATTTAATGAACTTTTGCTACACTCTATAATGACACTACAATTCCAAAGAAGCCATCACAGTATCCTAAGTTTAACTCTACATATTCCCAAAGATGTTATCCCTCACAACAGTTGATCTGACAGACACTCTACCTCCTGAGAAGGGCTTGTGGCCCTCTTTATTGGAAAGCATCTCAAAATTCATCTTTCATCTAATCAACCAAATACTCAAAAAATTAAGTATTGGGATGCATATCAACTGGTCAATGATCTGACTCCCCTTAGTCTCTACCTGTTATCCCTTCACAATCATTCAATCAATAAAAAATTTAAATGCTGGCATTTAGAGCCCAAATCCTTTGATTTTGTAATTAAGATAAATCTCAATGCTCTGTCAGCATGACATTTCCTGGTAACCTGTAGAGGTTTTTCTCACTTAGACCTGGTCTGCCCACTATACCATAGGGATGCTCCACATTTTAAACCAGTGTACCACTCTCCAATATTTCAGAGACATAATTAACTCCACATATATATAACACCAAAATCTCTCCTTACCACACTCATCTCCAACATTGCCAGCAGAATGTTTTCAAGCATAAGAATAATAACATATTTACTGTTCATTATTGGACCATTAGGTGCATTGATCCCATCATACATAATTGACATCAACTGCTTGTTGTAAAGCTCTGAACCATGAAGGAGAGAGACAAAAGGCTTACACCACATTTCATCTTTGACACTATGCGGAACCTAGTTTTAATGGAAGAACTACGATAGCATGAACTGCTTGACTCTTTACCATCTCTTATTGCTAATGATTCATATGTTACACTCATCTCAATGTGACTGTTATCAACTAGGATTTGTTTCTTTGACTAATGTAATTTCCTTATATACCTAATAAAGTTATTGAGAAAAAAATATATACTTCATTTTATGTTGATGTCCCAATTATTATTTCCAATTGAAAACAATTTATCTTGGAGAAAAAAATTGTCTATATGTGCAAGCTTATCTGGCATTAAAAAAGATAGCAAACAAGTTTATTATTAAAGAATGCAAAAAAGTCAATAATTGTAACTAACAATATATTTTGCTTATAAATAACAAAGCAAGAATAAAAATGTAAAACACTATTGATTATTTAAAAAACTATTCAGTAAAATTTTAAGAGTAAATGAAAAATTTGATTAGAGAATTAAATATTTTTTGGTTAAAGAAACGATATTCTTTCCATTAAAACATTTCCATTTTTTTTTTTTAAAAAAAATTTTTTTGTTACTAATATTAAAAAAAATAATAATTATTGTCTCATTTTAGTGCTAGCTAATATTCAGCATATAAGGCATTTGCCTCACTGCTTCACTTGTTGGACAGACCCTCAGTAATTATAACTTTGCATAAATAACATTTAATGCATAAGTCTAATTTCACTTGTTTTTGTATAAGGTTAATTTTCAGTTGTATTATTTAAACAGTTCTAATTTCAAAATCATGTAGATTATAATCTAATATTTTACACTGCACTAAAGTTAGCTATAAAAAGTTCTGAAATTTGATTAACGTTTATTATATTTAAATAAATTTGTGATTATAACTGTAATTTAATGACAATACAATGAACATTTAATTTAATGTTTGAGATCAATGAATTTATTACATTATATATTACATTAATAATATCAATCATCTGTTCTTTCTTATAAGACAACATTTAATCCTAAAAAAAAACAATAATTTGTTTTACAAAGTATGTGCATAATATTTTTAGCTCAAATTCACTTTAAGATATCTATGAGATAGATATTATATTTAGACTTAGCATGTTAGTGTTTACCAGAAAATGTAATTTATTGTAATACTTTTTAAACTTTATTATAAAATAATAAAACTCACCAAAATTATTAAGGTATTGTAGATAATGTTAAGAAGATTTTTTAAATTTCTCAAAATGACAATCTATTTCCCAAAGTTTATCTCATTGCATGGTGTTTTTATAACAAAAATAATAAAACTTTTCAATACAATATTGACTTGTAATTGAATAAGAATCATATATCCCTCTATTCATTGGTACAATCTAACTAATTTTTTTGTTTTAACATCATCTGTGAAATAAAGGCTGTAACTGATAAAAAATTCTTATATGGCTATCTTAGTTTGTCTTCAAACATTTCAACATTTTAATTTATTAAAATAATATTTTGCTTAAAAATGAAGATATTATGGGTTTCTCACAAAATTTGAAGATTCTCTTTTTACTAATATATCAGTCATCATGATAAAATCACTAATTTAAATCCTTAACATTATTATTCAGAAATTAAAAAAACACTTATTTTAATATGTTTTTGGCACTACAATGTCATTGCAATTGTTATATCTTTTATTCATAATGTTTAGTCTACATATAATCATATTACTGTATACAATTTTTTACAGCAAAAGTCATTTTAAAATTATTAGTTGAAAAAAATCTGAAGATGTCAGCATTAATAAAACCTTTAAGTCATTATAATATGTACTTTGTATGTCAAAACAGTCAGACCTGCTGTCTTTTAATATCAACTGAAATGATAATTTCTGATTACTAAATTGTTTAGCTCAAAGGCTGAAAATTTGCAATAATTTGTGCATACATTTGTGTAATATTTTTGCAAAATGCTTAATTTGAACCAAATGCATATGTGGCTACAATTATATTTTATTGGAATACATTTTTAGAGGACAAGTTGTAAAAATTTTATTATAGCAAAACAGAAGCTATTTTTATTGGCTAACAAAAAATATATTTATCAATACCTGTAAAGAAGCTTTTGTTAAATTTTAAAAATAACAAATTTAATGTTTAATTGTAACATATGTGTATTTTTTTTAATGATAACTAACCCCATATTTCTTTAGCATTTAAAAAATGAAATTCAAATCTCTAATATTTCATTCTAACTCTTGAAATGAGTAAAATTATATCTAATAATGCCAACCACCATTTTTATAAATAAGAACTTCATTTATTATTTAATTTTTATATTTTACAAAATTCCAAATTAATGTTTAGAATATCTATCATTTTAAAGCATAAGTTTGTAATAAATAGTGTACATACATTTAATCGTAACTATCAAAGGTTAAATGTGTCTTGACTTCTGTTATACTTTTGATGCCCTTATCTATCAATGGCTTCTCATTATTTTATTTGACTATATATCCATAAAATTCTTAGAGATCTAGTGAAAACTATACAAAATATATATTTAAGTGATGCTAGCAATATTGAAATTAATGATTTTATGATACTACAATAAATTTTTGTACCAATCCTCATTAATATTCAAACAATCTAACAAATACAAATCAACCTCAATAGTGGATTAGATGTATGCATAACAAAAAATATAATAGGCCCAAATTCACCTTCCAGTATGAAAGAAAAATGAGCAATCATCTTTCAAACCATAATTTAATTTTTTATAATATATTGCTGAGCCAAGTGGTATGATATATATGATTGCTACCCAGGGACCCTCCATTTGTAAAGCTTTAGGGAATACAGGGAATATTTATTGAATGTTCTTTTCTAAAGTCATAATCCCTTGATAATTAATGATTCAATGAGATTCCTCTCCATCACTAACTTATCCAATGTTTTGAATGCAAGCCCATGCATGCAGTTTAATTGATTCCTCTAAGAAAAGGCTCAATTTTATGATTGTTTCTATACATGATTAGAAACATATGATACCCTCCATATTATACTTCCACTTGTCAAATATCTACTCACCATCAGAGATTAACACAGCCCTATTACCATTTATAAGAGCTATTCAATCATTAAAAGTATTAGCATGTAATCCAACAAGGTTTGAAGTACAAATTGAACAAAAATTGTGAGAATGTATTTGGATAATAGTTGACTTCACCCAAATTGTTCTTTCACATGTTTAATTTAAGTATCATTACCTTCTTTCAAGTTGAAACAATGGTAGTATTCCAATTTTATATTGTATAAATACAACAGTAAAATGAATTGATATCACAGAAACTTTAATAGTACAATTTCTTATGTGGTATTTTTTTCATGGCATCATCAGTTACACTTCCTGTCCAATATATCTTCTTCTTTCCACCACCTCATCATATCACTTTCATTTTGAATGTTTTTTCAATAATGTGTGCACTAAATACCCCTGTTGCAAATACTGACAGCTGTAATCTCATCATGAAACCTCACAATATTTAAAACATTGCCTGTAGGTAGATATTTAAGCAAGAATGACTGCTTAGATTTACCATGCAGCTGCAAAATATTAAAAAATCCAAATATTGCGTGGTTGACCATTGTGTACTTTAAACAGTGAGGTCATAATGACATTATGAGATGGAATTAAATATAATAACTTACTATAAATATTCTATAACTTAAGCCTATAATCCTCAGCTCCTGTCATTATGAAACTATGTAATGATATGGGGTTGACTTTTAGGATTAAGTTATTATGAGTTTATCACAAAAAAAATTTTTCCTTTGCTTCTAGGTTTTCAGTAAAATACTGCTCATTAGCAAAATGTAAAATTTCTCTGAGTCTGGATCCCATGCTTTAGTATAAAATCAACTACTATTTTGACAAGGTGTGGATTGCAATATTCCCCTCTGTTTATACATTAATATTAAATCATTCTTTGATTTTGT
The DNA here is from genome assembly GCA_028023455.1 of Epiperipatus broadwayi. Lineage (NCBI taxonomy): Eukaryota > Metazoa > Onychophora > Udeonychophora > Euonychophora > Peripatidae > Epiperipatus > Epiperipatus broadwayi. The sequence goes on from JAQFVV010006232.1 coordinate 4,839,770, forward strand.
TGGATTAGGATATTTATAAAATAAATCTTTAGGGTTATATAAAGGATGTGAATACTTGTCAGCATACTCAATTCTTCCTTTGCATATAAATTTATGAAATCTACTTTTGGCCTTTGGATAATGTACCTTTGTTTTCACATAATTTTTATAGGTACATGTCTTATGAATACTCAAAGATTTCTTAAATCTTGTCTTGAAATAGTGTTTTTATAAGATAACCAGCATAAGTGTTGGCTAAAATAAGCCCTTGTGTCTGATGAATAGTCATGCTTATTATTAAGAATACTCATAATTTCTAAAATAATCTTGGAGATGTGTCAAATAATTATTTTCTGTGCAAGTAAATGCTTAGGGTACTTAACTTCTATAATATCATGGATTAGTTTATGGTCCATGAAGTTCTTCTTTATTATCTGCATATTTTACTCTTAACTACTTTATTATGTGTTTTGTTTTGGCAAATGGTCAAGTTATCCATAACTTCTATTTTAAGTCTACATTCAATGCATTGAGAGCATATTATAAAATGTTTTCACATGTTTGTATAAAAGTATGTACCACTTAGTTTTATAATCACCACAGGGTTGTTTAATAGATTGTCTGAGAGCTCAGCATTATGCTCCATGAAAGAATCCTTTCCCTACTATGCCTTGAGCTATACTTATTTGTAAAGTATACTTTCATTTTATATTTAGGGCAATGATTATACCAATGTTTAATAGTTGTTGAGATATTAAAATTTACTAGGATATGTTTATTCCAAGCAGGATGTATTTGAGAAATGGTATTGTTTATCATGTAAATCCATGTCATTGCCTGTAATGCTATTATCTTTAAAATGGTTCAGATATTTTGTCATATCACCATACTTGCTATGTGATTCCAATATGATATCTTTGATCTTAACTTTGAGGCTACATTCAAATTTATTTAGGTTCAACACTAATGTATCTCCTATTCTTCTATTTAATTCTATAAACTATGTAAATTTAACAACATATCTGTGCCTCCTTAAATTTAAAGTTAAGCTCTTGCTTTAATTCTTTGAATAATGTATCAAATGTAACAAACCTAATTTTGATCTCACTTTTCAATTCTCTATAATCTTTCCTCAATTCTGTTCTCTTCCCATCTAATCTTTTATCAATTCCTTCTAAGCTTTTGTCACTACCTTCAAAATTTTTATTATTGCATTCAATTTTTTTATCAATATATTCAAAATGTTTATTAATACCTTCAAACATTTTGTCAATATCTTCAGAATTTTTATTAATACCCAAATTTTTTATCCATATTTTCAAAATTTTTATCCCAATTATCAAATCTTTTATTCAATTTTTGAAATGGACTGAGAAATATCTTCATTAGATCTGGATATATAGTTCTAGGCTCTACTTCTTGCACCTTGGTTTCCATAGTGTTGAATGTATATATAAGTTTAACTTATTCTTCACATTAAATAGTACAGAATATGTTCAATAAATAATTATATTACATTACTAATATCTACCACTATGTGAGTCATATTGATCATGACCTGCAAAATACATTAACTAAGTGCTTAAAATGTGTCAAATTTATACTGACCATATTGTTAAATGGTTAGTACTATAAAAATATTCAAGTGACCTTTCAGTACTAGTGGTCTAAAACCAAACCACAGCTATACCCCAAAATCTATAATATAAATTGATTTACACAGGGGGTCAATACCAACTTATTGGTTGATAGTGCCAACTTTTGGGAGAGGCCTAACCTATAATATTCAAAGTTTGAAAAAAAAATTGGGGACCTAAAAAAATTGTGTGTGTGTGATTGTGTGGATTAGGTTAATCTTAGGTGTGTGTCATGGTTCATATTCAAGCACCACTTTGGGTGCCAAAAGCTCTAGCAGTATGATTGTGATCAAGAAGTATGTAGGATGCCCTGAGAACAAAGTCTCTCCTGAGCACAAAGTTATGATTGATTTATATTATCTATATTATCTACATTAAGTTTATCAGCTTAATTAATTAAATTGATTCCTCACCTCATACAGTTCACATCAATTACTAGTCTAAAAGCTATAAGAAATCACATGGATTGTAGCTCTGATATTTATATGGAGAAAACATTATAATTTAATACCCTATTATTTAATCTAAATGAATAAAATGCAAAATTAACTGAATCATATACTTACAACTCTTGTTATTCAGATATCTTATTTAATAAAAAAATTAGAGATAATTAATTAGTAATAACAAAACAATTTATTTATGTTCACTTATATTATGTTTTATAAATAATCCTGGTTGGATATTAAATGATAAATATATTCTTGTGTCTATATAGTGCATTAAACCACTTACAGCTTTAGACAAGTAACAAATCTGGAATTGAAGAAATACCTACAATTATTCTCATTTACCTGATATAAGAAGTTCATATAATTTATAATCAATTCAGATTTGAAATATAAGGAACCTAAATAAGCTGATTAGAATGTAAAAATAGATATCTAATGATAAGCCAATTAACTATCAAATCTTTTCCTTCATATATATATATATTGTACCCATCAGTCTTCAATGACAGGCACAAAGATGGCTGCAAGCATAGTTGCAGCCCAAACAAATGTACATATAATAAAAGAAGTGGTCTGTGCAGGTATATTTTCTCTGTTGCTTACACACATAATATAATGTAAATAAATAAGATGAATGGTGATAATATGCTTATAAATAAATGAATGCAGACACCACATGTAAATATGTATTTTGCTGTTTAATAAATGTTATATATTTTTATTATTTTTGATATAAATAAATATGGTAGGGGATTAAAGAAATTATCATGGGAAACTGAAATGTATTTGCAAGTAACCCAGCAGTAAACATGTTTTATTTTGATTTTTTTATTTTATTTTAGAGTTTATTTTATTTTAGATTGTCAAACATTGTATTTTTTTTCTGTTGCAAGTTGAATATTTTTTTTTTTGGAAAACTTAAAAACAATTTTTATGTGATAACACGTATACAGTTTAAGTTTTATAATTTTTTTTAGAACTTAATGTTCATGACTGCAGGCAAGCCAATGACCTCTTTCTTTTATTGTATAATGTTTTTGGACAAAAAATTATATAGAAATTGTATCAGTGGTCATTCAGCTTGACACCTACACAAAATTATTTAATTAGATAAATGTGATTTTATTTTATTGTTTAATGAAATCAAGGGATTGGAATTTAAATGGTCTGAGAAATTCTTAAATTAATTAAAAGATAAAGTTATCATAAGATTTTTTTTTTTTTAAGAGATAGCTAAAAATGAATCCATTGTTTGGAGTTAAATAATTAAAAACAGAGATTAATAATTTAATTAAAACAGAAATGTAAAAGCAATAACTCATGGAGGGGATGAGAGAATATGCCCTATAATGTGGGGGGATATATAAATGCTGGTCAGGTGAACTGGATTCATTCATTTATTGTCATTCACACTCACACTGGCACTCTTACTCGTTCTCTTTTGGTTAGCAGTATAGTTTTCGGAGAGTATTGACTGAAAAGCAGAATTATTAGCCTAAGAAATGGAAGAGTTATTAATAGCTGAACATATTTTGAAAGGTGCAGACCAAGAAAGATAAGAATTATTCACTAAAAAAGAAAAATCAAATGAAATTATTATTGTCAAATACATTTTCTGATAAGTACTAACTGAAAGGAGAAAGAATACTGACCAATTAAATAAAGAAGGAAGCAATACATAAGAAACTTAGAGATTCAAATTGAAACATTTTTAATGTGAAGCATCACACAGGTCAGACACAATGTTCAAGAACCCAAGGAAGTAAAATTTAAGCTAAAGTTTTATATTGCTGAGGGAATGGAATCAGGATTTATTCGAGACACAGCAATGAACATGGAGTAGAAGACTCAGTTCAGTACATTCGCACCAATCGAAGACCTACAGAGCCATCCAGTAATGTGACTTTCTATTTCTTAAAGTGTAGCTGCTATAGACAATTTTGCCAACCTCCATCGAAGCTATGTTAGTAATCGCCTGCACAGCAGATATATATCACCCTCAGAATCCTAGCACAGAGAAGAACAAAGCCTTCGGGAAGTATTATTTATGTTTTTATATATATTTTGGGTCTTTATTATTATTAATTCTTTATTTTATTGATAGTTGTTATTATTAAATGAACCAATGAATTGCATAATTCAGTTATATATCTTTCTTTTGTAATTTTAACTTAAAGGTATACATAATTCATTGGAGTATCTAAATAAATTATAAAAAAAAAGGAAAAGGGGGAGAAAGAAAATATGTATTTTAATATTTCAAAATAATTAAATAAAAAATAATTGTGGGGAGTGGACTTACTTTTAAGTAATCAGAGTTAGCTTATTTATTATTTAGCTATGTTTGATTAGATAGCAATCTGCTATGTGCAGGATCACAATAGGAGTAATAACATTTTTTCTTGTATAGATGAGCTATTACTGAGAAAGTAAATAAGTCTACTAACCAATTTAATGGTTTGGTCATTGGATGTATGTGTTTCAGTTTTAAATAACAGGAGATATTGTAATGGTCAGAAAACGTGTGACTCGTAAACATAGTGCAGAATTCGACCACCATACAAGACAGCAGCACCATCGAATAGCAAGCCACCCGTGGTACTGAGTTCGAACATAGTTTATTGGTTCCACAATACAATCCACGAAACAACGCATCTGATGCGACATTAGTAAATATTTCCTTAGGCACGGTGGTCAGGGATATGCAAGAGATTCATGACTTTATTCTTGAGTTAGCCAATAATCAAACTAATATTAATTAAACATTCATATTTACATAATCGAGGAAGTATTATATAGAATGAGTATCGAATAAATGAAACGTAACTGCAGACATATAGTTTGAAATTATTTATTAATACATTTTAATAAAACATTGACTAATAATATTTTAGGGATTGAAAGCTTCAGTAGCGGAATATGCGACATGATTATATTTTAAAGAGTACATTTATTTATTTAGACATTAGCGGTATTTCCGATACTGTAATGTTTACAAAAGGAATACATTTATTTGAAAGCGTAATCTAGCTACCTAAAATTCTCGAGTAAGTATTTCTAATGCATGCCTTGGGGAATTTATACCTTTGCAATGCAAGAGTCTAAAGTATGGGTTATAAAAGTAACGGCAGACATATATTTATTTAATTAAAATATTTATTTGTAACTAAGGGCAAACATTTATTTGAGAGTGAATTATGAAGATAATGCAGAGGCGGAGTGATATATAGAATAATAAAATTAAGTAAAGGAACACGTGGTATGCTTTAGAAAGGCGATATGAAGTGGCAGTATATTGACACTGCAATGCCGCGAATGGGTTTATAAGAGTATCGGGCTGGTTTCTGCCATCGGCCCGACGAAGTAAGGTGTCACATAAGCATAACCAGGGACAAGTGGTCCGTGTCACAGTTTTGCCGGCTGGCTGCATGACATTGTCAAGTCCTACGGGAGCACCCATTATGCCCGCTTGTGTAGGTCGACGGGGTTTAATTTCAACCCTGAAGAATCCGGAATATTTACGGCGGAATAGATCATCGCGTCTCTAAAACATAACACATGTATACTTATAAACGATTATGATAAGATTTAAATGGATTTCTAATTCGGCCCGACATTATCAACATTTACTAAAGAACGTTGGTGACTCTCAAAGAAATGTAATTCTATGGAATTATTCATGATGATTTAATAAATACCAAACATATATAAATTGGGAATTATTATAACTAATACGTCAGCCATTTGCGAAGTAGTAGACCCTGCATTACAATCAACGAAGCATTGAATGCGTGTCGATTTATATGAAAGTTCAGTTATTAAAGAAAGTAAATATTAATGAAAATTTGACACGCATTCATTGTTTTAAGTGATCATAGATTTAAACTTTAAGTTAAATAATTTTACTTTTGGGAAATGTATGTATTCAAGCACTAGTGCGTGTGCGGCGCAACTGTTCCCAAAAGCTGTTAATACAAATACAAATAGCTAACTAAAATATTAAAACAGCTGAGTGCTTTCAAAGGATCTTGCCTGCATAATCATAGTTTGCTTATGTTTAAATTTATGCAAATATGCTAATTCCATCTTTTTGATAGAGAAAAACACGTATCCTTCCTGTTTATGGCATCGCTGTCGTGAGAGATGAATAAAGCCTCTTTGATCTTTCTTTTGAGGTCATGTCTCTCTCTACATACGATGGTAGGATTGTCCGGAATGCACTCATGGTGACTTGTGCACTGGTGCTGATAAAAAACTGAATAAGTAGAAACTACATTCCATCCTTAACAACAAATATCAGCTCTGTTTTCGAACCCCTCCAAATTCTAACAATCTAATTAACAATACGAAAGATCAAACTCCACTGTTACAGACCCCCCATACAGTATATAACATTGCTTGTCCAAATAACTATTGCAAAGGCACATATGGGGAAAACAGAGCATCTTTGGCCACACGATTGGCACAGCACAAGTATTCGTACAATAGAGCTCGCAACGATCCTTCTACTTAATCAGTTTTTTATCAGCACCAGTGCACAAGTCACCATGAGTGCATTCCGGACAATCCTATCATCGTATGTAGAGAGAGACATGAACTCAAAAGAAAGATCAAAGAGGCTTTATTCATCTCTCGTGACAGCGATGCCATAAACAGGAAGGACACATGTTTTTCTCTATCAAAAAGATGGAATTAGCATATTTGCATAAATTTAAATGTAAGCAAGCTATGATTATGAAGGCAAGATCCTTTGAAAGCGCTCAGCTGTTTTAATATTTTAGTTAGCTATTTGTATTTGTATTAACAGCTTTTGGGAGCAGTTGCGCCGCACACGCACTTGTGCTTGAAGATTTAAACTTTGAAAATTGAAATAATTATGAGCATGCAATAATTAAATAATAACTATAGATAGAAATGTAGATTATAGAAATACGCACCCAAGAAAGACAGAGTGAGGTAAGCTAGATTATTAGAGAAATTTACATATTAAATTAATTATTCAGTTTTAGTTATACATATGGTAGTTTGACATTTTATAATTTAGATAAGTAGTATGAAGAAAAGCTATAGCATATTATTAGAGTACTCGAGTTTGAACACAGACAGGTTCCTGTTTTATAAGAAGTTTTCTGATTCCATTAATTTAGCAGCAAAAAGTTCACGAGTGGCAAGTCTTTCTTGTATTTAGATATTCATTTAATTTCATGGCAGCAGCAGCTTTCTCATTCATTTCAGGCAGCAGATCTTCATGGTGAATTTATGACGGGCAATGAAAGTTTGACAATAGGCCATCTCCCGATGGAGAATAATCTAGGTGCTTTACTCGGTCATACCTTGGCAGGAACAAATTATTTTATTATTTTTGGGGACTCTCAGTGATCGAGAGCAAAGCTAAAGTTTAAGTGAATGTCTCCAGCAAGTCTAAGATGGCCTCTTTTCTTATCTTGATTTTTCACATTTTTGTGAAGATATTTTTAGGTTCTATTTAATCTGCCCTGAGGATAATCAATGCATTTAATTGGTTTTTTTAATTAAAGAAAGCTGCCATTCTATTGTTTACATTTTACATTTCCTAATTACATTTTGGGGAATTTTTCTTTAATTAATCTATTATCTATCACTGACCGATGCTTTTCAATTTCAAAGACAAAAAGGGAGCATAAGATTATTTTAACTTTTAATTAAATATTACATCAGATTTTTTTAGAATTATTATTAAATGAAATTTAAACAAAGCAATAAATACGAACTTTGTAATCCAAAATAAATGATTAAAATTATACAAAATTATATAACTAAAAGAAATCTAAATTATATTATTTTATCCCTATTTATTGCGTTTAATTTGAGATCGAAATGTGTGCGTGTTTATGCTGAATTCTACATATATTTATACATTTCTAAGATTGCTACACACACAATTCGATACCAAAAAGTTTAAATTTGGGCGGGATAGACCGGTCAGTGAGAGACGACAGAAAAAGGTGAAACTTAAGATTCGAATACGAATCTTACTGTTTCATTTCCCCATACTTCCCGTGAACAATTAAGGAAGAACAAAGGAGGCAAGAAAGAGAAAAAAAATTTTTACATTATATAATTTAAAGACGAAAACATTATTATTGTTTTTACAGATATATTGAAATATAGAAAGCAGAGATTACATGAAGCAACGAACAATTAATATACCCGGATCTAGAATTTAGTTTAATTAAAATGGCCTAATTTGGCCGTGTCTGGTTAAAATCATAGTAATAATTAGTTAAACTGAATGTATATATATATAAAAATTCTTAGAATAGGATTAGTTAGTATAATATAAAAAAAATTTTAAGAGTAATAGTGATTAAAACAATAATATATATAATAATAAGATTTCTATCTAAAACCCTATTTGACTAAAGTACAATCCATTCAACCAAGTTCATTATATCAAGTTCATTTTAATATTTTCATATATGTTTAATAACCGTCCTAATAGTCTAATATATTTACAACCCCTCAGGTGGATAATACCGATCTCTTGTCATCGATGACTGCGGCACGCTACACTGGATCATTCTAAATTTCCATTTCCCCATATTCCACCAGTTTTTGGCAGATCCCTGCAGATGGTAACTAGCTATAGCTATCTGCACATCTTGCCCTTTCTTATGAAATTTTAAGAACTTCTGTGAGCTCTCTAGGTAGGTTTGAGGTTTTTCCCTTATTTCCACTCTAAATATTTTAACATGGACCACTTTTGTTAAGCGGCTTTGGTATCCACTGTCTGTTTTCATGTTTTTTCCATGACTTTTGGTCCTATTCTTTTGTCCCCATCCATGCTTGTCTCCTTTTTACTGCTTTCATTCAACAGTTTTTCTAATTCCCTTTCCTTTTCCATTTCTTTACTCAACAGTTTTTCTAATTCCCTTTCCTTTTCCATTTCTTTAATTTCTTCTTCCTTTTTACTAGCTGGGGATATTTCAATATGTTCCTTTATTGCATCTAACTCTCTCCACATAAGGTCTTTAAATTCCTGATATTCTCTCACTCTTATCTTTTCTTCTTCTTGTCTCTGTCTTGATTCTTCATCTCTACTTTTTCTCATTTCCTCCTCATACATTTTCTTCATTTCTTGCATATTCTGTCTAAATATTTCAAGTAACCTTAGACTGAAGTTCATTGATGCTATTCTGTCATTTTCTGCTTCCATTTTTCTTATTATTTATTTTCTTTATACTATTAGCATTTGACTACTCCCCACCGGTATATTGGCCATATAACACTCTTTTGCTGTCCTCACCTACTCTACATTGCCCTATCTCTATATTGCTGTGTTTAACATATTTAACATATATATTATAGCGAACTATTGGTAACGCGTATAATAAGCTACTGCTGTCTATGATATATATATATATATATTTGTACTTTAACAAAATATTTAGTGTTAACATATATAACAAGCTTCTGCTGTCTATGCTATATATATAACGGTGTTTTAATAAAAAAAATTCAATGCTACTTGCTTTCTCATTTAACGACTGATTACTTTTTTTTTCTTGATATATATATAAAGCAAAATATTTCATTAGATCCGAGTATTTTCGTTCCTTCTTAAATTACACACACATCCCTGCTTTCCTTAAATTTGTTATTATGCCTGCTGTCCTTTCACTTACTCGACCCACATTATTTCACTCGATTTACTATTTTTTTCATTATTTTTATCCAAAACAAAATCGTATATATATAGATTAATTAGCTAACTCGAGTAACGAACGCTAAAAGAAATTTATATGCGTTATATTTTGCTCAGGGTATATATATGGGTTTTGTATCGAAGGCTCCACATTGGAAAGCGCCACACGCTAAAAAAAAAATTTAACTATGTAACGGGCAGAAAACGTGTGACTCATAAACATAGTGCAGAATTCGACCACCATACAGAACAGCAGCACCATCGAGTAGCAAGCCACCCGTGGTACTGAGTTTGAACATAGTTTATCGGTTCCACAATACAATCCACGAAACAATGCATCTGATGTGACATTAGTAAATATTTCCTTAGGCACGGTGGTCAGGGATATGCAAGAGATTCATGATTTTATTCTCGAGTTAGCCAATAATCAAACTAATATTAATTAAACATTCATATTTACATAATCGAGGAAATATTATATAGAATGGGTATCGAATATATGAAACGTAACTGCAGACATATAGTTTGAAATTATTTATTAATACATTTTAATAAAACATTGACTAATAATATTTTAGGGATTGAAAGTTTCAGTAGCGGAATTTGCGACATGATTATATTTTAAAGAGTATATTTATTTATTTAGACATTAGCGGTATTTCCGATACTGTAATGTTTACAAAAGGAATACATTTATTTGAAAGTGTAATCTAGCTACCCAAAATCTCGAGTAAGTATTTCTAATGCATGCCTTGGGGAATTTATACCTTTGCAATGCAAGAGTCTAAAGTATGGGTTATAAAAGTAACGGCAGACATATATTTATTTAATTAAAATATTTATTTGTAACTAAGGGCAAACATTTATTTGAGAGTGAATTATGAAGATAATGCAGAGGCAGAGTGATATATAGAATAATAAAATTAAGTAAAGGAACACATGGTACGCTTTAGAATGGCGATATGGAGTGGCAGTATATTGAAACTGCAATGCCGCGAATGGGTTTGTAAGAGTATCGGGCTGGTCTCTGCCATTGGCCCGATGAAGTAAGGTGTCACATAAGCATAGCCAGGGACAAGCGGTCCATGTCGCAGTTTTGCCGGCTGGCTGCATGACATTGTCAAGTCCTACGGGAGCACCCATTATGCCCGCTTGTGTAGGACAACGGGGTTTAATTTCAACCCTGAAGAATCCGGAATATTTACGGCAGAATAGATCATCACATCTCTAAAACGTAACACATGCATACTTATAAATGATTATGATAAGATTTAAATGGATTTCTAATTCGGCCTGACATTATCAACATTTACTAAAGAACGTTGGTGACTCTCAAAGAAATGTAATTCTATGGAATTATTCATGATGATTTAATAAATACCAAACATATATAAATTGGGAATTATTATAACTAATACGTCAGCCATTTGCAAAGTAGTAGACCCTGCATTACAATCAACGAAGCATTGAATGCGTGTCGATTTATATGAAAGTTAAGTTATTAAAGAAAGTAAATATTAATGAAAATTTGACACGCATTCATTGTTTTAAGCGATCATAGATTTAATCTTTGAAAATTGAAATGATTATGAGCATGCAATAATTAAATAATAACTATAGATAGAAATGTAGATTATAGGAATATGCACCCAAGAAAGACAGAGTGAGGTAAGCTAGATTATTAGAGAAATTTACATATTAAATTAATTATTCAGTTTTAGTTATACATATGGTAGTTTGACATTTTATAATTTAGATAAGTAGTATGAAGAAAAGCTATAGCATATTATTAGAGTACTCAAGTTTGAACACAGACAGGTACCTGTTTTATAAGTAGTTTTCTGATTCCATTAATTTAGCAGCAAAAAGTTCATGAATGGCAAGTCTTTCTTGTATTTAGATATTCATTTAATTTCATGGCAGCAGCAGCTTTCTCATTCATTTCAGGCAGCAGATCTTCATGGTGAATTTATGAAGGGCAATGAAAGTTTGACAATAGGCCATCTCCCGATGGAGAATAATCTAGGTGCTTTACTCAGTCATACCTTGGCAGGAACAAATTATTTTATTATTTTTGGGTACTCTCAGTGATCGAGAGCAAAGCTAAAGTTTAAGTGAATGTCTCCAGCAAGTCTAAGATGGCCTCTTTTCTTATCTTGATTTTTCACATTTTTGTGAACATATTTTTAGAGTCTATTTAATCTGCCCTGAGGATAATCAATGCATTTAGTTGTTTTTTTTAATTAAAGAAAGCTGCCGTTCTATTGTTTACATTTTACATTTCCTAATTACATTTTGGGGAATTTTTCTTTAATTAATCTATTATCTATCACTGACCGATGCTTTTCAATTTCAAAGACAAAAAGGGAGCATAAGATTATTTTAACTTTTAATTAAATATTACATCAGATTTTTTTAAAATTATTATTAAATGAAATTTAAACAACGCAATAAATACGAACTTTGTAATCCAAAATAAATGATTAAAATTATACAAAATTATATAACTAAAAGAAATCTAAATTATATTATTTTATCCCTATTTATTGCGTTTAATTTGAGATCGAAATGTGTGCGTGTTTATGCTGAATTCTACATATATTTATACATTTCTAAGATTGCTACACACACAATTCGATACCAAAAAGTTTAAATTTGAGCGGGATAGACCGGTCAGTGAGAGACGACAGAAAAAGATGAAACTTAAGATTCGAATACGAATCTTACTGTTTCAATATTAATTTTATCTGCCATGTGCAGGATTCTGAAGTTGTAGTTTAGCCCAAGTTTGTTTCCCTAGTAAATTTATTCCATCCGATATGTGCAGGATTGTTTTTATAGGAATAAAAATATGTAAGAACATGTTCCAAATAATTATTTTTTGTTACTGTCCGCTAAGTGCAGGACTCATATTATGGAACTCTTAATATTCAAATATAGTTAACTTGTGGCTAAATTGTTATTTTAATTTAAACAAAGTTATAGATCATCACAAGTGGAAAGGTGAGGGTCATTTTTTTATGAAACATGTGCATATCTTTTTGCATAAGGTAATTTATTTCAAATTTTGGTTTAAAGTGTAAGCAAGGGAGAATTTCAGACCATTCCTTTCCTATTTATAAAACTATTTAAATTGATACACTTGAATTTTAATTAATATTATTTATGTGTGTGTTTATTCTTTTCTTTGTTTTATAAATATTTATATTATCACAGAGAGGTTAATAAATTTAACATCTAATTTTAAAGTATAGCATTGTGCTGTGCATTTGATAATGGTATTTTTGTTTAACCTTCCCTGTTAATGAATCAACAAACCACCATCCTAAGATAAAGAGTGGGTTGAGCTAGTCAGGGATTAATCTTACTGGGATTGGGAATCATTTGTTAGGCATTCACTGTTCCATTGATTTTACTTATAAAAAATATATAAGAGATTCTAACTCTTTATTAATTACATGATCATATCCCTTGGGGAGGGGAGCAGTCTCTTTCTTGAGGTGGCATGCAAAAGTTGCAGTAAATGGACCTTTCAAAGGTATGATTATAGTAATGTATAATTTGGATCCCATTGAATATTTCTTAATTGCTGCTCAATTTTAGAAAATGCATTTCATGCTCAATGTGTCAAGAGGATTGAGGCATGCGACTGGTGCAAGATATATATATATATATATATTGTGACAGGCACTAGTGCAGTGGCCATGCACAAGGACAAGGTAAATGTTATAGCTAAAGCTACAACTAACCACATGTATATAGATGGACATTTTTTGTATTAATGTAAGCTATATTTCATCCCCATTATAACAATAAATCAAGTATGAATTCTGTAAACGTACTATAAAATGATGATGATGGTCTGGGCATATAGTTTACCTACATACAAGAATAAATTATAAATTAAATATTAAAACCTGTGATTTGTAATTTTATGGGTAAGTTATAATGATATATATATGAATATTGTTTTTATATTTTTTTTTATTTTTAACCATTGCATATTTTCTAATTTGTATTTCTGTTAAGTTATTTATGTGATAGTACAGATTTTATATATATATATAAGGGATAATTAAAAATAATAGTAAATGGTCCAACATGTCTATTTTTGTTATGTTTGTCAGATATTTACTTTTTTAATAAGTTAAGGCAAGGGTAGGTTATTATTGTTTGACCAGATGTTAATTTTACTAATAGATTGGAAATGGTCATCCTGCTTTGTGTCTTGTTTTTGAAAAACAAGAAAGTATAAAGTAATTATATGCCAATATCAGCAGAAAAAATCTGATTTGGGTTTTGAATTTGCTTTTTTTAGTTTTAATCTTTTGTAAGGGAAAAGTGGGAAAAACTTTCCTTTTGTGTTAAAATTGAAAATATATGTAATGGAACTCCTTAATCAACTAAGGTGGTCTGAGTGAAAATTAAAGATAAAAATTAAAGATTAAAATAAGAGATAGAAAATACTCAGGTGTAAAATGCTTTATTCATTGTTCCAATTGGTTAGCCATGAATTTAGAGTTGTCTGATGAAAAAGTAATACTCAAATTCATATTGTAATGAGTGTGCTGTATAAGCTGATCACCAGATGCTGAAGGGGAGAACTGATAATATAATAGAAAAAGACAATATAATCTAATATAGAAGATGAAAGTAAAGAGGCTTTTTCACATATTGTTGCTGAAATATTGTGGTTACTCTGCAGAATTCTTTTAGTCTGCCATGCTGAACCCTACCACTGATGAAATACTCAACCATAGGTCTAGGAAGACTATCTGACTAATGATAGTTGTTAGCTATAAGCTGCCAAGGCCATTTTATTAAGTCTGTATTTAAAAAATTTGTCTAAAGAAGTAAGAGAAAGTTGCTGATCATCCAGCAGTTGATAAACCAAGTAAAAGGTGAACAAAGCTGTGCCTGTCTTCAAAGAAAAGTCCCACACAATATATATATATATATATAATAGCAGTTTGCATTGCAGAGGTTATAAATAAAAAAGAATATTGGTAAAAACCTGAAGAATTAAAATATCTAAAGTAATCAGTGTGGTAAATGAGGAGTAGAATCCTACATCAGTGCACTGGCCCAACTCCTTCTTTGCTGCCATCATGTAGCCATTAATATCAGCTGATGATGTCCTGCTGAAGTCCTTTCTGCTCTGTTGTCAAATTTGGTAGCATACTCAGAAGTCCCAAAGTCCAGATGAAGAAATCTGAAAACACCGGAGGATATAATTTTTTATTATTTTATTTGATTATTGTCTATATGCTTTGGTAATGATGAATCTTATTAATATATATATATTGTAATGGTATATGCCATTACATTAATTTAAAATTTAAATAATTTTTTTCTTAAGTTCATAAATAAAATCTAAAAAGAATCAAAGAGTTGTTAAACATGTTCACACAGATGCAAAACTTTAAAAATTATTTTCTTTTTAAAAAATATATATATTTGAACGTACTTTTTTTAGAAAAAAGTACAAGATCTAAAGATAAAATATTTTTGTAAATGGAAATGATTGTTTTATAAATTAATTGAAAAGCAAACTAGCCCTTGGGGCTCTTATAGAAAAAAGTCAGTTGAAAGATATAGATAAGAGAATAAAAAAAAACTTAGAATGTCCAATAGAAGCAGTAACCAATTGCTCGAACCTTAATGGAAATTATTGCAACAGAAAATGATGTTCAGTGAATCCTGAGGAGTACTATTAAAGGAAAAATATTAAAATTAAGAACAGTTCCAGCTTGGTTTTTTTTGTGAAAAGGGCGATAAGACACACTTGTCGCTCTCTCTCATTTATTTCAAATAAAATGACTGTAATCCCAGGATAGAACCAACTAAGGCCTCCTCCAGAACAACAGACCAGACTTCAAATAGAGACGTTGTGGGAATTGGCACCAGGAACCCGGATTCTTCTACTGTATGACATGAACTATAAAATTTAAAAATAATTAAGACTGTCATTAAGATTTGACAAGTTTTCAATATTCAGCTAACTTAAATTTTAAAATGAACTTTAATCTGACTTTCAAGTTTCAAATTAGTTATTAATGTTTAATTTTATAGATTTGAGTTTGCTAAAAATCATTTCCATTTTTTTTTAAATTTTTATTAATATGTATTGTATAAATTATTTAAATGCATTAAATTTAAGTTGGGTATAGACGCTACATGGATTCGTTATTGGTTAATTATGTTTTTGTTTTCATATTTGATTAAAATATATAGACATTCAGTAAATAATGATACCTTATGGTAAGTATCTAAAATGTATTTATTCGGATGTCTTTTAAGTTATTGGTGACAATGCGGCATGTTATGATGAATGCCATTGGGTTTCTTGTAAATTTCCCTCTGCAATTCCATCAATGACTTTATATTTTGATCATTTATGTTTATTTTGAAATGTTTTTAACCATGTAATCTATGTAGCCGATCTATACTCAACATTATAAAACAAACTTTAATAAAATCCATTTGTGCGATCTTATATAAATGTTAAATTTAGATCAGGCATGAATGGCTATATAGATTTGTAAAGTTATATTAATTAGTTACAGGAGGGTTAATCTTAGGTTATTTGTTTCATGGTTAAATTGGGTTAATCAGTTGGATATATTGGTGTAATTAATAAATGTAGCATGAGTTTTGCTACATGCAGGATCTCCATTATACACCACACACACTCTTTTTGCCTATGGAAGGGAATAGTAAGATGGAAAATGCAGTCCCTTCCTATGGAGTTTTTTTATTGTTCTTCTTGCCAGACAGATATAATATTCCTGTTTGGACAAGAGTCAATGTCTTCTCTAACCATGCTGTGCAGATGTACATTCCTAACAGTATGGTATTTTGTGCTGTCGTATTTTTATGCTGCATTGAATACATCAATGTATCAAATGGATTGATGCCGGTTCGACTGCGAATTTATGGCCTAAGGTTAAATAAGAGATAGAATATTTCTTTTCAAATGCAATCTATGTAGTCTATTCATACTCGACAATCTTAAAAAAAATATTAAATTCATCTGCGCGGATGGTTTAAAATTTTAAAATAATAATTTAAATTAAAACTTAATATTAAAATCTAAAATAATAAATGTTATTCCTCAAACTTTAAATGATTATATATGCGCATAAATAAATGTTGTTTGTGTGTTAATTACTGGCAGTGGCTGTTATTTTTTTATATTTAAGATACAAATTAAACAAAGTTATATTTTAAATAAGAATATTATTATCTCTGCATCTTCACTGAGCTAGTGGCAAGGGCTAATGTTCTAAATATAAAATAAAGTGGAATCTTAACAGCGCGTATCTGCCTACTCTATAAATTTTCTAGGTTCAAGTAGCCTAGTGGTGCTCTGTCGGCAGATACAGTAAGACTGGTAACTTCATCTTTCTTCCGGACCATTATAATATATATATATTGTAACCGGACCCCCATACAACCCTTTTATTACATCAGTTGTAACAATTTTCTGATGAGCATGCTGTAGGAAGGAACTATCAATTGACATTCCTAATGCAGATATTAATGCCTCCTACAACAATATTTCCTGCTCATCAGAGAATGTAGTACCATAGAGACTGGAAACATCTAAATATTTCTATGTTTGGTTTCCCAAAAAGCGCCATTAGAGTTCCGTCTCACTACAACCTGACTTGGGTAGGTCTAGTTATGTCAGACGTAGCTCAGAAGGCATGAGATTCTCATGAACAAGTGCTATAACTGATGAGTGATGCAATAAAACAAATCAGAATTGGACAATTGGATAACCAATTTAATTTTTAGTAACAAAAAAAATTTATTAAATAACAATTAATTTGCAATTTCTAACGAAGTTCATTTCTATCCACATGATAACTCATTTTCATTTTACTTATGAAAGAGTTAGAAGCAGTTCCTTTTTTTATCAATAGTTCATTTACAAATTCATTTATGAGAAGAAGCTTGGAAATATTCTAATTCAACAATAGTTCATTTTGAATTCATTTATGAGAAGAAGCTTGGAAACATTCTAATTCAACAATAGTTCATTTTGAATTCATTTATGAGAAGAAGCTTGGAAACATTCTAATTCAACAATAGTTCATTTTTGAATTCCTTTATGAGAAGAAGCTTGGAAATATTCTAATTCAACAATAGTTCATTTTGAATTCATTTATGAGAAGAAGCTTGGGAATATTCTGATTCAACAATAGTTCATTTTGAATTCATTTATGAGAAGACGTTTGGAAACAGTCTAATTCAACAATAGTTCATTTTTGAATTCCTTTATGAGAAGAATCTTGGAAGCAGTCAAGCATTTATGATTTATACAGCATTTCATTATTTTATGAATTATTACTGATTGGTAAACATTTAAACTCAGCAATTCTTGGTTTGTGGAGCATTTATCATTTGGTGATTGAAGCATTTATAATTTAATCAAATATAAAAGTATGTTCATATACATAAGCTCTGTTTGGCTTGTGGAGCATTTATCATTTAGTAATTGAAGCATTTCTAATTTAGTCAAATATAAAAGTATATTCATACACATAAACTCTGTTTGGCTTCTAGAGCATTTATCATTTGGTAATTGAAGCATTTATAATTTAGTCAAATATAAAAGTATATTCATATACATAAGCTCTGTTTGGCTTGTGGAGCATTTATCATTTAGTAATTGAAGCATTTTTAATTTAATCAAATATAAAAGTATATTCATACACATAAGCTCTGTTTGGCAAGTGGAGCATTTATCATTTGGTAATTGAAGCATTTCTAATTTATATAGTAAATACGTTCAAATATTTTTATAAATAAATTTGCGTATAACTATTTCATAACTTCATTTTATAACGTATGATAAACATGTTCTAATATTTTACAAAATAAATTCTATGTAATTATTTCATAACTTCACTTTATAACGCATGACAAAGATGTTTTAATATTTTACAAAACAAATTCTATGTAATTATTTCATAACTTCACTTTATAACGTATGATAAAGATGTTTTAATATTTTATAAAACAAATTCTATGTAATTATTTCATAATGTCAATTTATAATTTATGATAAAGATGTCTAAATATTCTTATAACATAATTACCTTCCAGTTTTGCAGTCCAGTTTACTCAAAAAGAAGGCGGGTTATTTCATTTATGGAAAGTCATGGCACAGCGTGGAGAGAGTGAAGCCGCTAATTCACCCCATTGTCATTATAATTCCTCTAGCAAAGCTTTCTTTTTCCATTCTCATGTTTTGTTAAAGCTATATTTTAATGCGTCAAAAGAATTAAGTAATACACTTTTTTTTTTAAAAAAAATTTAATATGTTCTGCCTCTCTGTGTAAGACGAGAGAAAAAAAAAGTTCTTTTCTTCCGACGACGTGCCTAATTTGAATACTGCCTCAGTTTAACTCAAGTATCTTTTTTTTTCTTTTTAATGATTGGATAATTAATTTCTTTTCTTTTTATTGAGACAGATAAAAAAAAAATAAGATGACATAACATTTTATTCAAATCCATCAATCACAAAATTAAAAATATGATTTTTTTTTAATAAATCACAGCTTTATTGCGTTCCCAATTAGACTGAATCAGGCTAGACATTTTTAAATGGGGGGGGGATCTTTTGAATATTTATATGAGGAACAGCATATCTGTTTCAATATATATATATGATGCATTACATGTATGTTGAGTTGTTTGTTCACAAAGTGTTGGATTGTTTTATGTTAAAGCATCCTTCCACATTAATTTGAAAAAATGCTTAGATGTGTATACATATATGTGTGTGTTCTTTTTTTATATTTGTTATTACTTGTAACACATACATGTGTGTAGTAAAAAAAAATTCAAATTGATTTAAAGTACAGTAATTTGCTTTTGTCTCTGCATGTGTTTGATTTGTATACGAATGCACACTTATAAAATGTTTAGTTAAGCAGTGGTAAGGATGTGTAGATAGACATACATGTGCATCTATTTTTTGATATTAGATGAAATAAAAGTAATGCTTAATATGTGCGTGTCTGTGGGAAGAAACTCAGACCATTTCATTCAAGGTTATCTACATGAAGATAAGGAGAATTCCATAATTAAATTGAATCAATATTGTTCATATATTTTTCTCTTATTATAATGATGGGATTAATAAAATGCATTTTATTCATGTATATAAATGGTGGTGGTTTATTTGGGAAAATAAATGTTTGTTTTTAAATTATATCATTACATGTGTTTCACTTATTTCTCTATATCTCTCCAACAAGACTATATACATTTTATGATCATAGACTGAGCTAAGCCCATGGGATATGACTATTGGGTTATTAAAAGTTTGTTGTCATGTTGATAACTTTTGTTGACTTATTTGTCTTATATATTTTGTTGGTAGCTGTATATCCTTTTGGGAGAGGTTTTCTCTTTCTGAAAGTGGTACATAAATGTCAGGTTCAACTTTCAAAGGCATGTGATGGACAACATCATGATATTCATAATGATGGCAATAGAGTTTTGGTAAGGGAGAGATCAGGAAATATAACCAGCTTTGGTTTGATCTCTTTCATTTAAAAATTCAATTAGTTAACTTTAAGTCATTAAGTTTAGAGTTTATTATTGAGTTTATGAGAATGCCATACTCTGGTGCATGACAGTAACTTCGTGTTATGGTTCTGTGCCCATGTAAGAATCAATAGAATAGGTGTTGTATGATACAATAGAAAACATACGTTCTTAACTATAACATATATTAACCATTAACTCTGTTAAATAAAGTAATGGAAGGAAGTTCTGGATGAAGTGCTAGAACACATTATTTATGCTTGCTTAAGTATTTTAAAGGATTCAGTATATTTCACTTTAATCTGGGTAGTTGAAAGAACTGAGGTTTAATAGTTATTGACAGTCATCCCTTAATAAATTGTTAGGTGATTTTATTGTCTGCAGTTTTATCAATCCTTTACTGATTGGCTTTCCTTAATCCAACATCCTATAACTCTAGACTTTAGTTCTAGCCATAAATTCATGAATTATTTAGTTTATTTAATGTTTTCTTTTCTTTGCTTTTTTGGTTATATATGTTCCTATATATATATAATATTTAATGTTTTTACAGTTGTATAATGTAGATAAATGATTTTTGGGGTAAAACTGTGTGTTATTTTTTATTATATACTGGTATTTTGATGAACTAGCATCCACCATCAAGGAATGCACAAACATCACATAAATTTATTTAAATTTACGGTTCTCGTAGAATAGCTGCTAAATCCCACTCGATGGTGCACTTTTCATGCTAAAATTATAAAATATGATCATTTACGGGCCGTTAATTATAATCATTTTAATGTGTTTTTTGTAATGTGAAAATAAAAACAAAAAGAAAATCGTCTTTTTTAAATATTACTTAATTTTAAATATTATTTTTTATTAACGTATACAAATTAAATGATAATAATAAATGTAAAATAAAATAAACAAATTACAATTTGATTTGTCTTTTTTAGTTTTCTTTTTATTAGAAAAAATCAATTTTCTATCAGAGATTTTTTCTATCAAAGATTTTGTTTACCGCTAGTTTTTATTTCAAATAGAATGATAACTAAAAGTAAAACTTGTTACGTTTACGTTTAGGGTTAGGATTAGGGTTAGCTTTAGGGTTAGGATTAGGGTTAGTTTTAGGATTAGCTATAGGGTTAGCTTTAGGGTTAGTTTTAGGGTTGTTTTAGGGTTAGTTTAGGGTTAGCTTTAGGGTTAGTTTTAGGGTTAGGTTTACGGTTAAATTAAAAAATATCAAAATCGTATTTTTGTAAATATTTTTTTTACTAACATCTATAAAATAAATGATAACAATAAACGTAAACTATATTCAACAAAGAATAACAGTAGTCTGAGAAAAGAAAGAAACTAAAACTTTTTTAAACAATGACAAATATATATATATATATAAAATGTTTGTAATATATGCTTTTTATGACATTTAAAAAAACAGTGTACAATTAATTGTACTTTTCTTACTGGATATTTTTGTGTTAACGCTTTTATTTTATTTCAAAAATATACACACTGTACAATCTTAAAATGTCTCGTGGAATGTTACGAACAGTAAGTTACTTGACTCGTTACCTAATTCCAAATAACTTTATTCATATATCTCGTCAACATTTACTACTTAAAACTTCAATACACTATGGTGTAAAAAGTCTGTTAATTATTACTTTACAAAATCTGAACATTTCAATACTTTAAAATAAAAAAAAAATCCAATGAAAACAACATTTCAATCAAATTCAAAAAAAACACCCTCTCCCCAAGCTGTAATATTTTATAAACTGTGCGAATTCGCAAAATGTATTTGCTGCATAAAACATACATGCTGTACTGCGACGCGACATAGTGGCCTGCAATGTGTAGCACAACAAAAAAGTTGTATTATAGAAAATGCAGGTTCGAAGGTGTCGGTCGCGGAAACGGCATTTTTATGTGTTTTAGCATGAAAACAGCGCCATCCAGTGGGATATATCTGCTCATCGACGACAACCAAATTTACTATTAAATCTTTGAGTTGTTATTATTTGGTGTTTAAATTTTCCTTTGACATAAATTATAATTATTCCCCATTTGTTTATGGCTGATTTTATTGTTGTTTCCAAATTAATTTCATCAACATTCTATATATGAAGTTTTAACATTCAGTAAAAATAACAAAAACACACACCAATCTATATAATGTTGCTTGGATTTGGCTATGTATACTTGAAAATTTCATTACAAGTGAAATAATTCCTTTTTGAGCACTAGGTTATTATATCATAGGTGTTATTAAGGCATGATTTACATTTAATCTTTTCCAATTGAAGTTAAACATGAGATAACCTTGCAGCATTTTATCACTATGTTTTTCTTACATTTGCACATTTTTAATTAATACATTTTCCACATTTATTATTATATAACGATTTTATATTAGTGAAATTTCCTTTGGAGATAAAAAAAGTTTTAGTTATACATGCAATAGTAAATTTTATAAAAAAGGACAGAAATTTTTTTTTCTTTCAACAAATTATACTTGTTTTCTCTCTAGCCATTTCATTGACAGGTCATATTTCTAAGCTCACAGTCCTTTGTTTTAATTTTTTAATGGGATTTATTGTTGTAAGAGGGAATTTAATAAATGATCACTATTACAAAAAAATTATCTTAAAATACTATTTACAAGCACATAAATGTAAAATATCTGTTTATTATTTTTTTAAGTGCATGTAAATATGTTGTGAATGTCTTAAGTAATGACTTTAAATTACTGCTTTTATTTTTAAGTTTAAAATTTTGTCTTGGGCTTTTGTTATAAAAGGATAATCTCTGTTGGAGATTTAAATGATCTCTTAAAATGTCTTTATTAAATGAATATTACATTTTCTTTTAGAAGATGCAAACTACATTAGATTTTTATTTATTTTTAATTTTATAGTTATCAAAATGTGCTTTTACTGTATAGCAAGATATAGGTCAAATGATATGGGGATTAAATTACATGGAGGTTGTGAAGATATTGATCAGTTATTTCATTAATCAAAAGTCTTAAGTAAAAAAAAATTTTTTATAAAGTATATTTTGACTACAAAGAGGTGATATACACCTTGATGGCCCAATATATATATGTGTGTGCATGTTTAAATATTCTTTATAGATTACATCCAGGAAATGATTATTAATTCATGTAAGATACATTGAAACAGTAAGATTCGTATTCGAATCTTAAGTTTCACCTTTTTCTGTCGTATCTCACTGACCAGTCTATTCCGCCCAAATTTAAATTTTTTGATATCGAATTGTGTGTATAACAATATTAAAAATGTATAAATATATGTAGAATTCAGCTTAAACACGCACACATTTCGATCTCAAATTAAACGCAATAAATAGGGATAACATAATATAATTTAGATTTCTTTTAGTTATATAATTTTGTATAATTTTAATCATTTATTTTGGATTATAAAGTTCGTATTTATTGCTTTGTTTAAATTTCGTTTAATAATAATTCTAAAAATATCTGATGTAATATTTAATTAAAAGTTAAAATAATCTTATGTTCCCTTTTTGTTTTTGAAATTTAAAAGCATCGGTCAGTGATAGATAATAGATTAATTAAAGAAAAATTCTCCAAAATATAATTAGTAAATGTAAAATGTAAACAATAGAACGGCAGCTTTCTTTAATTAAAAACCAACAAAATGCATTGATTATCCTCAGGGCAGATTAAATAGAACCTAAAAATATCTTAACAAAAATGTGAGAGATCAAGATAAGAAAAGAGGCCATCTTAGACTTGCTGGAGATATTCACTTAAACTTTAGCTTTGCTCTCGATCACTGAGAGTCTCCAAAAATAATAAAATAATTTGTTCCTGCCAAGGTATGACCGAGTAAAGCACCTAGATTATTCTCCATCGGGAGATGGCCTATCGGATGCTGAACTTTCCATTGCCCGTCATAAATTCACCATGAAGATCTGCTGCCTGAAATGAATGAGAAAGCTGCTGCTGCCATGAAATTAAATGAATATCTAAATACAAGAAAGAATTGCCACTCGTGAACTTTTTGCTGCTAAACTAATGGAATCAGAAAACTTCTTATAAAACAGGTACCTGTCTGTATTCAAACTCTAGAGTACTCTAATAATATGCTATAGCTCTTCTTCATACTACTTATCTAAATTATAAAATGTAAATCTACCATTTGTATAACTAAAATTGAATAATTAATTTAATGTGTAGATTTCTTTACTAATCTAGCTTACCTCATTCTATCTTGGGTGCGTATTTTTAAAATCTACATTTTATCTATATTTATTATCTAATTATTGCATGCTCACAATTGTCTCTATTTTCAAAGTTTAAATCTATGATCATTTGAAACAGTGAATGCGTGTCACATTTTCATTAATATGTATTTTCCTAAATAACTTAACTTCCATATAAATCGACACGCATTCAATGGCATCATTTATTGTAATGCAGGGGTCTAGTACTTTGCAAATGGCTGACGTATTAGTTACAATAATTCCCAATTTATATCTGTTTTGTATTTATTAAATCATCATGAATAATTCCAGAAAATTACATTTCTTTGAGAGTCACCAACGTTCTTTAGTAAATGTTGATAATGTAGGGGAATTAGAAATCCATTTAAATCTTATCATAATCGTTTATAAGTATACATGTGTTACGTTTTAGAGACACGATGACCCATTCCACCGTGAAATTTCCGGATTCTTCAGGGTTGAAATTAACCCCAGTCGTCCTACACAAGCGGGCATAATGGGTGCTCCCGTAGGACTTGACAACGTCATACAGCCAGCTGGCAAAAATGCGACACGGACCGCTTGTCCCTGGTTATGCTTATGTGACACCTTACTTCATCGGGTCGGGGCAGAGACCAGCCTGACATTCTTATAAACCCATTCGCGGCATTGCAGTTTCGATATACTGCCATTCCATATCGCCTTTCTAAAGCGTACCACGTGTTCCTTTGCTCAATTCTATTATTCTATATATCACTCCGCCTCTGCATTATCTTCGTAATTCACTCTCAAATAAATGTTTGCCCTTAGTTATAAATCAATATTTTAATTAAATAAATATATGTCTGCCGTTACTCTTATAACCCATACTTTAGACTCTTGCATTGCAAAGGTATAAATCCCTCCAGGCATGCATTAGAAATACTTACTTGAGAATTTTAGGTAGCTAGATTACGCTTTCAAATAAATGTATTCCTTTTGTAAACATTACAGTATCGGAAATACCGCTACTGAAATCCTCAATATAAAATAATGTCTAAGTAAATAAATGTACTCTTTAAAATATAATCATGTCGCAAATTCCGCTACTGAAGCTTTCAATCCCTAAAATATTATTAGTAAATGATTTTATTAAAATGTATTAATAAATAATTTTAAACTATATGTCTGCAGTTACGTTTCATTTAGTCGATACCCATTCTATCTAATATTTCCTCGATTATGTAAATATGAATATTTAATTAATATTAGTTTGATTATTGGCTAACTCGAGAATAAATCATGAATCTCTTGCATATCCCTGACCACCGTGCCTAAGGAAATATTTACTAATGTCGCATCAGATGCGTTGTTTCGTGGATTGTATTGTGGAACTGATAAACTATGTTCGAACTCAGTACCATGGGTGGCTTTGCTACTCGATGGTGCTGCTGTTCTGTATGGTGGTCAAATTCTGCACTATGTTTACGAGTCACACGTTTTCTGACCATTACAACATGTTAATGCAAAACTAAAGCCAAGAACAGTATTAATAGTTAATATTTTTAACCTTTAGAAACACTCCAATAAATTACAAGTAGAAATTGCTATTTATTTTTAAATATTACCAAATATTAATGATATCTCAAAGTTAATGAAGATCCATAATAATATAACTAATATTTTACAAAAAAAAAAAGCACAAAGACCCAGTAAATATATCAATACAGCAGTAAAGTTTCAATTAAAATGAAACAATATATGAAGAAAAGAAGAAATTATTTGGAAATAATCTGTTCAGATGAATTAAATATCCAGATCTGTAAAATAATAGAAGATAAAGTGATAACAATATAAAAATAAGGGTATTACTATGAATTCCAAGAAGAGCTATTAAAATTTTTTTAATATATATATATATTAGTATTGGAAAAAAAGATTTCATTAATAAAAGAAAAATATGGAGTTATGGCCAAAAAGAAGGTAGACATCTTAAAATGTTGGAAAATAATATTAATTAAAATATAATAAAGTAACCACTGCAATTACTATCTCTTCTGAATTGCTAAACATTTTAAATCAAAAGGTAAGATATACAATTAAATTCATAAAAAGAAAAAAAAATCCATGATGGAATTATAATTAATATTAAAAAAAAATAGATGAGGAATTTTAAAAACAAATGTTGACAAAACTATAATAAATATTAAAATGAAAAAGATATACCAGATTTTTGGGAGAATGCATTCCTAATATTGATATTTAAGAAAATTGATAAAAAAAATTACAGGGCTATAAATATTACATCTGTTCTATACAAAATCTTGATCAAAATATCTGTAACTAATCAAACCAACCAATAGAATAGTATAGAGTTAAAAGTGTTTTAACATATAAAAGCACAAGTGTGAGTTGTTATTAAATATAATATTTATATATTTAAATAGAGAATTTAAATATATATAAGGCATTTTCACAGTCACTACAGTTTTGGATTATCAAGGTGTATATCCAGGATATTGTAATATTCTGATGCATATTTATTAACATGTAACAGTGGTGATTAGCTTACATGATGTTATTAAAAAATATCATAGATAAAGGTGTATAAGAGTGTGATTTCTCTATCTTCAGTACCTTTAGAGTAGTTTTACAAGATATATTTTGTAGATTAAAATGAAAAGTTAAGAGAATGCAATTACTTGGAAATTATTTAGGTCATCTTAATTTTTAAGATGATGATGCTCTATTTACAAGTAATTTTTCAGGACTAAAAAATGTTGCAAGAGTTATTAGACGTAAATAAAATAAAAAGAGGATTAAAGATAAATACTAGAAAAACTAAAGTAATGTTCATTGAATTTCTTTAGAAGAATAAAATCTATTTATATCCATGAATTAAAAGAAGTTAATAATTACAAACATCTTGATCAGATTATTAATCCATGTGGAAATATAATAAACAAATCCATCATAAAATTAAACTTGGATAAATTGCTAATCATAAAATAACTTTTAAAAATTTGTGTATTTGTTTAAACAGAAAACTTTTAATTTACTTTACTAGTTCTTAATTATGGTTCTAAAACAACTTAAAAAAAAGCAATACAGAAACTTCAGAGCTTTCAATGAAATATTAAAAAATATACATTACATAATCGGAAAACAAAATTAGCTAAAATAGAATTGGACAGGATATATTTCTAGTAGAGATTAAAAAAAATAGTTGGACGTTGAAATCTTAAAATTGATTCCAACACATTGTAAAAGAACTAGAAGGAAACTTTGAAAAAGTTGTATGTATGAAATAAATAAATTTCCTGGTCTGATGTGGAGAAAAAAGCTATAGGCAGTGAAAAAAAATTGGCACATTCTGCAGTGAATTGATAATTGTTGAAAGTGGTATTGATGATAATAATTATTCTTTTTATAAAAAAAAAAATTGAAATCAAATGCACTTTTATCTAAAATGTAAATGTTAGCCAATACTTAATGAAATAAAGCTTTTGGTTAGAAATAGTGTTTTCAAACTAATTAATAAAATAATATGTTTGAACAGCAACGGAAGTAGCAGTGAGTAACTATTATTTATGGACCTTGATCTCTAGAATCGGATCCCTCTTTCAATGCACTAAACAACATAGAGTAAAAATAAACAGTGATTTATCCAGTTATTTACAAATATGTGTATATGTGTCTGTCTCCGTGAACATATATAAGTACACTTGGGTATGTGATTATATATACGTATGTATATGTGTGTGGGTGTTTGTGTATACTTCTTTTACAGTGAATATATCGGAAATTAATAATTTTTATGAAGTTGAATTCGTTAAAACTTCGTTACCGTATTTGAAAGCATTTGTAGCTTTGATATAATTTATAAAATTTTAACTAAAATACAAAACATTAACAAAATTCGTTTTTATATATATTTGCATTCTAATTTTTTTAGAATATATTTTAAAAAATGTTTTGAGGAAAAAAAAAAATTCTATTATACAAAATATTTGCAGAAACGAAATGTGAAACCTTTTTAAATTATTCAATCCCAACTGAATTTAATTTGTTCAGTTGCAGTGTAGAAAGCAGTTCATATATTAAATTATTAGGTTTAATTTGCTAAAATGCTAGAAATAAATACTCTGAATCACTGTATTAAAATTAATGACAGTATTAACTGAAATTTTTTAGCTATATTCTTTGAATTTATTTTTATTGCATTTAGCAGTATATGTAAATATATATCCTCTCCTAAATGATATGCATATTTTAAATTCATTACCAGAATTATAGTAAGTAAAAAGTCTAGTATTCAAATCTTCTGGCAGTAAAGCAATTCTATTTACGAACAATTTTCTTAATCTAATATGTCCTCACTCATTAGTGTTCTATATCTGGTCTAAGATGTACATCACAACCATGTTTAATTCAATCATCAAAGCCACTCCTTCACCTCTAACATTTCTTACTCAGTTTCCATATGCAAGACAGTTTTCATTTTTACTGATCATGCTATTGAGCACACAGATCTGTAGGATAAGAATAACATAAAATTGTTGATATTTCATTTAAAGATTTGAAAAAATTGCATATCCTAACACCCATCTATGATCTCCCCCCCCCCCAATTGCTAATCTTTAAGTTGATTCCAAAATATGCATGTTGCTCAATCATAGATAAAATTTTTGTCTAACATATTACTTAACACAATTCTTACAAAAATTTCCCTCATCACCTCTGGATCTTATATGTATCTTATGTAATAGTTATCCAGAAGTATGATGCACATTTTTCAAACTTGCCCATGCTTGTTATTCATACATCATCCAATAATTAATCTTAAACAATTACTTCAGGAAAAATATTAAAACATTGAATTCTTATAATGCCATAGTAATTATTTATGTTCTTGGATCTATGTGACTTTCTCGCTATTCTGTAATTTTCATCAACAAAAAATAAAAGTTCTTAAAAAAAAAAAAAAAGTGGTATAATACATATTTATGGACCCTAAAATATTTTTCTAAAAATACTATGAGGAAAATTCACTAGCACAGTATTTTTCTAATTTATTTATTATTTTAGAATGATATAAATTATACTTTCATCAACATAAAACAACCATTCAATCTGCCCTTAAACACTAGTCATAATGATTATATTCTTATATGCTATGGGTCATATGTCATGTAAATTTTTCTTTTCCTGTCCATATATTAATACTTGTACATAACTTGCAATTAATAAAGTTTATATGTAACAAATTATTTATATAACAATGCATTTACTTTTAAAAAATTATTTTTACATCTAATACTTCATGTGGCTTTTAGTGAGTAAAATAAATTTTTAATCCACATGAATTAAATGAAATGATGCTTTTTTTTTTCAATTATCTAAGATGAATAATACTATCAACATAAATAGTATATCTAAATTTGTGTAAAAGTTGTATATTCTTAAAGGTCCAACACTGCTGATTGGTTATTATAAAAGATGGCATTGATTGGGTACCTAATTTTATAATTAATAAATAGCTATTTGAGTTTTGATAACTAAATTATTATCAACAAATAATATAAAAAAGTAAAAATAAACTATGGACAATCACTCATAATGCATAATATCTCCTTCACCAATGGGGAAAGCATGATTTTAAAGTCAATTCATCAGCACTCGTCTGCTAAAATCAGATTAACATCCATTTACTGACCAATAATAACTAAAGATGAAACCTAAGATTATTTCTGATGTGAAAAAAATTAGTACATTCAGCTGTAACTCAAATCTCAAATCAGTAGCAAAAAAACATTGATGTGGCATCAAGTAAGTATCTTCCAATCAGCGTTTTTTTTTTAAAAAAATTGCAACAGGAATAAACAGTTAAGTCAGTTTAAAAAAAACTTTTTTCAACTATTACAACTTGAAGACATTGTTAAAACTTTGATTTTTTTAAACAAAATAAAAGTTCTACCTGTTGAAATATGAAATACAGATGAATGCTTATGGATATAAAAAACATTCTATAAGCATTTGTACTGCTTTTTAAAATTTTATAAAAAAATTTAAAAAGTATTTCCATAGAGGTTGAATGGAAATTTTTTATAATTTTTAAATCACGGTCTTAGAGAATTTGGTTTTAGGCAGTTTTCTAAATGCAATTATCATGAACAAATAAAATTGCTGTTATGCATCAGCTTGTTGAAAGTAAGGAATTGATTGTGAATGCAATATTATTTTATGATTTTTAATGTACAGTATATTAGATTATAATCCTTACCAGTGGTCAAATGAGATATATATAAACATAAATTTGTCCATAATGTTGTTTCCAATAATATTATTAATAATAATCAATTATACTTAACTGAAATAAACAACTTCTTTAATATAAATACTTCAATCAAACTGTTTTTCATCTGATATTTGGACCTTCTCAAGACATATATATTAACACAATTATACCATATATATGTTTTGAGAAGGACTGAATATCGGATGAAAACCAATTTGATTAAAGTATTTATATTAAAGAAGTTGTTTATTTCAATTAAGTATAATAGATTATAATATATGATTATATTCATAATTACAGAAAATAGCTTTATACAACTGAAACAAAAAAAAATCATTGTACATTAAAATTTTCAACCATCAGATCGTGATTGTTTTATTAGATTCTCTCTTTGGTCTATTTTCTGTTTAATAATATTTAGATATCAATATATGAACCTTTATTTGATGGCTATTTATGTAAGTTTTAAACTGCAAAAAAAAATTGTGATTTTAAATTTGTGATATCTTATGAGAAACTTATGCATTTATACTTTATTAATAATAGTGTAAAAAAGAACATCAAATTTTAGGATTGTATACTGAAATTTTAAAGTGAATAGCAACAAAAGAATATAGTAAGATTGGCAATAAACTCAATTGCAATGCAATTTTGGATATCTATTAGGGTTAGATATGGTTTAAAATCTTAAAAAAGTTTTCTCTAGTTTGGATTCAAATCTCAAGTATTTTATTATTATATCATTAGCTTCTTCAATAAAAGAATTAATATATTTTAATTAGTATTTATAATTATATATATATATGTTCATTTATGAAGATGAAATCATAATAAGGTATTTAAAATCTTTATAATTACTTGTTCGTATATGAATGACATTACAACAGTCTTCTTGCTTATACATTGTTAATAAATATTTCAGTAATCTCTTGTCAAGCAGTATTAAAATCAAGCAGAAAATAGTTATCCACTTCATACATATGTCCATGATTTTAAATAGATTGCAAATGTTAGAAATGAGAGATAATATTCTGAAATTACAAATCTGGCTGAGATTTTTAAAGAAATTTTATACAAATTTGCCAAAATTAATTGTTTGTAGATTTGAAAGTAAATTGCTAAAATATTTATTCAGGCTATGGCAGTTAATATAATTTAAATATAATGATCACTTATATATGTGTGTGTGTGTGTGTATGAAAATCTCATCACAAATTAGATTATTAAAAGAAAGGTTCTCTGAAATAATCTTTGAAACAAGTTTTACATGGATTTCATATTTCTAAAACATGATATGGAAATGGTACATAATTTTGAATTTAAAAACATTAACAATATAATTTGCAAAAAAAAGAATAATAATAAGAGACAGTTCAAAGAAACATTATTCTTTGCATATTATGCTCTACCATTAAAAAAATAAATCAACAGTGGAATTTGAATACTAAACAAATAAAGTCTGTACACACAATTTAAACAATCATTATCTTCAAAAGTATATTTGCAAAAATTATACTACTGCTAAGTATATCTTTAAAAAATAATTCAAAAGAGTTACTGCTTTAAACCTTCTAATTTAATATATATAAAATAATCCCAATGCATAACGCTATACTGAAATAAATATACAAATATTAAGCATTAAATCACAAAACATGGTTCCCTCTGTGAACTAATATATAAAATACATTAGAGTTCATATTTTAACCATGTGGGGTGATTTAATGCCTAACATATATATATATCAAATACCATATCACCTTAAACATTAAAAAAATTTCAGCAAACTAATTATGAATATGATGTGAAAGCATTGAAAGTATATTTGGTACAATTTTTTTTTAATTTAAACTTGGACTTAGTATTTTTTTTTACATATATATATATATATGCAAGACTAAGAATTGGCACAATTGTTTTATGTAAAAATGGATTTATTGCTGATAGATTAATTGGTGTAGTCATTCAAAAATATGGATTAAACATTTTATTCTTCATACTTCTATTTTTTTCCCTCTGGAATAAAAATGATAATAATTATCTATGAAAAGTGATTTAAATTTTGCTTATAAAAGCTTAGATTTTAAATCATAATAAAATCAAAGAAAAGGCTTTAATGCAAAATAAAGAATTATTCACTAAATTGATCGCATAATATTTAAGAATTTGTTATTATTGTTGCTTTACTTCCAAATAAAAATAATATTTATTTATTTACTGACCAATAATTAGATAACGGGCTAAGTTGGCTATGTACATGTTCCTGAAAATAACTAAAATTACAGATAAGTCCTCAGCTATGCAAAAAATTTTCACTTTCATCTGGGTTTAATTTTTAATTTAAGACCACAAGAAATGAATTATATATATATATATCGATTAGTAAGATGTAAGATGCACGTTAATGCAAAACTAGCTAAACAAAAAATATTAAAGAAAACAACATTCACAGTTAATATTCTTAATCTTCAGAAATTTACAATGAATTGAAATTAGAACTTGCAAATCTTTTGCACATATCAACAGATTTTGAATATGATTTTCTAAGAATTTTAATTGTTAAAAAAACAACTAAATAATTAAGAACAATTTTATAGATTATTAAATGTTGTTCCTATAATATATATTTTAAACAAATTATTTGGAATAATTTTTGTTACAGAGTTTCTTTTTTATAAATTAAAATAAAATTGACCAAATTATAAACGCAGATCTGTATTAATGTGTGCGTATATAATATAAGCATAAAAAAAAAACTTAGCTAAAATTTATGTTTTACTTTGACAATCACTAAATGTTTTAAAATAATTTAGATATTGCCATAGCAGAATGCTACCACAACACCCATTTCTTAAAGGCATAAATAAATAAAAGTGACAATTAATGTTAACTTGTTGTTATATGGAAATTTTCTTCATTTTTTTTTTTGGGGGGGGGTATCTAAAATTGAATTTATTTAACATTGTATACTGCTATATCTTAACTGGATGCACTCTCAATTATTCTTTAGGCCATTTGAATCTCTGGTTTGAATCATATATCATTTTTTTCTGTAAGTTGAGCCTAATCTGATGGGTTTTTTAATTTCAATTGGCATTTTTAATATTGTTACATAATATTAATCATAAGTTAGATGATTAATCCTCTAATTTAAATAATTCTTCTTCATCATTATGTTTTCCAAGCTCATTTGAAAAATTTCATTTTGTACTTGTTTATAAGATCTTTTCAAGAAGGCCTTTATAATGTTAAGATAAAATAGATATTCTTTAAATGGCTGGGCAAAACCAATCTTATAACATAGCATTACTGTTTATTGTAAGGTAGTGCAGTTTTCTATTGCAACTGTTCTGAATAAAAGTTCTACAGAAATTTTTGTTTCTGAGATTGCATGCAATCTAAATATAGAAAGATATTCAGAAAAAAATATTTTGTTGCCCATACCAAAGACTTTGAGCTTTGCATTTAAGATTGTCTAATATTTCACCAAAAATGTTGATATAATCATTCATCACAATAAATCAAGTGTTATATTATATAAGGAATTATCAAAATAGCTGACAAAATCATAACACTGCTTGTTATATGCACAAATTTATTTTGTAAACACAAAGGTTCCCCTTGGCTAAGTCCATAAATAATGTATTAATATTCTGAGGTTTTTGTTTATGCCACTGCATATCAGCCTTGAACTTATCATAAGCCATGTGATCATAACACACATCTATTTTTTTATCAAATCTGTACTCTGTTCATCTATATTTTGCTTTTTCTCATTTTCTATCACTTATCCCATATTGCATACTCTTACTCTTTCTGATTTACTTCTCTAACTGTGCTGATGTTTTCTTTCATTTCACGCACTTTTATTAATTGAATATTTTAATTCTTTTCCTCTGTTTTCTGTTGCATTTTCTCTAATTTTCCTTACATTAAGTACAGTCTTTGTTTAACTTCTTGCACCAATGATTGCTTAAATTCTTTCATTTGATATATTGAGTATTGATTTTGATTTAATTCTTTCATTGAATGCTGATTCCTTTATTACCAGTTTTATTGTTTGTTGATTTTGCATCATTCTCTTTATTGAGTGCTAATTTTTTATAATTATATTCATAAACATTTCCAGATCCATATGTTTGTCTATTCTCTTAGCCTCAAGGTTTTTGAATATCACAGTGGCTGTTTTCTCTCCATGCCACCTCCTCAAGTGCCAGGTTCCTATTTTGCTTCTCTGCTTTCATGTTGGAAAAAGAAAAGAGAAGAGAATAAAAAGACATCAACTTTTATTTTTGATATTTTATATAACTTCTGTATTTTTAACATTACCTTTTCCTTGCTACTAATTTAATTAAACTTTTTATATTTTTATGATGAACTTCACTATATTAAATCTTTTATGCTTTTGTATGATCAACTTCACTATATATATATATATTACTTTGATATTTATGATGAACTTCGTTCCATACTATTACCATATTTCCATGAAAGTTTCTTCACTTTCACTTTCCAATTCCTTTGGTTTTTATTTCTGGTGAAATATGTGCCAAACATCATCAATTAAATATAATATATTCTGAAAACTGGTTTTGATATTAAAGGATGCATTTTATAAATGAGCCTCATGGTGTGGAACCAAAAATTAATAATGTGAGGCTTGAACATTCATCGATTATGTTGGACTAAAAATTAATAAATATATTATGGCAAAAGCCTATGGATCTCTGAAAGACTTTTCTTGGCAAATAGCAATTGGTAGAGCAGACAACAGTCAACAAAATGCTGGACAAATCTAACATTCAACAAGACAATGTTTATTAACAAAATTTAAAAAGCATAGTATATATGTGAATTGTAGAATTTACATACCACAGAGTTATTTCAAATATGATAGAGTTTGAATGTTAATTCTTTCCAATTAAGCATACAGTGTATTTGATATCCGGTAGTTTAAATGTTACACTTCTGCAAAGAATTCACTTATAATATTATTAGATCCCTGATATTTGATAATGACATGATAATTTATCCAGATATACACACACATATATTTAACATTTGCATTAAACAAATATTCATTAATAAAGGAGCCTTAATCAACTATACATAATGTTAACACCCATAAGCATTACAGTAATTAAACCTATATGTTGTGCATTTTTTGATCCAGCCACTACAAAATATACAATAACAATAAATAGGCCTTTTAGTCATCCATATTACAAAGGAAAGATATCTTGAAAAGAAATGTCTCTATACCCAATGCAAAACACATTCAACTGTGAGTACCTCAAGCAAGAATAATAATAAAATCACAGGAAGTTAAAACAGATAATAAATTCACACACATATATAAGTATATTAATTCCTTTAATTTCAAAGGCATGTGGTACAAAGACAATAAACAAGTAAAACTGCTAATCAATTTCATCTTCTAATCAATGATTAATATAGTTAGCTATACATCAAGCAAGTACACATATTGTAACAGTCAGATTTGTACACTCATGCAACAAAATTCAGAGCCCGAGCAAAATATACCAAAGCTGACCGTAGTGAGGTGGTTGAGACCTCTAATCTGACCAAACTCCAACTCATCTGCCAGTATTCCAAATTTAAGACCTTATGAGTGACATTCCTGGGGCTACACTCAGTTCTCATTTAACCGCGAGCCGACATAGAACAGGGAGAAACACGAGACTTAAGGTCATTATTAACCTAACTAAATAAGTGATATATATAACACTTGACACTCTATTAATCTTAAATACTAGACATACACATATAGCATATAAACTCATTAAGAAATTGGAGTATGAACTGTGACATTTAATAATATACTGTGGATTGGATAAAATACTATGGATTGGATAAGATACTGTGGTTTGGTTTGATCTAGAGTCTGAGCAAGAAAGATATACAACAGTTTATATTTAAAAGGATTTATTAAAACAATAACAAATGATCTAACACAAAATATCATAATGGCAGGGATTGTATAATCTTCACAAGGTATTCAACACAGGCAAGCATGTTACAATAGTTGGGACTGTTATCAAATACATCTGTTCCCTTTTAAACATATTACAATACATGTGTGTGTGAGTTATAGAGGTCATGCCTAATTATTTAATATGCTCATCTTATGAACTTGATTTGCTTAAGTTAGAAGTTGATACCTTAGTAGAGATGATGATGAGTACAGCCAGTTTTAAAGGCTGTTATATATACTAATTAAATGAGCAACTAAATAAACTCAGAATCATGCAGATTCAAACTGATAACCCAGATTCCAACTCCAGTCTAAAGCTGAATGATTAATTAATATGGGAAAAAGAACTG
Source organism: Epiperipatus broadwayi (assembly GCA_028023455.1). Classification (NCBI taxonomy): domain Eukaryota; kingdom Metazoa; phylum Onychophora; class Udeonychophora; order Euonychophora; family Peripatidae; genus Epiperipatus; species Epiperipatus broadwayi. Next base: position 4,876,949 of record JAQFVV010006232.1, read on the forward strand.
GTTACCATTAGGTCCACATATATGCGCTATGGCGCTATATAAAATATTAAAGAAATAAACTTGCAGTGCGAGTGTGTGATTCTTCAAGAGTTTCAGCATCAAATGCTCGGTTTGCTCTGAGACCGACGGTTTGCTGCTATTGATGTATGAACATAAAGTTCAGGAAGTCGGATTGGCTTTAGGAAAAATCTGGATCCTCACGCCCCCAGTTCTAATGAAGATAGCCATAACCCGAACTAAATAAAGGGGCGGTTTGTTACCGTGAACCCTTGTCAGAGGCAGCAAAACGTAACACATATAAGTGTACTATATAAAAACACACCCGCAATGCACGCAATATATATATAAAAAGCAATAAGTATGCATATAATTAATTGCGCCTAAAACAGATATGCTAATAAAATGGGCTTAAACTACATAAAAATAATCTAGTTAAGATCCTGAATCTGCATATAAATATTCTTAATTAAGGAGGGAAAGTATATTCGATGGGACTTAATACAAACATTAGCAAATATACTTTATCATCTCTAGACAATATATATATCCCCTTCCAACTAATAGATATCAAAGGTTATAATATAAGATCGATCAAAGGTTATAATATAAGATCGGTTAAGCAAACCTTGAAAAAAATACGATTTTACAAAATATATATAACTATGATAATAACGAGTGGTTAGCACATTCGTTTATTACCCATATTATAATTTCGAAACAATGATTTAATAAAATAAACAATGCTTTTAAAATGTCTAAGTGAAGATCACAATTATCTTCTTTATAAATTACTTACTTAGTTTCATTGCTTCGAAATCTGAGCATATTATCACATATTAAATATAACAAAATGCATTTAAACAAAATATTAAAATTACTGAAATTAGGCAAGACCGTTCGTTTGTAGGAATTTAAGAGAATAAATTTCAGACATTTAATGAGTATAAAAAAAAATATGAAATCTTTTAACCTTTTGACTGTTTGACTCGTTCTTAATCGAGGCAATTTTTGATACATATTCGTAAATTCGTTTTTAATCGAGTAAATTTGACATCGCTGTAAATTGCTTAGTTTTTGGACTACGTTTACGGTTTTAACGTCATTTTTTAGAACGCAAAAAGTTTTATAATATACTGCCATCTATTGAATTATTTTACAAGTAAAAAATCAATTAATTGATGATTTATGTCAAACAAAAACTAAGCACTGCCTTTTCACATCTTTTCTTGAATCTTATTGGCTGTTGAAATTTTGTAAACAAAAGAAAATGGAAAAGCTCCGCCTTCTCATCATCTTTTCTTGAATCTTATTGGCTGTTAAAATTTTTATATGGCTGCCAAAAATTAAAAATTTACTGAACGCTTTTGTTTTATTTTGAAAATGATAAACGAATGTTTTAGAGCATTTTAAAAATATTTTTTGATGAAATACAAATAAAATACAAATTATTTTCATATAATATGTCAAAAATAAATATTATTTTACAAAAATAGTTACGATTTTAGCAAGAATTATTTATTTATTGCAAAGTCGGGAAAAAAAAATCATAACGTGAAATTATGATTGCCGTTTCTTTTCATGTCAACCGTAACAAATATTTTTAAAATTAAAAATCAAAATTTATTTTTGAACAAACTTTCGTTTATTTTTATAATGTGAGAAATTACTAATATACTTTTTAAAAACGAAACTAAAGTGAATATATTTAAAAAAACGGTCAATAACTTTTGAAAAATTGATACATTATTTTGTGCATCGGCTAATTAAAAGCTTTGAGTGATACCACCAGCAGCGAATGAACAATTGGACAGTTAAAGGGTTAATTCATAAAAGATTTCAGCAGTTTATAAAATTAAAGTAAGTGATCTTTTTTTTTCTCTTACATTATATATAAAGTCACAGACCGATAGTTTCTTTTTATAAGAGGGTAAAATTGAAAGAGTTTTTATAATTTAGATAGAACGTTCTTTTTAAAATATTATAAGAATTTATAGATTAAAGTTCATACCGCAGCTTTTTTAAAAATGATTACCATCTCTCTCTGCTTCCCTGAGTGGACTTGAAGCGTATATCAATGATAGTGGTTGGAATAGGGCGTCTGACAGCATCATAATCTTCAGTGGCCTTTCAAATAGGTTAAATTTCTTCATATTCTCCATGCAGGTTGCTGGAAAGTCTATTCAAAGGAATGTTTAGAAGAACTGGGAGTAGCCATCTGGCTTAAGAGCCAGTAAATACATTATTTTACTCGATCATTTTGGATTCTGGTCTCCACAACAATTTTCAGAAAAAAAAAGCTAAAGAGAGTGAATTTCAAAAAAAATCTGCAATTTTTTATATTCCCTAGATCAAAAGCCAGCGACTATCTATTTTAAAACACAATTCTAACTTCTTCTAAGTTTTAGCCTTAGGTCTCTTTTGATTCTTATCTTTTTTTTATCTTGTTGCCCAAACTCTTACTGGTTTGATCTGGGAAAAGAAATTCATTACAATCGTAATGAATGAGCTCTAGAACAATGTCAATAACCTAGGGACTATCTGATCCCACCTGCAAATTATTCTAAATAAAAATCTGTGATATCTATATTCCCTAGATCAAAAGCCAGTGACTATCTATTTTAAAACACAATTCAAACTTCTTCTAAGTTTTACAGCAGTCTGTCTCTTTTGATTCTAATCTCTTTTTTTATCTTGTTGCCAAATTTTTACTGGTTTGATCTGGGAAAAGAAATTTATTACAATCGTAATGAATGAGCTCTAAAACAATGTCAATAACCTAAGGACCATCTGATCTCACCTGCGAATTATTCTAAATAGTTTTATTACCAATCGGTGAATTTCGCATGTGATTTATAATTTACTTAAACCAAACTTGTTAAAGAATATTTAGCCACATTTTCTAAACAAAATAACCCTTATACAATATATTATTTATATAAATGCTGCAATATATCTATACAAAATTTAATATCATTATCATTTACAGGTGCTTGTATGTGTGACAATAAACATATAATTGTTTGAATGCATATAAAACTGTGACCACATATATAACTGTATAAATGAATATATCGCTGTGTGGATATACATACAACTGTGTAAACATATATATACAGCTGTGTAAAGGCATATAACACTGAGTGGATATATATACACTTGTACCAAAGAGTGTTCAAAACCGGCATAGATGTGTCTATGGAGACATAAAGGTGAAACAGATAGAAGGACAGTAATATCTGTTTCAATATATATCAATGATTTTAAAATCTTCAGAGGCATTATATTAATTATTAAATAACAATTATACAATATATGAGAAAAAAATAAAAACTTTTCTCTTTTTATAACTTTTTTTTTTCTAATGAAAACTTTTTTCTAAAAATGACATGGATTATAATAAAACAATGCAGAAGTGATTTTCTTTCTACTATTTATAAAGAGAAGAAGAATAAAAAATTTAAAATTTAAAATTAAACAACTTTCTGTCATTCTAAATTAATGTTATCATGCAATATCAGATATAATAAGAGTTAAAACATATAAACATTAATAATATAAAAATAATTTATAAAACAGATAAATGCATGAATATAAAATTACATAATTCAAATTATTTCACTGGCATGTTGGTAATGTTTATAAAATGGTTTATAAATAAAAGTTTATCATAAGTCCCAAGGAAAAGATAGTGAAGGGGATATTATTTTTCAGAAAACTTGAATGTTATACAGATGTACATGCATGTGCAATTTCATTGTGATGTCTTTTATTTACCAGTTTTTTTTTTAAATCTTGTAGAGAAAGTTTGTCTTGAAATTATTTTTTCATATTGAGAAGTGCATTTGATGAACTGCAGATTTGAGAATAGTAGTTGGTTCAAAGTCAGCAAGAAAAATTAGACGTTCAATAGCTACAGGCTACATACAGGAGAAGTGAAGTTCATTTCCTGATACTTTAGCTGCTCATGATTTTTAATATTCTACTGGTAAAAGTTCAGGATACATCTTGTTAAGAAAGCAGAGGTAATGATCACACGATAAAGCTGGTTCGATAGCAAATAAAACCAGAATGAATCTAATAATTCTGAGTTGGTCTTTTTACATTAGTAAATTTTAATTAGCAAGCCTCCTCATTTACAAAATTTATTAACAAACGGATTCATTTACCAAGAATTTTTAATGAAGAAAGTTATTGATTGCTAGTTTATATTTTTTAACTTAGAATAGTATTTATCTTTATTCTTTTACTTTATCAAAAATTCCTTCATTAATTAAGCCAGTAATTATTTCCATTCAATCAATTTATCAAAAATTTCTTAATCAATTAAGACAATAGTTGTTATCATTTAATAAATTTACCAAACATTTTTTAATTAGATAAATCTATGTGTTTACAAATAATTTTAGAATATTTAAACCAGGAAATTTAAACCAGGAACAAAAATTAAAAAAAAAATGTTTCTAAGAATTTTAATTGATTAAAAAAAAATGAAATATTTAAAAAAAGTTTTATAGATTATTAAATGTTATTCTTATAATATAAATTGTAAACAAATTATCTGAATAATTTTACTTACAAAGAGTTTATTTTTTACAAACTAAATCAAAATTGACCAAATTATAAATGCTGATCTTTATCAATGTGTTAGTATATAATATAAACATAAAAAAAACTTCATCAGCTGAAATTTAACTTTGACTTTTCCAATCACTAAATGTTTTAAAATAACTTATATATCAAGATATCTCAGTGCTATTATAATATATATATTTAATTGTTAAATGATCAATTGCTTTCAAATACCTCTGAATATTAAAAAAATATTTTTACATCCCTTAACTACATCATATATACATTACAATAGATGCATATCATATCCACTTTATGATCATTTATGTGGTCATACACATGAGATAGTTAGTTAATATTAGCAATGACAAAGAATAATAAAAATGGCTTTTAAATAACAATGAGCTATGCCAAATGCTCTAGCAAGCTTTGTTGATAAATTCCAGCAAGAGAAATCATTTTAAAATCACTATCTAGAAACCACACCCTGATCTCAGACCAATGGTTTCATGCTTTGGCACTCCTCAATGAGGCACTAGGATAATTTCACACAAGATCTAAAAATACCAACCCAAAGTGAGCATTTATCTAAAAGTTATCAATTGAGTGGTAAATTCTTTAATTTTCAGACACCTATATGTCTTTAAACCTAGCTATCCAACTCAAATAGCTTCAGTCAAACCATGTATTAATAGCCTTAGAAATATAACATTGCTTAAGACTTTAAAGCAAAATACTATAAATAATCAATAAAAATTAAAGTCATATATCACATCACCTAATCTTTTTAAGCTTGTAAATAAACAACAATGAGCTGTGCCAATTGCTCTAACAAGCTTTATTGATAAATGCCAGCAAGAAAAAGCATTTTAAAATTTCTATCTAGAAACCACACACTAACCTCAGACCAATAGTTTCATGCTTTGGCACTCCTCAGTGAGGCATTAGGATAGTGTCAGACACTAGATCTAGAAATACCAATCCAAAGCCAACATTTATTTAAAAGTTATCTATTGAGTGGAAAATCTGAAATTTTTGGACACCTACATGTCATCAAACCCAGCTATCCAACTCAATTATCTATATGGAGCTGAAGAACCTTCAGCCAAACCATACATTAATAGCCTTAGGAATATAACATTGCTTAAGACTTTAAAGTAAAAGACTATAAATAATCAATAAAAATTAAAGTCATATATCACATCACCTAATCTTTTTAAGCTTGTAAATAAACAACAATGAGCTGTGCCAAATTGCTCTAACAAGCTTTATTGATAAATGCTAACAAGTGAAAGCATTTTAAAATCTCTATCTAGAAACCACATCCTAATCTCAGACCAATAATTTCATGCTTTGGCACTCCTCAGATATGATTTGGCTGAATATCTCTCAGATCCATATAGCTATTTGAATTGGATAGCTGGGTTTAAAGACATGTAGGTGTCTGAAAATTTCAGATTTTTAATTCAATAGATACCTTTTAGGTAAATAGTGACTTTGGGTTGGTATTTTTAGATCTAGTGTCTAAAATTATCCTAGAAACTCACTGAAGAGTGCCAAAGCATGAAATGCATAGAGATTTTAAAATGCTTTCACTTGCTGGAATTTATCAATAAAGCTTGTTAGAGCAATTGGCACAACTCATTGTTGTTTATTTACAAGCTTAAAAAGTTTAGGTCATGTGATATATGGCTTTAATTTTTATTGACTATTTATGCAATATTATATTGCTAAAGCTATTAATATATGGTTTGGCTGAAGATCTCTCAGTTCCATATAGCTATTTGAGTTGGATATCTGGGTTTGAAGACATATAGGCATCTGAATGTTTTAGATTTTCCACTCAATAAATAAAAATCTTAAAAATATTAGGTCGTTTGATATATGTCTTTAATTTTTATTGACTATTTATTGGCTTTTAAATGTTTTATAAACAAAAATTAATATTCTATAATATATATTTACAATAAAATACTATAATATTTTAGCTTTATTATTAACAAATGAGGAATTTAAAAGAAAATTTAAAAAATAAAATTTTACAATATAGCAAAAATAATGTAATAAGTTTGTATATTTTTTTAAGCCTGTTAATTTTCATTTAGATAACCTTTTGCTTGGTGACATTGGCATTAGATAGCTTGTGAAGCTGTAAGACTTTAGACAAAGAACTGTGCTTTGATTTTTCATAGATATATGTATATCACAATGGATAATGAATGAAAATTTGTATACAAAGACATTTGTAAGAATTTTAAGGTAACTGGATAATTTTAATTTTATGTCATTATTAGACAATAAGAGAAGAAATAACCATAGAAGCCATCAAATGTTGCTTGATGTTCAGTCATTAAAAATGTTTTCTATGTCATTCTCATGCTTTAATTGTTCTAAAAAGCTTTCCATAATAATTATTTTAAAATTATAATAGTAAATAAAACAAAGTATTCTTTTTAAATAAATTACAAGGAAATAAATTATATTTTTAAATAATATATTCCTTTTTCCTTTTCTCTTCTTACCCTAAATAACAGCATTAGTGTACTACTTATTTATTTTTTAAACAAAACAAAATCTATTTTATAACAAAGTTTAAAATGTCAGGAAAGTAAACTAAAATAAACATCCAAACTGTTTTGGTTATTACTATTTTACTATAACTAATCCATTATCACTAGTGAAAATTTTGTAAATCTAACTTTAATTAAAAAAATTGTTTTTAATAACTTATGATTAATTATTTTATAAAACATTCTCTCACATAGATACTAATATATTTAGATTATACTTAAAAATGTATTTAACAAGATAAAATATTTATATTTATAGATTTATTTATTTTCATTCAGTGTAAAAGAATAAATATTACAATAATATTTTTCTAAAAATAAAGTTACTCATAATGAATATATCTAATTTTTATAATGAAGGTTTTATATCAAATTATTTTTATAAGAATTTATATCAATATATTAACTCCTAGATAAGTTAAACAAAAGTTTAAACACATGTATTTTAATATAGTTTATTCATCAATAGCTATACAGAAAATTAGGCCATACCTAAACAATACTTATACCAATAACAATCAACAATCTATGGTCTAATTTATTTATGTAGACATTAAAACTTGACCAAAGAGAATGAGATTATTCATTCAAAAAAGTTTTAATATACATCATTAAACTGACAAATATACTATGTTTTGAAAGCAGACTAACAAATAGTCCATTGATTGAAAATGTGTATACACATGCAAAACAAAAAAAAGAATGATTTGTTTGTAACAAATGTTAAAAAACTAAGTAACCTTTTTAATTTTGGCTGTAATTAATTTGTTTATTCTTTAAGAGATTTTAGAGACTAAATCATGATAACTTATGTTATATCAAACTACATGACTTTAATTATGCATTAATGAGAAATAATTGTAAATAAACAAATAAATAAAAAAAGCAAAGAAATTTATGAACTTATCAAATTTTACAAATTTCATTATGGAAGCAACCATTTTTTTTTCTCTTGCTAAATATTACATTCTCAAATGTGAATTTATAAAATCATGTTTACTTCATGATTTAAACACTGTACCATAGTTTTAAAAATATATATATTGTGACCGTTCGATTGTTGTCCCAACTACATAATATCACCAAAACATAAGTGCGCTAAGAATTGTAACCTCGATCACCGATCAATTCCCGCTGCACATTGTCAGCGATTAAGAGCTGTAACCAAAAGCATATCATGCCATCTATATTATGTACCAAAGACCACAACCAACATCTGGAGCAACTTACCACAGACCAAACTAATGATATAACATAAACTTTTTATGATTTAATTTGATCGCAGCCAGGGTGTACCGCGAAGACCTATCATAGTAGTATGATAAAATACATTAAACAAATTATAAATATGTAATGTTATTATCTTTCAAACCTTAATTTGCGATTTTCATTGTATGAGACCCGATGGCCGACCATGTACAAGATGGCATAATTTGTGGAACTACATAAGATTATGAAATTTTAAACCATCTATATGATTTTTAATACAAATGCTAGTCCAGGTAAAGCTTTGCAATAAATAAACATAAATACTTGGGTTCTTTTTTTATAGTTTACTATATCACTGAGACTCTTATTATACTGATAAATGACAATTTAAAAACGTTAAGTAAATATATTCAATCATGTCATTATCTGGTAAATCTGTTTACAGGTTTAATAATCAATTTATATTGTATACTAGAATCAACTACGCAAAGCTAAAATGATGGAAAAGGTAAATGGGATTTTATTGTACCTTACACATCATAAACTACCAAAGACGAAAAGCATCCAAATGTTTTCTCAAAATATCACTAAACTCTTATATCATGTTGACGATAGTATGTACTTCAATGTATGCTCTATCCAAGGTTTATGATTTCTGATTTTACGAATGACAAATAGCAACGGCACAGTAAGTTTAATTATAAATCAACGTTTATTTACAAATTTATGAATAATAAGTAATTAATTCTAATGTTATAATTAAAGACATAAATAAACAAATAAAATAAATAAATTATAATTCCATCGACTTTCTTCAATAACATATCATAGGTACGGTTTTTAAAAACCTAATCATACCTTATATTTCAATTTGATATAATGAATGTATTGAGGAAATTATACTAAATTCAACATCAACTCATGAAACATCTAATGTCATTTCCAGATTCAATAAATCTATACCGTAAACTTATAATAATATAATAAATAATATTATATCTGTAGGATTTAGCTATAATGCAGTCATTAAATAAAGTAAAAATTTAAACTTACATTCAGGTAAATAATAATCAACCAACAGTTAATTATTATGAGGTAACTTGAATAGAATGTTCTGCTACAATTTAATGATCTAACTTATAAATTATTCTTACAAATGGAAGAAGATGATTTAGCAGAATAACTAAAATACTTTGCCCAACTTATATCTATGAAGTACAACCATATTCCTGTGGATGCATTCATCTACACATAGGAATTAAATAACACTAAACGCTTTGTGGATTTATACACCATCATAAAGTAATAAGTATAATTACACAATTCCGCGGATTAACCACCAGCGCAGGAATGAGTGTAAAATACAAAAAAATGGCAATTAAGTAATCTGCAGATTAACCACAGGCACAGATTAATGCCTTTTAACATTATAAAACAACATTACTATTTACTTCACATTAAAGTGCAAAATCATCCTCCTCAGTTATTCTGACCATTCAGAAAACACTAACATTTTAGCAAATGTGGGTTCTTGCATAATAAAATGTTACACTAATCAGGACAACTAATGTACTAACTTATCTTGCTTAAAATAAAACATATGTAATATAATATAAGTAATATTAGTATAGGAATAGAAATCTGGAAAGACTCACAAAATACCTCATGAAAAATTGATACATCTCATAAATTCATTTAGTACTTTTCAAGCTTTTTCACAAGTGCTATTCTCTTGAATAAGTATTTTATTCAACCCCTATTAATTTAAACTTAATAAAATATAACTTATGAACTTCACATGCAAGTTCATATAACGATAAAATTAAAGTAATGCATTATTCATCAAATACATAAAATCTAACAGGTGTGTGTGTGATATAAATTAAATGTATAGCATTTTATAGTTCAATACATGAATTCTAGCAGGTGTGTGTATCACAAATTAAATTGTATAGCATTTTATAACTACAAATATGATCCGTGAAATCCATGTACGATGTGTCGAACAATAAATATACGAAGTAATAGCTACAATTATAGTTGAATTCCATACATGTAATTTTATCCATTTGTATTAGTTATTATAAGCACTATTAGATTAACGATTTTACGTGGCTCCATAAACATGAAACAATTCCAAAACATGACACGCAGAGTTTAAATGAAAATGTTTTTTTCATAAGTTATTAATTTCTACATTTCTCTATTAAAACTGTTCCAAGTTTATCACATCCATGCTAATATTTATTTATCCACGCTTAAATCTAGGAATACTAATTATAGCAATTAATTTAATCATTCCAAACTGATGATAAAATTAGAAAATAGCTTTGATTAATTATTTGAAGACTGTTTTTATTCCAAATGGTAAACAAATTAACTAGCAAATATATTACTGGCATTGCAAAGTTAAATATCAATCAATACTATATTTTTTATTAAAATTATAAACGGAAATATTAAACTATGTTAATAACTTTAACATTTTATTTTAATTTAAACTTCTTCTTTTTTAAAAAGCAAATTTTCATATTTATAAAACTTCTGTAATTAAAATACTTATTTAATTTTTCCAAATTGTAGAATAATAAATATTTTAAAACATACCAAAATCTTGCAATTAATTCTGCTTTTAAACTGGAAAGCTCCGACATATTTCAAATGTAATATTGGAAAATTATTATTAGCGATTTGATCCACCTGGCCAGCCGACTTGAACAGACTTTTAAATTTAGCAATTCATCTTATTATTAAATACCACTATGTTATTTTTACGTTTATAGAAAACTTTGTGGTAATCCGTTTACTTGTTAACTATTTTAAAATAAGCTTATCATATTTACACCATTTGCCTTTTACCATTTTCTTTTCTTTTTCCCCCCAAAAGCAACACTATCAGACGATCTTTTTTTTTAATTCGCGCTCCTTTCTTTTTTACATTGAAACGCATACGTAATTACTGTATTTATTTTTAATAATTAAATTTAGTTGAACAAATGGTTTTTTTAATTCAATGGAAATAATTTTTAAGACCATTTTAAACAAATAAAAATTATTATTATTTTTAATAATATTTTACCAAATTTAATGTGTTGTCAAAATTTTTAAAAAGTTAAACATTTTGATATGAATTAGTATATGGAAAGAAGCAATTTAAATTTATTAAAATAATATAGACAACAAGTAAGGCAAAATATTACCCATTCTCTCTAATAAATTATTTTGAATATAAGAGAGTAATCTGTTCAAAGTGCAAATCAAGCCAATCAAATCACCAAAAGAAGACAGAGAAATTTTTATACCAGTTACATCAATTAGTATATTTTATACTAAAATATATGGTTACAATATATTACTTTTTTTCAGCAATTTTTTCGTCTAAAAGTTTTATTCTTTCATTAAAGATTAAAATAAAAATTGATTTACTAAAAAAAAAAAAAAAAGAAGATTTAATTCAAAAGTCAACTGTATTTTTCAAAAAACTGAATATTTTATTAGTGAAAGGTATAAAAAGGAAGAAATTCTCTAAATATATATATATATGTAAATATACTTCTTAATTTATTATTAATAACTACATTTTCATAGTATCATTTTTTAAATTTTTTCTGTACACTGCATGTACTTTTAGTTTAAATACAACCTGTTAAGCATTGGTGGTTGAGAGGTCAGTGATGGCTGCTTTACAAGTAGTTGTCCTGGGTTAGTAATTTTGCTTCCCAGCTAATGCTATGACACATGAGAAAAAAAATACAGTATGTACACTATACACAAAGCATCTGTTCTACATATATATGCATGTTGAAATGTACTATATTGTACACTTAGAGTACATTAAATAATACATATTTTATTCTAATTGTTTATCAACAAAAGGAATACGTGGAACAAAATACAGCATAGTTTGTGGTCATACTGTATATGCTTTTATATGTATGAATTTTATTATGTAAATATATTTATTTATGAACTATTATAATAGTTCAGTTTATTATTAATATTCAGTGTATTATTTAGGAATAGAGTGATTAAGAAATATAAATATTGTTTGTCAGGGTTAGGATCCAAATACTGACCACCACATTGAATAATTATTAGATTGATGAAAATAATGTATATAGTAATGTGACATGTTTAACCACATTTAGAATAACTTTGTTTAGATAGATATACCTAATGGCCATTAATTTAAATATAAATAAGGAATTGGATTATATTTCAAAAAGTCATTAACATGTGAAATTATATTCTTGGTGACATAAAGACATGGAGTATTTGTTAATGGTAGTCAAAGATTGATCATGTGATCATATCACTATATTATACATTGTGTTTTATATAATTAATATTATCAAGTTTGATCAAGTATAAACCATGGACATTTTTCAAGAATTTTTGAAGACTGTAATCTCTTTTAACATGTGCTTCTGAAACATCAATTAAACTATAATTTAAAAGTAAGACTATCAAAAAATAATATTGCTTATTACTAAAATCTGAGAAAGATATATTAAGAATTAGTTATTTCACTGTGTTAGAATCTAACTTCTCCTTCCTTATTTGAAAAGATGCAAGATTTTTCTCACTTTATTTTTACAATTTCATTTTTTATATATATCATATATTGATAAACTTTAAATTATTTGTTACAAATGTAAGTTTTCAAATAGAAAATTTTCTAAAATTTAATATTTGAACTTTGTAAAATAGGAAAACTAAATGGAATTTATAATTATAACTATAATACTCAGTATTACTGCATGCAATTTTATCTATTCAAAATTTTAGTAGAATAAAAATCAAATATTTAAATTCCATTTTTTAAATTCAAAAGAAATTTAGAGTTAGTTATCATTAACGAAAGAAAATATATGTTACAATTAAACATAAAATTTATTTTTACTAAAATTTAAAAAAAAAATTTTTTACCTGTATTAACAAAAATCCATTCTTGTTACCAGTTAAAGTGCTTCTTCTTTGCTCTAATAATTTTTTTATGTTTTGTATTATTAAAAATAAATGTTTTCAAATAAAATGTACTTGTAATCATGTAGGTTTATCACTATGATGGTCAAATATCCAATATGATTTATTTGTCCATACTGTTGTCACAAACAGAAATAAATAAATAATCAATCAAACAAGATTGAAATAAACAACTATTAATAATTATATTTAAATATTTATCAAACCTGCTTTCAACTCCATTGAGACCTTCTCAAGATATTATATTATACAATTCACATAAACAAATAATAATATTCACTCTATCTACTGGACATTATTTAGATTATATTTCATTTTCTTTTTAAACATGTCCATATATTATAAATAAATAAATTTAACATATTATATATTTAAAAATTTTAACAATATTTCCCTCCCCCCAAAATAATAATAATAATAATAATAATAATAATAATAATAATAATAATAATAATAATAATAATAATAATAATAATAATAATAATAATAATAATAATAATAATAATAATAATAATAATAATAATAATAATAATTAAATATATATTTTACATCTTTTAAAAAATAAAAATAAATAAATAAATTGGTATTCACATATGTACAACCATTTCCTACACTTTCCAATTGCTTAATAAAGCCCATTTCCCACCTAATTTAGATAGTAAATGGATGTCTATTCCATATTCAGAAAAAGTATATAAAAGATTAATGAAAGATAAATTGCCAAGTAATGTAAAAATAGCTTGGAAGAATAATAAGTCCTTGGTAAATGGTTACATAATGCAAAAGAGTTAAATGGTGTTAGTAGTATGATGGGCTGGTATATAAAATTAGCTGTGGAAAATGCAATAAAATATATATAGGACAGACAGGGAGAATGGCAGGTGAGAAAGGTAAGGGACATGATCGAGCAATTAATAGAAAAGACATGAGATCAGAGCCATATTTGCATTATTTGGATACAGGGCATAAAATGAAGTTTGAGGAAAATATAAGTGTTATTAATTATGTGAAGAATTACCATAAGAGAATATATTATGAAACATTATATAGTCAAGAAAACTTAGACAAATGTGTAAATATAGTAAAAGGTCCAGCTAAATTAGGTGGGAAATGGGCTTTATTAAACAATTGAAAAGTGTAGGAAATGGTTGTACATATGTAAATACCAATTTATTTATTTTTTATTTTTTAAAAGATGTAAAATATATTTTTAATTATTATTATTATTATTTATTTATTTATTTATTTATTTATTTTTTTTGGGGGGGGGATATTGTTAAAATTTTTAGATATATAATATATTAAATTTATTTACTTATGATATATGGACATGTTTAAAAAGAAAATGAAATATAATGTAAATACTGTCCAATAGATGGAGTGAATATTAATATTTGTTTATGTGAATTGTATAATATAATATCTTGAGAAGATCTCAATGGAGATGAAAGCTGGTTTGATAAATATTTAAATATAATTATTAATAGTTGTTTATTTCAATCTTGTTTGATTGATTATTTATTTATTTATGTATGTTTATAAAACAATTGCACAATTAACTTTTAATATGTAAACAAATTATTTGGAATTATATATATATACAAATCAATATATATATCAAAATACAGTACAATTTACATAAATTATATTCTTTTAGAAGTACTTTCGATTATACATTTTGTAGTCTTTATCAACTATATAACATTGAATAATCAAAATGAGACAACCTTTAACAATACCCATAGTTCAATTCAGATTTTCCACAATTTTGTTATCTTAACATTTGATGACTGGCGATTCATTAACATTTGATGATTTCTTGAAATCAACAGAGCCTCTTTTATTTTACGTTTATTATGACAACGTTCAATTCTTATTTTGAAATGAAAAATTATGCAAATATTCTAGTGATAAAATTAAAAATGTACATTTATTTGTTACTGACTTGTTGAAAATTGGTTATTATAAAAATGCTATTGCTAATATTATTAAAAGATTTAAAAGAAATCAACACTATAATAAAATTAAAAATAAAAATATCAAAATGAAATGGATTTCAATGCCATTTATATCAGATGAGCAGGTCAAGTTTATTAGGAAAATTTATAATGGTTTGTGTTATATTGTTTTTTCTCTACAAATAACATAAATAGATTACTTAATAATTCTAAAATTCAAAATTCAAAGTTTAATCAAAATTTTATTATATATAGATTGATATGTGGATGTGGCATACAATACATTGGTGAATCTAAGTGTACATTTGAGAAGAGAATAAAAGAGCATATGCTTTTATATAATAGAATTCAAAAAGAGAATCAATTTGGAATAGATGTAAATAAACCTTCATCATCTGTTATATTTGATCATAATAAATCTTGTCAATATGGATTTAAATTTGATTATAAAAATATGAAAATTATGCAAATTGAACATTGTCATAATAAACGTAAAATAAAAGAGGCTATGTTAATTTCAAGAAATCGTCAAATGTTAATGAATCGCCAGTCATCAAATGTTAAGATAACAGAATTGTGGGAAATCTGAATTGAACCATGGGTATTGTTAAAGGTTGTCTCGTTTTGATTATTCAATGTTATATAGTTGATAAAGATTACAAAATGTATAGTCAAAAGTACTTCTAAAAGAATATAATTTATGTAAATTGTACTGTATTTTGATATATATATATATTGATTTGTATATTACATATATTGTGAAATGAATACAGATATCAAACTTTATTTATTACATATATATATATGGTTTTCAAACATACATTTTGTACTTTGCTTTCAAGCTAAAAAATTTGTTGCAGCCTGACTTTTTTCACATGCAAATTATATATTGGTAATTTTGAATAGTTTTTTTTGATGCTGATATCATCAAAAACATTTCGACTAGTAATTTTAAACTGATTTCTGCAGCATTAGATATCTGAAAAATAACAGAAAAAGATCTAGTGTTTGCCATGAAATAATAATGCCAAAAACATTCCAGAATAAATGAGTTTGTAACAGCTGTATAATAACATGTTAACTCCTTGGGTTTTCTATTTTTCCTTCTGATGAGAGATTTTGAAAATGCTCAATCTTTCTATTCTTATAAAATCTTTATACTAAACTCAATAAATTAGACTTGATTTTCTTTTAATTTAATTTTCTAAGTAAATAATTCTAAAAAACCACATTTGACCACTTTAAATATTTAAAAACTGATCTGCAAATGTAACATTGTATCATAAATATCATCACAAATATTTAAGTAAACACCAAAGCAAAAAATTAATGAATTCGTTTTTTATTTTAAGTTTGTTTTTGAATGTGAATGAACAAAAGTAGATTTATGATAACTCTATCAAATTCTGCTTAAAAATCTGATATTTTTTAACAAAGTTACAATATTTTAAATGATTTTAACATCAAGTTAATTGTAACAGATGAGATAATCCATAACTTCTATTTGTAAAAATAAAACATAAATGAATAATTTAAATTTTACCTGTGTATTTCTTTAAAATAGCCGATTAATTAGTCTGTAAAAATAATCAAAAATTATTTATAAAGAAGAAAATAATGGTATTCCATTATATTTCAAAATTTTCATGTGAAAACTACACCGGAAAGACAAGAACACATTCTGCATGTTTTCTTCTATCAATGAACAAAATAAAAATATTTTGATTTTAGGTGTAGTCTGCAAGATATTGATATCTTTTTTTTTTTAACTTTATCATCAATAATCAAATTATGTGAAAATCTACTTTTTTTTAAATACACACAGATCATTATCTCTTAGATTAACATTAATACTACAACCTAAAATTACAGAACAACATTGCTTTTCCTGATGAAACCTGTTAACAACTTTTAACATAGATAACAGTTAATAAATTAACTCTCCATATATTTCCCTGATTAATCTTATCATGCTTGATTAATAATACCTTAAAAATTCAAAAATCATATGAATTACTCTTGGATGAATCTGATCATTGATATGGCATTCTGACCTAACTGTAATCTAGTCAAAAAAATTTATTATACATATATGTGTGTGTGAAAATGAAATTTCAGAATATTGAAATAAATAATAATAAACAATAATTTATTTATACATTAATATTCAAATAATTTCAGGGTATACAATTACTTATTCTATTTTTAAAAAAAACATTATACATTGCTTATTTAACATTTGTAAAGCATAAAACAAGGTATCATATATATATTAATTCTTTTATATTATATTCTTATAATTCAAATTGTATTTCTCTTTAACATAAAATGTAAATTATTATGATAGAAAATTTTAACAAATCATATTAGTGCTAAAACAGGATATATCCCTGAAATATTTCTTTATGGTATTCATCACATGGTATCCGGATTTTAAAAATAATCATGAACACAATCTTAAAAGATAGAGTAACTTCATTATTTATTTACTATTATAATGCATACTGCACATTATCAACATAAATATCTTATTTAAAGGTACTATAGCATATTGTATGTCATCATTGTTTAATCAACCATTGCAAGAGAGACAAAGAAAGAAAAATTGGAAGAATTTTTAATGCTTATATCAATATATGTATGCATTTTATGTCACTATCTGAAGGCAAATCATATAATTAGGCGATACTATTTTATACATAAGTTTTATATACTAATCGACTTTAACTAAATAGATTTTAATACTTAATTTAATATATAGGGTATTGAGCACAGACTTTCACATGACCCACCATTCTACACTCCATCTCATAACATTGATACACTTGAACACATATATGTCGAAAAGATAAATAATCACCAATATAAGTATTTTATGCTAAACCAGCAATAATCAGTTGGTCCATATTATCATCTCTACACATATATGCAATAAGTGCTCAGATATATTAAGATAGCTAATGGTTTAGCATAAAATACGTATATTGCTGATTATTTATCTTTTCGACATATATGTGTTCAAGTATTTCAGTGTTATGAGATGGAGTGGAGAGTGGTAAGTCATGTGAAAGTCTGTGCTCATATACCCTATATATTTCATATATTAATATAGGTATATAATAATCCTGTATTTCAGTTATTAAATACTTAATTTAATTAAATGACAGCAAACTCCTAAATAAGATTTCATTACTTTCTATATATGATAGTTTGATAAATGTATTTAAAAATAAATCAATTTTTTAATTAATGTACATATATTTATTTAAAAATAAATAATTCTATCGAAAGAATATAATAGTTATCTTGAATAAAATTTATATTTGAGCTAGTCTAAAAATTTCTAAGACATAATTACTTTAGTGTATTTAAAATAAATAATGGTTGCTATAATTAGATGTTAGAATGTAATTTTGAATTATTATTTGTTGGATATTTATAATGACAATACATTACATATTATAATTAGTTATAATCTGATGTTTAAATTTTGGGTTTTGTTGATTAAAGTATAGTCTATTACAAGTCGCTAACCATATCCATGAGTCTATTGAATAAGCACGTCTCATTATTTTATATTATTCCAATTTGACACCGCAATTGGTAGGTCAAATTGAAGTGTTAACTTCTCCAGTTTTTTTATCATTATAATTTGACTTCCAAATCTGTAGGACTAACGAAGTCTCTTATTATCATTACCATTTCTATACCATTACAATATATACATATTTATATATAGTGTTACCCCCCCACACACACACAAGAGAGGTGATGCATGAATGCATTGTAGATTGATAGATGACCGAGATGGCATACATAAAGCCAGACAACTTGTAATCTAAAAGGGAATGGAATGACTGCCTTGACCATCATGCTCTTATGAACATAACAGTCACTGAACACATGCCCGACAGCAAATTTTTACAGAAAACTTTCTCAAATCTTACAAAAGATATTAAATAGAACAAAATGCAGCATGAAAATTCCATTTCAATAAGATAAACAAAATATCAACATATTACTATTATTCAGGAATGACACTGCTGTGATATCTCAAAAGATATTAGCAACAACAATCACACTTTGGATAAAGCTCAGCATTCTGCAATTGCTTTGGCAATTAATGCTAAGAAAACTGAGAATTATACCAATAACACATATTATGAAACATTATTAAGAAACTAGAAGAGGAAGAGAAACCTCAACTCTCTCTTACAACACTTTAACAATCCCAGTATTCCCCACATAAATCACTAAGCAGCCAGGTAATAAACTTTAAATAGCTTTAAATTCTTTCACATCGTATTGTCATAATCCGATCTTCAGGGAATAAGTAGTTAGTTTTATCAATCTTACTAATTTGTAATGCCATATTAATTCTCTAGAAATAAATCTATGAATTATTAATTTAAAATTGGAATATTACGATCTCAGGATTTTTATAAGAAATGCAAAATTTCTATTAGTGATTTTATGAATACATTATTGATCAAAGAATGCTATCCTAGTGATTATCATAAGTAGGCATAAACTTAATTTACGACTAAATATCTCTTTTTCATTAACCAATAATAATAAAAATTTAAAATTTAATAAATAGTTAACTAATATAAAATATATCAAACTCTAAATTTTTAACTATATTACCATCGACTAGTAAAACATTGGAATACCAAGAGTGAGAAAGGGATTTTATGCCACTCTAGATACTCTACCAATAACATAATAAATTTATTAAAATGATAACAACAATGTAATTATCCTCCATTATATTTGCAGTTTAAATTATAATAATCTGTAAAACAAATGATTAATATTTCTTTGAAAGTGATTTTCATATTTTCTAATAATTATTAATTCAATAGCTAAACATTTATCATGTGTCTGTACCTGGATGAGTATCAAATAGTAATTTGTAAGGTTGTATATTGTTAAGATTTCTGGACTCAACAAGTACCAAGAACATTAAGACACTACACCAAATTAATTAACAAAATAACCTTTATTAACAAAATCATCAACTTTAATGTAACATAACATTATAGCAATCTGATAACAAACTTAACAAAACTTATATTTACAGCAGATTTTAAATCACTATGGAGAATACAATCCCACTTCCTTTGTATTAAATAGGATGTTAAATTACCTGCCTTTATAAATATAGTAACTTTGCATGGACTTAACATTGAAATATCTCAACTATCTGAATTTACTCTGTTTTAAACATATTCCCGTTTCACTGTAAATATTAATAATTATTTTATTCAATGGTACGTAAAATAAGTTAACAAATTATTAGGAAAATTTTTAAAACATATACCCTCTTTTAATAGAAATATACGCTTTTAATTTTACTGACACTTAACTTTAGCTTTATAAGCCAAATATTAGTCATCTATTTTATAAACCCTTAGTAATCAAACCATATTAATTAACAGCTGTTGATTTAAAGTTATAGTTTTTAATTATACTATTTTATTAACTATCCCTTATATGTTCACTTCATACTTTTAACTTTCCAGCTATAAACAAAACCTTCAATTCTTTCAAAGGTCACATTAATACATTTGCACACACTCGCTGCTTCATATGTTCCATCAATGAGTAATGAACAATATTAATCTTACCACTCCAGTGGTGACTTACTTTCATGATCAGCTGGTCATGATGCCTATTGCTTACTTAGGGTACTAACATTAATTTCAAATTTTACAATAAATATTTATCGGTTTTATAAATGATTGCAAGCAAAATTCAGCAAAACACATTATACATTAACTTTAAATACACACTTAGGAATTAAAAAGTGACTCTGAAATAAATAATATGCTTCAAACATGAAACTCCAACAATGATCAAACACTTAAGTTAACAATATCTTACACAGTGAAAAATGTTATTATGAAGATATATCCATGAGGAAAATAATGCTATGTAATGGCATGAAACCAGAGTACTGCTCATGTGGGCAATAAGATATGTTAGACCTGAGTCGCTATATATATAAAACATGGGAATGAATCAATCACTACTACAACTATAATATGAAACATATCTCTCAAAGAATATGTCAACTATGGAAATGGAGAGTAAGGTAGCAATAACTTGTTATACCTTAGACATACAATGGTCATACATAAATATCAATTATTCTAGAGAAAACTTGGTTTGAGCTCTCACTAAATATAATATAGCATTGATGTATAAAACCAATAATATGATACTCATCAAATATGATTAGAATAAAATTATATTAGCCTTAAATAATTGAAAAATAAGAAATGTAAATCATTCTCAAAACACATAACATTTACAACGACATCTCCCATAACCTAGGACATAGCAACATTTAAAATCTTAATACTATATAATTAAAATGACATAGTATCAATAATGTTAAAATTTAGTAATAAAAAAAATGCATGAACCTCTTATATAAATAATTTAAAATCCCTCACACATATAAGTTATTAATATTCTTGTAGCATCTAGAGTAAACTGTATCTAACTATACTAGAAAGGCATATTCCACCTAATATAACTTAATTTCAGTATAGGTGATATCACAATTAATATATCATAAATAAAAATAGGCTTTCAATAATGCATAATAAAATAAATGAAAAATAATAATAAAATTTTATACTTAAAGTCCGTAGCAAAAAGTCTATAGTCCATGATCCATTGATTCAATACACTCTGATGATCTCCATGCACCATCAGCATTATCCAAATGATTGCATTAAGTCAGTTCTGCACATATTATAAATATGCACATATGAGAAATATCTACATATGAAGCCAAACAAATGCCATTTTATTTGAACTGTATATACACACAAACACATTAGTTTCCACATTTCCTTTGAAATTAGATTAATCTAATGGCTTGTACAATTTATTATTCAGCAAAATTTTTTCAATTCAACAATTTTAATTATTATTTGGAGTTAGTTGCATTATTTCTTTAATCATATAAGGTCCTCTCATCTTTTCTGAAAGCATCTACTAGTTTAGTAGATCATTTTAATATGTAAACAGATTCTTTTATAGGTTTTCTGGTAGCAATTAAATGAACCATATAATTCTAAGATATTTTATAATTCTGACATTCCATTTTCATACATATATTCAGATCCAAATTTATTCATGTTAACAGTAGTGATTTACGATTAAATCTAGCTATTTTATTTATTAAAACTTTTCTTTTCCAATTAATAAACAGTCATCCATTATTATTTCAAAATTTTTCATACAAAGAACAGTTTCTCTTTCATCACTAAGATAACAAGCATTTAAAAGTTTCTTAAGTCCCTACTATTAATTAAGTTCTAACATAAGTTCTAGATTACAAATAGCTCTAGAATTTAATTCTTTTCTTTTCTCCTTTTCTTCCAAACCAGCCATTTAAACAGTTCATATAGAATAACACTTCTAGAAACATCAGGATATGGTAAAAATAATTCCTGTGATATCCCAGGCTTGGAAAGTCAGGTGTTCATTCCAGATGCATCATCCTTCAACATGTTGCACATAAATTTTTTATCATTGGGATCTGACTCATGGTCTACCTTGGGGTAAAATCAGTACTTTATTTAAAGATTTATGTTATGATATTCTCTTTTAAAACATGAAAAACTTATTAAAATTTTACTTCTTGGAATATGAACCAAGTTTTCTGCAACTTTACAAATTCAATACCCCTTTTCTTTAGTATAAAAATTTAGTGGATTTTTTAGTGAAGAAGAACAAGAAGCATGTGGAGAAGATCTCTCTCCAAGGTGTGCATGGCTTTTTATAACCCCCTGTTGTCAATCATCCTCTGACATATCTTCTTTGCTTGCTTTTCCCCTGTATTAATTTCCTATTGGCTGTTACCTATAATTTTGACATTAATTATTTACACTATTCAAATGATCATGTGATTTACTTGGGATTTTCCCAGTTTTTTTAAAATTATATAATAAAAATAAAATAAAAAAATCAAGATTAAAAAAAATGTAGTAAAATATAATAGAAAATAAATGATTTAAATTAAATCAATTTTTATGAATGAATATTTTCAAATATTTCTTTGAATTTAATTTTAAAAATGTACTTTTTCAATTTGCTTTTAAATGATACCAGACATGTTTTATGAACATTTATATTTTTTTCAGTAAATAAAATTACATTTATACAAGCAAGCAAGCCTCACATATATCTATAATCATGGCAACTACTCTATCGAAATTACAGCTAATTAACCTAATCAACTGCTTTCAATTTATCAATCTAATCAAATAAATTGACTGCTTAATTTTATAACTACTTTCAAGTTAAATCTCCTATTAAAACTTACACATCTATTTCTTTAAATCAAAAGCATTATTCTATTAAGTTGTTATTAACTACCTATTTTAACTCTTAATTTCCCTACTCAGGTTACTCATTCCAAACCCAACAATCAAGGCACATCTAGATCGCTGATTGACAGACTTTAAACTGTATTCCAACATCTAAGCACAGCTATGCATTTATTTTAAACATTATATATCCATCAAAAGCATTCTGATCATTAGCTAAAATTATCTAAACCAATATCTGTTATGAACCTGTTAAATTTATTAGATTTTCTGTGAGAAACTTTTTTTTTCAGTGAGTGCTGCATCTACATCAAAACTTCTTCTCTTTAGCCAAAGGTCATAATATATATATATATTGTACCGGGTTGAACCACTGAAACCACTTACTTATACGTATATATAAGTTTTGACCGGTTTCAAACTCCTTCATAATACATTTATAATCTTATAAATGTTATGTGAACGAGCTGGCACATTCGAGCAAAATGGGAGATCTTATTGATAGCTTTAACTATCAACAATGGCCCACCTCAGCTGTTAGATTCAAACCCCTACTATCCAAATACTTTATTTGTTTCGGAGTAAACCCCGGGGCACCAGCTAGTTCAAGGACTAACATATTCGGGCAGTAGGCTCATAATCCAGCGCTCGAAACATTCCCTAAAACTAGCTCAGTCTAATTTTAATTCAATAACAAAGTTATACAAAATTATTGGTGGAAAGAATTAATAAATTGATAAAAAGAATTGACCGACAAATGAAGTTTAAGTTTGAAGACAATTTATTTTAATCAACATTAATTAAGTTTTAAAGATAATTTATAAACCAACATTAATTTACTAAATTTAGACATCTTGATAATCTAATTTAATACACGCACATTTTTTAAATTAACACATTATAACATATATCTGGTGAAAAGCATAAATAATATGTGACATCATTAAATTATCTCACATTCACCCACACACATATCAATAGTTCATTTTATGCATGCTTAAGAGTTCAAATTACTTTACTCGGTAGGATTAACAAATTACAATGGTGGCTACTATGTATAAATGATAATAATAAAATGTTTACCTAGGATTTTTAAAATGTGGATATTGCTTGTTGTTGGCTGCTTCTGCTGGATTATATCTATCCGGTTAGATTTGGACATGATTTTATGCGAATCCATTGGTTTTATTCTTGAAGATAGTTGAATGTTTGACAGA
Organism: Epiperipatus broadwayi; assembly: GCA_028023455.1. Classification (NCBI taxonomy): domain Eukaryota; kingdom Metazoa; phylum Onychophora; class Udeonychophora; order Euonychophora; family Peripatidae; genus Epiperipatus; species Epiperipatus broadwayi. The sequence continues at coordinate 4,901,806 of JAQFVV010006232.1, forward strand.
GGATTTCTGAGTTGTTATGCAGACATTATTTCACTGGCAGGTTTTGATGATCTTGTTGGACTAAAAAGCTGAATTACGAGCGTATATTTCCAACAGCTGCTCAACAATGCATTTTTATTTCTGGATACATAATAGAAACTGCACTGTTATCTGAACTGAACAAGACTATCACTGGAAACTAGACTGAATAAAACTCCGATAAAAATCTAGCTATTTATATCTGCAAAGTGTTTTTTGTTTTAATATTCTCCAACAAATGAGTGTTTCCAAAATTTCATTGATAACTAATCCTTTGACATGTTTTTGAAGATTGTTTAATTAGTAGTAGCTATTTCAAAACGTGTTGTTTTTATATCATTAGTAGCCCACCTCTGTGTTTTTAAATATATTTCATTTCAATATTTATTTTCATGTGTTTTTCAATACGATTTTAACAAGCATTTATTATATCTCTTATTAACAGCCCACATTTATTTACATTCGCACGCACATATATATTTTACTATTCTAAAATCAAAAATAGTTTTAAGATTATTTTTCTTCTTTAATTTAAATGAAGAGATTTATATATTTTTTAAAGCTTTTAAATTGTATTTCAACTAATAATAATAAACTCTTTACTTCCTTTTTATAAAACCTTTAGTTTAACTTTTCTAACCAATACTGCCCTCCCCTCTTTTAACGAATCAATTTTAACTTTTATTTCAAAACTAATGATAGAAAACTATTTGACTCTTATCTTTTCGAAAACAAACTGTAATACACTCTTCAACATTTAAATATGTTTTTCTTTTACGAAAGATTATTATTTATTTATTTTTAGAACAAAATTATTTTATATACATGTGCCAATTTGGTCTTGGCACATTACACCCCCCTTCGTTTTAGAGTGAAATGTGTCATTTTTGACCATTTTATCTCTTGCAATTTTAATTCTTGACTCTAAAGATTTATTAATTTATTATTTTTCTAAGTTAGCTTTTTAATATCTTTTACTTATCATACAAAGGGCAATCTGTTTTGACTATCCTTTCCTTCTGTCTATGCCGAATACATTGCTCACAATGATCTAAATCATGGATAACAACCACCGGGACAAACCAATTTTGAGGCACAGGGATCTTTTGGGAAACGACGTGGAAGCAGATTTGCTGACTTATACTGACTTACACGTGTATAAAATTGAAACTTCATTTGCCGATTCTCTTGATCAGACTTGGAAAAAGAAAGGGTCACTGCGAAATGGCAGGAATTTTCAACTGTCCATTTTCGACTTACACTTTGGAAAGAGGAATGATCCCTGACAAGTCCATTACGGGTACTAAAATTTATCCAGTCGGCAGCTTTAAATGTATTTTTAACTAAACTTATTTGTATACTACCCTCATTCCCTTTTGCTATAGATAACTTCCTACACATGTGTATACATGCAGCATAATTCTATGCCTACTAATATTCTAGATATCGAGTTATTACTGGACTTGCTTACAGGGAATCTATAATAAATAAATCCCTTTTTGCACACATCATGAGGTGCAGCAGTGCCAAGAACATAACCTAAAAGGATATCTGGATAAATACATTCAAGATACACATCATGAGGTATCGTATTTACCGAATATTACCAGTATATGTGCGCGTATATACACATGTATACCTTAGATTGACTTTTATTTTTTTATTATCAATCTTCCAACCTTATTTTTAAATTCACATGAACAATATCTTACACTATTTATTTATATTACAATATTATTTATAATCCTTAAGAAACATTATTTAAAATATTTATTTACACTAATCTTATAATATTATTTGTAAATCATTACGAACATCTTTATTTAACATGCGTGTATTCAATAAAAAAAAATTGATTAGTTTATTACAAGTAATTCTTTATTATTATTTACTATAGATTTATTTACGCTTATTTATTTAACTTGATTTTATCGATTTTATTTTAAATATTTGACCTACTTATTTATTTACGAACATTTTTCTTGATTAACATGTGCGTTGATCACTTTTCCTAAGTATTGACCACTTCAAATTCTTATTTTTTTAGAGTGCATTTTTAGTTTTTATTTTCATCATTAGGTAATAAATGTAATGTTAAGAGAAGTAGGCAGCAAAGTATAAGGCAATTCAAACACACAGATAGATTTTGTGCTGATTTAAACCAACTTTTAATTTCTTTGCCCAAATACTCGCACACACCTCAATCCCAATTTAATACACTTTTTTTTTTATTATTTGATAATGTTTTATTTTCATTAATACTTTCATTATACACTTATTTATTTCATTTTTATTTTTAAAGCATTATTTTTACTCTCCCTTCTTTTTTTTTTAAAAAAACCTTTTCATTTTGCTTGTCTATTTTGATTTTACACATTTATTTCATTGGTGTCATGCTCTGCTATGTTCTAGACTTATGAGCTGGGATATCCATATAATTGATAAGACATCATCGAGGGTTTTGACATAAATCATTTTATCATTTTTACTCTCCCTTTTTTTTTTTAAAAAGAAAAACATTTTCATTTTGCTTGTCTATTTTGATTTACACATTTATTTTGTTTGCATCATGCTCCACTATGTTCTAGACTTATGAGCTGGGATATCAATATAATCGATAAGACATAATCGAGGGTTTTGACATAAATTGTTTTATAGATGCTTTGACATTTTAAACTCTAAGATTGTTAATTTATTTTACTAAGACTAACTTTAATTATTTTTAATTATTCAAACTAACTTGATACTCATTTTTACATTTGTTTCATTAAACTTTGTTAAACATTTTCCATTATTCCGAGTCCATGGTCGTTAATAACCAGGTCAAGCCGGCGAATCCGTCAGATTACATATTTTTAATTTTTGTCAGGCGGTTCTTTCTTTCTACATACTAACTCTATAATATAAACTACCTTCCCTCTCTTATCTATCCTGCTTTTATAATTTATTACTTTATCTCTTTCTCTTTCCATTCTATTTTCAACTTTGTAAATCAGAAAACCTTGATATTTAGACAAACTCCGAATTACTTCAATCTGGGAATATTTTTTTCTACGCTTTCTTTTTTTAAATCTGTTTTTAAATCTATGAACATGAACATTTACTTTAAACCTTTTATTTTTAATTCTTTGTAAAAACTCTTTTACGCTATCTTCTACCTTGAACTTATATCTCTCTTCTATTTCTTGGTCTACATTTGTTTCTACTTTATATGTCGCAACGCTATTTGATTCTAATTTAATTTCTATGTCTTTTATCACCTCAACTTCCTTTTCATCTTCCTGACTTTCTTTAACTAAATCTACCTTTATAATTTCTTGGTTCTTCTCTACCTTTCCTGTAATTTCACACCTTATTGCCTTCATTTCTTCTTTTATCTTATTCTGGCCCATTTCGATCGGGTCCTTTAACTTTTCAAGCATTTCAGCTTGCCCTTCCAATTTACTCTTCATTTCATTATTTTGGTTTTTAAGCTCTTCGGCTATTTTTTTATATGCTTCGGCTGTTTCATTTTGTTTTTCAAACATGCTGGTTAGTAAAGCTATGATTTCTCTTTTTTCCTTGTTGGGGCTGATTTTCTATATTTTTACCTTGAGTCTCCATTTTGGCTTTATTTTATTTTTTTTTATAATTTATGATTTTAAATACTTTTTATCATTATTTTTAATACCGTATTTTATTCACTTTAATAAGTTTACTAATTATTATTTTATTTATTTCTTACTAAACTGGAAATACACGCTGACTCCACCCCTCCTTTGTCCATTTTTCTCTATCCGATCTTAATGCTTTAACTCCGCCCAAACACCCAACTGTCTCTGATTTAACATAATGATTTATTTCAACTAATGTAAATAGCATAAATCTCTCTTCATTTAAAGAAAAAAAAAAGGTTTCGGTCAATTTTTTATTTTATTTTTAAATTAATACCACTTTACGTACGTAATTTCGCTTTTCTATAAAAAATTTGTCAAACAAGAAACACAGTATTTGATTACTATTGTTCCTTAAGTACAGCCCCAAACATTGGGAAAGCCATTTATGTACCAGATCAAACCACTGAAACCACTTACTTATACGTATATATAAGTTTTGACAGGTTTCAAACTCCTTCATAATACATTTATAATCTTATAAATGTTACGTGAATGAGCCGGCATGTTCAAGCAAAATGGGAGATCTTATTGATAGCTTTAACTATCAACAATGGCCCACCTCGGCTGCTAGATTCAAACCCCTACTGTCCAAATACTTTATTTGTTTAGGAGCAAACCCTGGGGTGCCAGCTAGTTCAAGGACTAACATATTCGGGCAGTAGGCTCATAATCCAGCGCTTGAAACATTCCCTAAAACTAGCTCAGTCTAATTTTAATTCAATAATAAAGTTATACAAAATTATTGGTGGAAAGAATTAATAAAAAAGGTTGGTAAAAAGAATTGACCGACAAATGAAGTTTAAGTTTGAAGACAACTTATTTTAATCAACATTAATTAAGTTTTAAAGATAATTTATAAACCAACATTAATTTACTAAATTTAGACATCTTGATAATCTAATTTAATACACGCACATTTTTTAAATTAACACATTATAACATATATCTGGTGAAAAGCATAAATAATATGTGACATCGTTAAATTATCTTACATTCACCCACACGCATATCAATAGTTCATTTTATGCATGCTTAAGAGTTCAAATTACTTTACTTGGTAGGATTAACGAATTACAGCGGTGGCTACTATGTATAAATGATAATAATAAAAGGTTTACCTAGGATTTTTGGAATGTGGATATTGCTTGTTGTTGGCTGCTTCTGATGGATTATATCTAACCGGTTAGATTTGGACATGATTTTATGCGAATCCATTGGTTTTATTCTTGAAGACAGTTGAACATTTGATGGAGGATTTCTGAGTTGTTATGCAGACATTATTTCACTGGCAGGTTTTGATGATCTTGTTGGACTAAAAAGCTGAATTACGAGCGTATATTTCCAACAGCTGCTCAACAATGCATTTTTATTTCTGGATACATAATAGAAACTGCACTGTTATCTGAACTGAACAAGACTGTCACTGGAAACTAGACTGAATAAAACTCCAATAAAAATCTAGCTATTTATATCTGCAAAGTGTTTTTTGTTTTAATATCCTCCGGCAAATGAGTGTTGTCGAAATTTCATTGATAACTAATCCTTTGACAATGTGTTTTTGAAGATTGTTTAATTAGTAGTAGCTATTTCAAAACATGTTGTTTTTATATCTTTAGTAGCCCACCTCTGTGTTTTTAAATATATTTCATTTCAATATTTATTTTCATGTGTTTTTCAATGCGATTTTAACATGCATTTATTATATCTCTTATTAACAGCTTACATTTATTTACATTTGCACGCACATATATATTTTACTATTCTAAAATCAAAAATAGTTTTAAGATTATTTTTCTTCTTTAATTTAAATGAAGAGATTTATATATTTTTTTAAACCTTTTAAATTGTATTTCAACTAATAATAATAAACTCTTTACTTCCTTTTTATAAAACCTTTAGTTTAACTTTTCTAACCAATACTCCCCTCCCCTCTTTTAATGAATCAATTTTAACTTTTATTTCAAAACTAATGATAGAAAACTATTTGACTCTTATCTTTTCGAAAACAAACTGTAATACACTCTTCAACATTTAAATACATTTTTCTTTTACGAAAGATTATTATTTATTTTTTTTTTTTAGAACAAAATTATTTTATATACATGTGCCAATTTGGCCTTGGCACAATATAAATATACTTAAGAGTTAAATCCTAATTTTTGATAACTGATGTACACATGCATATTCACACAAATAATATAGTATTCTAATAATTTAAAATTTATTTTGCTTGTAAATCAACTACATTAATGAATACCCTCATGATAATAATGAATGTGCTTATGAATAGTCGAAAAGTCAGAGCTGGTAATGTTTATTTTAGATAAATGACTTCATGGAATTTAATAATAATAATAATTATGATATATAGTATTCAATCACTTGATCATTACAACATGGAATGTTATAGCAATTATTCAATAGAAAAAAATTGTTGTATTTCATCCAGCACTAAACTTTGGTTGGTTTAGATGAATATCCAAAAAATCAATTGTGATTTTTTTTTTTTAATTTTATTTTAATAAGTAATAATCACCCAGTACCAAAAGCTTTGTGCTATTAATTCTCAATTACACAGTAAATTATGAAGGTTCATAAATAGATGTTTTATAGAAAATATATCAAAACAAACGATTTATAATAAATAACATGCACACCCATATATATATCTAGCAAGATAAAAGAAATAATCTGATTTTCTCCCACTTTCTTTATATCAAGTGAAAATACAATTGTTTTTAATTTAGTCTTATTTTCTGAAAGAACTTTAACCATACAAAAGATTTTTCTTGACACTAAAGATCTTCAATAAACGACAAAGTTTAGATTATCCACATTTAAATAATATCAAAGAAAAAGATTTTATATGTATTAAAATATTTTTATAGATTTTGTGATGAAATAAATTATTTAAATATGAAATATATTTAAAAAAATACAAATTAATAATTTTTAATTCACTTTATATAAACATATACATAAAAGCAATCATCACTTAAAAATTGCTGATAACAATCTACAATCTCAATCTGTTGTCAAGGCAATCATCTTTTTTTACAATAAAGGTGAATACCACCTTCATTTTAGGTCCAATATTTTTATATAGATACTAAATATTACAACTTTATTAACAAAAGAGTGATTCTTAACTCAAAGGAAATTTAAATAAACATTATTTAACAGGCAAATATAACCTATTCTGCAATTAACAAATAATCAATAATAACTTTCAAATTCCAATAAAACTGTATTACTTACACAATAAAGCTAATAATTCTCAAGGCAATATAGGTTTACAAATGTAAATACATGAAAGCAATCAATACTTAAATAAAATTATCAATAACAATCAACAATCACTGAAACTATATTACTTAGATAATAAAGCTAATAATGGTCAAGGCTAGATAAGCTTATTAGTGTGTGCATATATATATATGTAACCATTAAAAATCAGTCAACTTAGACAATCCCAATATAGATAACAATTAACAATCTCAAACTGTTGTCAAGACAATATCCTTTGTTGATTGTTATCTATATTGGAATTGTCTAAGTGTTGATTGTTTTTAATGATTATTTATAAAACCATTTAGCCTTGAGCATTATTATATTTATTATTTATATACTAAGAAAATATGTGATCAGATTTACAATACTTCTAATGGACCCACAGTTATTTTTTTTTTTATTATTTAGTTCCATATAGTTGTTAAATTTGATATAAAATATTAAAATTTTCTTTGGGTCTTTAGTGGCAGTTGCTCTTTTCTAACTCTTGAAACACTTATTTGATATGTTAGTGGTTTTTATCTATAAGACTAGTTTATTATTTCTGATAGTTGATTATATTTCTAAAAATCCACATTGTGTTATGCTGTGTCTGTTTTATTCATTACAAGAAAGTAATAATAAAAATGATTCTGTTATTTATTTATTAAATTTTCAGTTACCCATGAATGTCATATGACATTTAAGTACAAAAGTGAAAAAAAAAAAAGTAGCACATATTTTTTATTCATTTTATTGATTTTTTTTTTCATTTCTTTTTTCAAATGAAAATCAAATTAAAAACTTTTAAAGCATTGATTTAATATGTTTATGACAAGACAATTTTAGAATCATCAATGTCATACATTAATGATCTTAGTATAACAATACAGATGCAGATGATTATTTGTAAGAGATTTTTATAATTCTGTCTTCAGATCTATATTAAATCCATTATTTTTTCAGTGTTCTAATGGCTGACAAACTAAAAACTTTTGCTCTACATTGAAGTATTATTTTAAATTGCTTATCTTTTTTTTTTTAAAAACCTTTTAAGGTCAAGAAATGAAAACATAAATTAGTGTAACCATCTCAAAATAAAAAAAAGATAATAATGCATTAAAAATGATTTTTTGACTGTACAAAACAATCTGTGTATCACAAATATATCTACACATAGGACATGTTTTGATATTTTAGGATAATGATGTCTCCTCTTCTGATGTAAATTTAAAGATTGTTTAATTCTGATTACAATATTTTAAACTAAAAATTAAAATATATTTTTGATAACATTTCTAATGATCTATTGTATGTTTTTAGTTTAAAAGATAAAATTATAAGCATATGTAAATTTGTGAAACAAGATTATTGTTTAAATATTCAGAAAGTGTAAAATGGTAATATTATAAAACACAATATATTGAATATCAAAATGGAAATACATATATCAAAAAGGAATACTATAGTATCAGAATTATTTCAAGAACTAATAAGAGGAAATTGCCTTGATAACAGTTTAAAATTGGTGATTGTTATTGATATTGCTATTGTCTAAGTGTTGAATGGTTTTTAATGGTATATATATATATATTCTACAAGAGTATGTAGATAATTATCAACTATTACGGTAATCAATTTTTAGTATAAAATATTTATTACTTTGCTAAGACAGACTTTCAATACAGCATATCTTTGTCATAGTTTGACTATAGTGAATATTAGAAAATACATTAGCATATCAGCATGCTTTGATTATCACAGATTACCGTACTTGCATGTGTAAATTTATCTAGCAGTTGGCTATGTCATTTGTTTGAACAACACGTGCTTATTGAGAGAATTGCTATTGGTTCTTATATTTATGGAATTCTTAGGATTAATTATGTGTCAAGCTTCTTTTATTTTTCATTTATTATTATTATTATTATTATTTAAACAAATAATTTTAGCATCAGCGGATTTAAAGAAATGACTAGATTTTTTCTCATGGCCTACAAATACCAAGCTATAAACTCTGTTGCATTTAGTTCTATTATATAAATGAGCTTACTGAATGATTTTTGATTTTAAGTTTGCACATGTCTTTCCAAAATATCTGACATTTCAATTCTAAAGATAAAATTAATGATAATGATCAAGTTCAATTGGTATCGACCTTGGATTGTCACTTTTACAATGTTAAATATATATAATAATTTATTCTTATATGTATATATTAAGATTGTTGATAGTTATTGATATTGGAATTGTCTAAGTTTTGATTGATTTTAATGAATATATTTATATATATTCTGAGATTAAAACTGAGTAATTCTTAAGTTAAAACAGATATTATTTATCATTGTTTTATCATTTTTTAAATGCAAATCCAAGCACAGATATTTAATATTTTTTCACAGTAAAGTCTTTAAAGTTAATTTTTATATTCAGTTTTTAAAATTATGGTGCATAATAATTCCTGTTTAAATAAAATGCAACCAAATGAATGATATAAAAATTCATAACATTAAAGCTCATTGTTCCACTAAATGAGAGTGTTTATAAATTTTTAGCAGCCATAATATAATTATCACAAAGAATAATCACAGACTTGAAATACTATTTTTCAGAAGACTCATAAATTTAAATTTGCTACTCATAGTATTATAGAGATGTTTTTCCTTTGTACTATTAAACATAAAACTATTATTATTCTAATAAAGAAGTAGTGAAGCTTAACACATGAATATTGTTTTAAAAAGCGCAAATTAGATACTAATAATTATTTTTTAAAAATCATTCAAGAGTTTTTCCAATCTAATAGGTACATCGTTTGACACATGTTAATGTAAAAGTAGAGAGCTAAAAAATTATTAAGAAAAACAATATTGACAGTTGATATCCCTAATCTTCAAAAACTTTCCAATGAATTTAAATTAGAACTTGAAAATAGTTTTCAAATTTTAAATATAATTAAAATTTGAATGAATTCAATAGGAAGTCAACTGATACACTTTTAAAAATTATAACAGAGATAGCTGGTACAAAACAGCAGCAATTGACCAATAACATTTCTTCTGAGACAAGACAATTTTTAAAGAAAAAAGAAATATAAAGATATATAAAAATGATGTATAAAGAAAACTTGAATGTCTTGAATTTTGTAAAATGGTGCAAAAAAGAGTTGATAATGATGTAAGAAACTATAATTATGAACTAGCAAAGAAAACAATAGAAGAGAATTAAAGTCTCAAGAGTGCAAAGCACTTCTTAATATTGGTAGGAAACTTATTTCTGCACCAAGAAAAAAAGATGGAACTATTACTAAAAAGAGTGATATTATCATTAAATGGGTAGAAGAATTCTCTCAAAAATTCCATAACAATAAAAACAAGGAAAAATATTTCCTACAACTACTACATCTTCTGAATTGCACTAGATTTTAAATGTAGAATTGAGACATGCAATTAAATTTATGAAGAAATGAAAATAAGCAGGGGAAGAAATGAAAAATTCTTTGGCAAAGTTATATAGGAAATATCCAAATGTCAGATGATTAGAAAAATGTAGTACTGATGTTAATATTTAAAAAATGTGATAAATAAGATTTTAGAAATTACAGACCTATCAATCTTTCATTGGTTTTATATAAAGGTTTACTAAAATAATTACAACTTGTCTACAATAAACTTTGAATTTTAACCAACTAAAATTATAAGCTGTATTTAAAAGTGATGTTAGTATAATGGATCATATCCAAGTATTGAGCAAAGTTATAAAAAGAACACATGAATATGAGTTGCCATTATGCTTTGGATTTGTAGATTATAAAGAAGCATTTAATTCTATAAGCATTGTTTCAGTGATTAAAGCATTAAATCATAAAAGTATAGATCCAGGAAATATTGTCATATTTTGAATAATATTTATAAAAATGCAACAGCAGCAATTGAGAAAGGTATATGATAGAGTGACTCCCTATCTCCAAATCTTTTTACATCAGTTTTGCAAGAATTTTTTTTGGGATTAAAATGGAAAGGTAAGAAAGTAAATGTAAAGGAAATTATTTAAGTCATTCAGATTTTGCAGATGGTGTAGTTGTTTTCACAAATAATGTTTTAGAGCTTTAGGAAATGTTGCAGATGGTGTAGTTGTTTTCACAAGTAATGTTTTAGAGCTTTAGGAAATGTTGCAAGAGTTATCAGATGAAAGTCAAAATGTAGAATTAAAAATAAATGTTACAAAGACTAAAGTATTGTTCAATGCATTTTCTCAAAAGCTGAAAATAAAGATTGATAATGATGAGTTAGAAAATGTTAACAACTACAAATACCTTGATTAAATTATTACTATGTATGAAAACATAATGGATGAAATTAATAATAGAATTAAACTTGGTTGGAGTGCTTTTGGTATAAATAGCTTAATATTAAAAATATGCCAATGTGTTTGAAAATGAAGGTTATTAATAAATGTATTTTACCAGTTTTTTACTTATGGATATGAGATTTGGATGCTTAACAAAAGTGCAATACAGAAACTTCAAACCACTCAATGAAGTATGGAGAGATGTAAGTTAGGAATAAGAAGAAGAGATTGAAAATGAAATATATGGTAAGAGTTAGGAATAAAAAGAAGAGATTGAAAATGTAATATATGGTGAGAGAACAAGCAGGTGTTATTGACATCATTGAAAGAATTGAGAGACTAAAGTGGAGTTGGGCTGGATATATTTCTAGAAGAGATGATAATAATGACAGTTGCAATCTTAATATGGACTACAAGAGATTGTAAAATACCTCTGAAAAGACAATGTGAAATAGATGGATGAAATAAGGAAGTGTTCTGGCATGATGTGGAGATACTAGAGATAATGGAAGATGGATTGAACTTGGAGAGATCTTTATCCTGATATAGATCAATAATGGTTGAAACTTATGATATATATATATATTCTAATATTCTCATGGATAAATGACAAATTCATAGTATTATTTCCTCAAGCTTTCATTTTTAAAACTTTGTTAAAGTAAAGTTGAGAGTTGTAAATATATAAAAAAAAAACTATGTTAATATGTTAAAATTATAAAGTAAAGTTAAATATTGTTTTTTGTATGGTTGGGAAAACTGGCCATAGTAAAATTATATACTAAAAGTCCTGTTAAACAAAGTGCTAAAAGCTAGTTTTAAAATAATGTTTTAAAAATTAAATAAGCTAATGTATTTTAAATAAAAATTAGATTTAATATTTATATTATAAATTATTTATTAAAAGTATATAATATTTTGTGGTAGACAAATATATTTAATTTATTACAGTTTAAATAATGTCAAAATTTATTATTCCAAATTGTATTATAATATTTTACTATTTTTTTAATGTAATATTTTGTAATAAAATGTTTAGATATTTCTGTTTTTAGACTGTAGTTACAAAAATTGATACATATTGTGTGGTTTTAAGTCATCTGATAAGCAAATACTCATACTTTGTGCTTACAAGATTTCTAAAAGAAAGCTTCAAAATTACTTTCAAAATTGTTTTAAATTTGAAACATTTGTGTATCATAAAAGTAAATGTTAGGAAATTTATGTAATTGAATAGCTTTAAAATAAATGTAGCTAGTAAAATTAAATTCTAAAAATAGATAAATTAAAATTAAATATTGGATAAATTAATAAAGTATTGTTTTTAAAATGTTATTTTAGAGTGTTTAGTTTGTTTAAATAAACTTGTAGAATTAATTTAACCCTTTGAACGATGATTATATAATTGGCCGAATGAGTTAAAAATCAAAACTTGTAATTGGCCAACTCACAACTTTAACAAAATCTATTGTTAAAATAAATCACTTTTAATAATATAAATACGTTAGTTTCGTTTGTAAAAAGTATATTACTGAATTTTCAGATTACGAAAGCAAACGAAAATCTTTTCAAAAATAAAATTTGATTTATAATTTAAAAAATATTCAATTGCGGTGAAATAAAAGTAACCGATATTCAACCAACCAAAAAAGATTGCTGACGCAATCTTTTTTTTTTCACTTTAACGTTACGATCAATATGTAGCAATAAATAAATAATTCTTGGTAATATCTTAACTATTTTTCTAAAATAATTTGATTTTTAGTATTATTTTATCAATAATAATTTGTAATTCAATTCAAATATTGTTTAAAATGTTGTAAACATTCGTTTATCATTTTCGTAATAAAAATCAAAACGAACGTAACTTTTTACTTTTTGGCAGCCATTACCCTTTCTGACAGAAGTGGGACAGCCAATAAGATTCAAGAAAAGTTGGTGAGGAGGCGGTGCTTTGGTTTTGTTTGACATATATGGTCATTTTTATTGATTTTTTACTTGTAAAATAACTCTGAAGAGGGCACCATCTTACAGAACTTTTGATTTTCTTTCTAATGACGTATCATATGTATACGTGGGATAAAAAGTAGCCGATTTAGAGTGATGTCAAATCTTCTCGTTTTTAGACGAGTCATGCATTATAAGAGTTAAAATTAAATTTTCTAATAATATTTGATATTTAATATAAGTCATAGATTTTATTTCTAAATTTTAATTACATAAACTGGGCAAATATGTAAATTAGATCATAAGTTGAAGAGTAAATAACCAATCAAATTGTCAGTTTAACTTGGTATAAAAGTAGATGCTCTCATTTTTCTAGCTTTCTTAAGAACTTAATAACTCTCTTAATAATTTAATAACTTGTTAACTTATTATCAATATTATTATCATATATCAACATCGAAGTATTGCTTAGTTTACATCTTAATATTATTATTTTAAAAAGAAGATTTTGAAGGATTAATAATTTACTAAGTTAAAGGAATAATGCAGCCCTAAATCAAAAAAATTGTCTACCAATTATTTTTATTGAAGTTTAAGCCAACTTCACAGTAAAAAAATATGGATTTAATACCAAGGATAATGTATTCAAAAGAATTAATGAAGAAAGTACAGCTAATTAAGGAAGGCATAATTTTAAATATATTATGGAAAATTTTCTATCATTATTTATTTTTAATACTTTGGACATTGGAAGGAATGTTGAGCAGAAATATTATTTTTTGAAGAACTGATATGCTTATACATTATATTTTAAAGATAAACAACTTTATTTGGAGAACAAAACATTATATAGAAAAAACTTAAATTTTAATATTTTTGAAAAGTTAAAAAAATGAATTTAATATTGAACCTAGAGTAAAAAGATACCATTTATGCTTACATTAGTAACTACATATATCTTTTTTTAGAAAAAAAATTGCACTGAATATTTTTAAAAATACTGACTTAAAAAATAAGTTTATTATAAACTTCCCTTGAAAAATGATTTTAACAAAAACGATATTATTACAGATATTTTTTTATGATAAATCGTTATTGAAAAATATCATAAATTATTTAATATCATAAATTATTAATATAATATAAAACTGTTTTATTAAAATTATTCATCAGAAAAAGAAATAAATGGATAATTAAAAAAATAAATATATTATTCTGACAAAAGAAATATAACTTTATAAATGACTTTATCTAAATTACTATGAAATGATATTTGAATGGAATATAAAAAATACATATTTTCTGTAAAAAAATATGCATGGATATATATCACCAACACCAGTACATCTAAAGATGGAAGGACCCATGTAAATGGGAAAAACTCTGGAGATTAATTTTAAAACTTTCCCAGTGGTATCACATTAAATTGCTGTCATCCTGAGAAACTACAGACAATAGACTTTGTTTTTATAGACTTTCACAACAGGATGAATAACTAATTTTTCAATTTTTTTTTTTATTATTTAAAAGTAGATTTCATTTTTTTTTATTTCATGAGCAACCATGCCGGGGAGGAGGAAAAGTTTTTGTTCTAAAGCTTTTGGATAGTAGCACCATGTTAGCAACAAGCACTAGGGGAAGAGCTTCTATGAAAATATTAGAAAAAGGAAAAAAAAAATTTATTTGAACTTTATGGAGAATTGGATTTAGTAACTATAGTTTTTTATTATCATTTTACATACTAATTGTAGTAGTAAGTTTTATTAGTGTTAGGTAGGAAAAATTACATTTAAATATTTAATTTAATCTAACATAATTAATATTTTAAAGAATATTTTAATTCTTTGTAAAGTTTTTCATAAACATTTTTAAGGTATGATAGTGATGCTGAATGGATGTTATTATTTAATATGCTTTCTTATATGAAATATTGGACCAGAAAATATCTATAAGTGACTGACAAGAGCAGTATCTTATAAAATATATTAATTTTATATGATGTATATTTTATTATTTTTTAGAATTGCTTGGGATATTTTTTTTGATATTGCTTTGTCATATGAATGTATGAACATGTGTGTGTGTTAATTACATATAAAACTTTGTTATTATTCTAAAGATAAAAACCATGATTTTTTTAGAAGAATATGCATACATTTTTCTTTTATATTACTAATGTAAAGTAATTTATTGATACTCATAATTTTTATATGATTCTTTAATGGATGAATCCTACTTCTAGAAATATTTTGAATATTGATTTTAATATCTCAAAACAAAATCATTTGTATTTTTATTGCTGAATTATAAAAGTGAATAAACCTTTTCTTGTAGTGTTTTTGGATTGTTAAAATCATAAAAGAATTTTGTTTATTATTCGGAGTAATGCTAGTAATTTTGGTGATGTAGATTGTTAAATCTATTATGAAATTTTAATTGATAATAACATTGGGAGTATAGTAAAGAAACCATCGGATGCTTATATTTAGGATCTATAGAGGAAATATGAAAGTAACCTATATTATTATCTTCATAGTTTATGCAAGTACAGATAACATAGCCCTGTGTCTTGTATATATTTTCTATGGACAGTGTCTTTCTTGATATTATGTATTTTAAAATGTTCGAATGAGTGCTGAATAAATAGCCTGGACATTATTATTATATTTGAGGTGATTAGACAGAGAAGTCATACCTCTTTGTTCACACTTTATCCATGTAAATTATCCAATATATTTTATACTATTGAGTCTTTACTCTAGTGATTTCTTCATGCCTACCCATTGTATCACTATCTTAATTTCAACAGTTATTGCATAGTATAGAATTGTATTTTAGGAAAGAAAATAATGAATAATTTTGAATAGTAGTATCATTATTTTGAAAGAAGATTAGATAGGTTTTTTCTTGTTTTGGTTTAGGTTAAAGTCAAATACAAATGAAATTGAATGTAAATGCTAAGAGTGAATAATAAAGAATCATAGATATTTTTCATATTTTTATTAAACTATTTTAAAAAACATAAAAGAGATAATAATTATTCACCGAGATTTTTGAATAATTTTGATATTTAGATTTAACGTGTTTAATGCATATTTTTAAAAGAAAATAGAAAAATCCAAAATGAACAATACAGAATAGAATGAATACTTATATTTTTGTGAATATTATTTTATATTTTAAACATACATGAAACACACTCATAAGGATTTTATTTAGAGTAGTGCCAAGCAAAGTATATAAAAGAACGTCAATCGTATTATTTTATTAAAGTCAATTTATTTATCGAACGAACCAAGATAAGTATTTAAAATAACACTAGCACTATTATATTATAAGTTTGATTGATTTATTGTAAAAATATATGAACACATTTTAAAAATGAATATTATTTAAGTATTTTATATTTTCGTGTAAACTTACGAAAACCATATGTTTTAGTTATGTTAATTAATGGATATTTTTATTATTAAACTATAAATCTTTCTTAAATTGGTATTATTAATATTCTAAATAAATGTGCCCAAAAGTATATAAGTCGAAGTAAAGGCTTATTTACTTGTTGATTTTTTTTTAATGTGGAAGTATGTAATTTAATATTATTTTCATTAGTTTGTATTTGTTAGGTTTTATCAAACACAATTGTAAGTAATGTATATAGCTTGTTAAAGGTATAGAATAATAACATTTATTAAATTTGTTTTTATAAAACTTTGTGTTATGTTGATTTATTCACCATCACAGATACATGATTGACAGATACCAAGATAAACATAATATTTGCACAGTATAGATATAATTATTTACTTAAGAAATCACAATGATTCAGAATATAATATACCTGAGAAATTTTCTTTAGCATTAATATTATTATTATGATCATAATTAATTGCACAATTTATTGCATAGAATTTTAACATTGTTTGTTGCCACATATAATCAGATTATATCAAATTATACCACATATTCTATTTAAGATGCCACATGAGAACTAAAGGATTATATTATATTATTATTGTTATTATTGTTGCTATTAGTTACCATAATATTAAACAGTGGATAAGATTAATAATTATTTAATGAGGAATAAGATTATTATTTATTATTGTTGTTATTATTATTAGTTAGGTGTAGTTGAGGATGATATAAAATCCTTTATCATACTTGACTACAGAAGATTATAAACTGATTCGAGTTATTTTAAAGAACCTGAGATTATTATAGTTATATTATTTTAATAAAAGATTAGAATTTATTTAGTAACATTATACTAAATTGATTATTATTTTAAAGTCGTAAGAATGCTATGAATTTATTATTATTTGAAATGATGGGGGGGGGTAGTATCTTTATGCCATTGAGATTGTATCCTATGGGATATTGGCTCAATGTAATTCTTTACTGCTTGTACTTAGTTGTCTCATGATTTATTAATATTTTATTTGTTTAACTTTTCATAAACCAAACCATTTATTATTTATTAATCAGTTAGAGCTAGTTAAATAGTAGATATTATCATAGGAAATCTTTATTATTGATTATATTAAAATTATGTGTTTTAGCCGAGCGTAATCATTTTATCAGAGATAGTTGTATTTTACTATTATTATATTTTGAGTTAGTGAGGGTACAATATATATATAATGAACCACCCACCTTCTTTATTTTATCTAGTAATGACAAATAGAAATATAAAATACTCTTCCTTCCCTACTAAACCATCCAATCTTTAAAGGTGCTTGGTTCTCAGGTAGAGTGCAAAATATCATTGGCAGCAAGCTACCAATAATATAAACACTTGGCTACTAGACAAATACTGACCAAATAAACACTTTATTTATTTTAAGGTAAACCCTTTAGGTGCCAGTGAATCACATAGTAATTAACATGTTTATCTGATCAGCAACGAATCTAGTACCTGAGTCCCCAGCTAGCTCATCGAATTGTACCTGCCTTAAAAAAAAACCAAAACTCTGCCCTATCTATTAATAATAATGACACTTCACCATCTGAGAAAACATTGACATCCTTACATAACAAATCCTTATTTTTAAAGAAGATTTTCCTTATTCTTTTAGTTTTAATTTAACTATTTCTTAAAAATAATTAAATCTTTCCATTCCCACTTTATTAAAATATTATCTCAGCATAAATATGTGTATTCAAATATAAATATAAATATTTAAACGACAGTTTAAATATCTTTTTTTTAAAAAAAAACAACAATCGTTTTGCTTTATAATTCAAACATGCACACTCTTTTCATTTTAAATAAATGTTTTAATACATTATAATAACTAAAATATATATGACATACTAAATTAAAATTTACATATACATGCATACAATGTCTTTGAATAAAGTTAAACACAGAAGCCAATATCATTTGTATTTCCCAGATACTATTTGATAAAGTTTAAAGTTTTATTTATTTATTTATCACAATTTTTTTTTTTTTAAAAAAAGAAAATCAAGAATTAGATAATATTAAAATTAAAAGTTACCTAGGATTTGGAAAAATCTGAAATGATGCACATATAGCACAATGTAATTTCTATAAATATTATCTATGACCAGTTAGCGCTAACCTTCAGTAAATCTTCCTTGAATTCGTGATGTTATATAACCTTCGTGGATTTTTAGCATAAACACTCCGCTACTTTATTGGCTTTATCCGAACATGGTTTTGCCCTCCAAACTATCTGCTGATGTTATTGCAGTGAAGGCTCCAGCTAGCTGCACAATACAATAAATTTAACAATGCATTGTTTTGGTAGATATAACAATTTATATAATTTTCAATTCTGTAATTTTAAGAAATATTTTAAAATATTTTTTTTTAAAATATCATAAATAATAATGGAATGTTGAAATTTTAAACCATCTTAATAATGACAAAGTTTTGTTATGACCAGTGTTTATTATCTCGTGAAATTACTGTACTTTTCCTTCACTCTGATTGGGCTTCTATTTTTTTTCTTTTGTTCAAAACTTTTACACATGCACACATTTTATTATTTTATTATAAAACAAAACGAATTTTTCTTTACTACTTTTTATTACAAACTAATCAAAACTAATATTAAATCATTTTTTATTTCAAAAATAAAAAAATCTTACCCTCTTTAAAAGCATTTATTATTTATTTTTCTTTAACAATAAACCCCCCTATCCTACTCTTTTGTTTTTAATTTTCTTTTCCTTCAACTTTTAAGTTTTATTTTCCCACTTTATTTTTAAAAAAATGAGATTTATGAAATATTGCTACTTTTAAATAATAAGTGTATTTATAAATTGCCTCTGGATACAATGTTTTCTTCAGGCTCTACATGGATGTCAAATATAATAGTATTAAAAAATTGTTTAAAACAATGGATTCCAAATGTAATAGTATTTCATTATTTGTAAGGAGAGAATGTAAATGGAAATCAATATTTCTTAAAATATCCTAACACATTCAACATTAAATGTAATAATAATAATAATAAAGAAATGAAACTTGCAGAATGTGTATCAAAGTTCAGTCTCGGTAATATATTAATACTCTCAAGGTTTAGATCAGTATTCTTCAACCCTTGGTCCGCGGCCCAGCACCAGGCCGCAGAACTTTTTTGCAGGTCTGCGTGCTAGACGGGCAGTAAAAAGTTTGTAATAATAAACAATAAGAGTTTAAACTTTTAATTAATATAGCCAATTTTTATTTATTTTTTCATCTCATTTTTACCCAATTAAAAAAAAAAGAAAACAGAACGAAAACAAAATCTAATCAATCATTCATAAATTAATTTGTTTTTCTAGTTATCACAGGTGTTTATGGGGGGGGGGGGTTAATTTTTTTATTACTTTTCTAAAAAAAATTTTAAAAAAAGTTTTTTATTATATAAACTTCATATATATATAAAACTTTATCTTATATATTTAACATTGTTGTTTTGATCAGTTATAACAATTATGCTTATCTTTAAGAAAATGTATCTATAGACTTCTGCCTGTCTTCGAAATCTTATCCTTATTTTTGCTGGTCTGTGGAACCTTATCCTTATTTTTACTGGTCCGCAGGTGTGAAAAGGTTGAAGACTACTGGTTTAGATTAATGTATACTTAAATATAAGCAACTAAATTCTTTAGATTATGAAAATTAAGCTTGAATTACAAAGAGATTTGATTTGAAATTACATCATGTCTTAAAAAGGTAATAAATATTTAAAAATGTTTACATTATTAAAGATATTTACTCCACAAATATGTTATTAATTTATAATATTTTTTAACTTTTTAGGGAATACTTTACAATACTCATTACCACTTACAATGTGTATAAAGAGGTGAATAAACAATAAGTAAATGATTGTAATAATTGAATTACTAATGATCATGAAAATCCAGTTTAATTCACAAAAATGAAAATGTATTAACATGAACAATAGTATATATAATGAAATAAATAATGTCATTCATTTTACAGTTAGCCTGTGGTCTTTCATATGGGTGATAAATGATAGTTGTGAGGATGCTAATATATATATAGTATTGAAAAGTAAAACAAAAAATATTATATAATGTTCTAATGATAATCAATATTCAAATCTATAAACTATTAAATGTCATACTAAAAAAGTGTGCTGTGTATGTAAAAAAAAAATATATAAATTTAAATAAAACCAATAAAATATATTAAAATTGTTTATCAAATAACGTATTGCAAAACAACTCACTCAGTTTAAAAAAAGATTTTAAATAATTAAAAAAAAAAAGATTTAGCCGGTTTTGAAAGAGATTCAAAAACAACAACAACAAAAAAAAAAATTCAAGAACTTTAATAAGCGTTTTTTCAAATTCATTCAATGAAACAATGAAAATGTTTTTCAAATTCTTATAATTAAAATAAAATCTAGGCACAATGGTGTGAAAAACAAGATTAACAAAGCCTGTGAAATGCAAGATCAGGTGTTCATAAACAGGAAAAAGTAAAACATATAACGTAAATTTTTCTTAAAGCAGGAATTCTAGATTCTCACTTTATTCAAGATATATCTTATCATCATTACATTGGCTGAATAGAAAGACGAAAAACAGCCAGCTTCAAAATCTATTGTGGACAGCTAAAAACTTGAACACTATTTTTAAACAAATTTCTAGTTAAATGGAAGAAACAATGCTTACTTTATATTTCAAAACCAAAGATTATTAAAGGATATTATGGCCACTTACAATTTGTTTAATACTTGTCATCATGAAGAAAACAACCATGGTTATAACTTATAATGAATAATATTTCTGTAATGTAATTTTCACTATACTACTAATATTGTTCATTATTGGATAATCCCAATATAATGAATGATTGACAAAAGTTATTAATATGGCTATAACTTGCTTTATAAGTTTTAAGTTAAAAAAAAATTTAGACTTTATCTTAATCATTTTAAGTATATATTTAGTATTAAAAAACTATATTTTATATTATGAGTTCTTTAAAAATCGGAAGTGAAAGTTGTTGTTCTTTTATTTTTTGTTTTAAAAAAAAAGAAAGATTAAAGTTAATTGCATTTTAAGGCACCTGAAGTAATGATTTAAAAAAAAAAAAAAAATCGTTCCATATTATATATATGTTACATTAATATGGCTGCAGAAAGGAGTTGTTATGAAAGGGGCCTTTGTTCTTTTGAGGCTTAAAGGAACGAGAGGGAATCTCCCCCCCCTCCCTGGCATTATATTTTAAGACAGGAGGGCCCCCCCGGGGGGGGGTTTTTTAATCCTATTTATTTTTTTGTCATGTCTTTAAGTGAAGGAGTTGAAGAATTAGAAGAAGATGTTTTTTAAATGGGTTATTGCTTGTGGTTGAGAAAAGGGAGAAAAATTGTTTAAAAAGTGGTATCTCTATTTAAAGGCACTATTGGAAATACAGTGGGTAGTTTTATATAAAAGTGGGTTGGGGTTGTGGGTCCGTTGTTCTGAATGTAGAATTTTAGGGAGGAAAATTATTGGGGGTAAAAAAAAAAAAAAAAAAATGAGTATAATATTAATATTTAAAAAAGGTGATAAAGAAGATATTAGAAATTAAACTATCACTTTTATCAGTTTTATATAAATTTTTACCAAGATATTACAATGTCTACAGAGAACTTTGTTTCCACCAACAAGAGAACAAGCTGGATTTAAAAGTTTTTAGAATAGTCATATCCAGGTATTGAGAGAAGTAAGAAAGGAAAAAATATGAGTTGTCTTATGTTTTGGTTTGTAGTTATGAAAAAGATTCTATACATTTTTAGTGTTAAAGATTGGACATCAAGATATAGTCCAGGATATTGTCATTTTAAAGAATATTTAAAAAAAAATTAGATTACTAATATCAAAAATCAAATTGAGAAAGGGTAAGACAACCATATCCCAAACTTTACAAAGTATTTTGTGTAAAATGGGAAACAAAGGGGAAAAGGGAGATTTAGCATTAGATTTTGCAATGATGTAGTTGTTTTTGAATACCAAGTCAGGAAATGTTCAGGAGTTAGCAGATGAAAGTAGAAAAGTAGGCAAAGATAAATTTAAAAGAAAAGTATGTTTATGATTTAAATAAAAATAAAGATTGTTTGAAGAATTAGAAGAAGTTAAAGTTACATCCTTGGTCAGTTATTAATACAGATGAAAAAATGGGGAATTAATCATAGAATTAAACTTGTTGGGGCTTTTGGTAGAATAACTTGATACAAAAGGAAATATGCCTATGTGTTTGAAAGGATGGTTTTTAAAAATGTGTTTTACCAGTTCTTACTTATGGATCTGAGACTTGACACTTAATAGAAGAGCAATACAGAATTCAGACCAAAAGGAGTATGGAGAGATGTATGTTGGGAGTAAAAGAAGAGTAAACGAATATGAGTAAGAAAAAAAGGTGTTACTGACCTTATTGAAAAATTAAAAGATTGAAATGGAGTTGGGCTGGACATATTGCTAGAAGAGATGATAATAGGTGGACAATTGAAATTTTAAACTGGTTTCCAAGAGATTGTAAAAGACCCAGAAAGAGACCACATGTGAGATGGATGGATGAAATAAGAAAATGTGCAGGGGTGTTGTGGAGAAGAGAAGCTAAAGATCAGAGAAGATGGATTAAACTTGGAGAGACCTTCATCCTGCAGTGGATTGATAACGGTTGATGATGATGATGATGACATTAATATTTTGAGAAAAAAACACATTTCTTTAATATACATGTTAACCAAATAATATTTTTTTTAGAAATTGTATTAGAAAATAATCAAAGATGTAATATTCTTTGTAAATGGAAAGTATCCACATTTAATAAATAATTATTATTTTCTTAAAACACTAATCATCACGTGCATAGCAAAATGGTTTTGTTAAAAAAAGATTATTTTGACTGACAAATAATAAACTATAGTTTTGTTATTGATTTCGATAGAGTGCAAACATCTTTATTTGTAATAGTCTGGTTTGCATATTTATTCCATGTACATTCATCAAGAATAACTTATGTTCTTTCTGATCTAGCCAGGTATTGCAAATATTAGTTCTACATTGATCATCATCATCATAAAAACCCAAATATTGTTTAAATTTATAAATGTGTCAGTTTTTGCCCTAATGTTTAATAACTGAAACACACAAGCTTATTATATACTTGTGTCTATATATGTAATATATAGGGTATATGAGCATAGACTTTCACACCACCCATCACTCTCCACTCTATCTAATAACACTGATACACTTGAACACATACATGCCAAAAAATCACCAATATACGTATTTCATGCTAAACCAGCAATCATCAGTTGGTCCAGATTACCATCTCCACACATATATGATATAAGCTCTCAGATATATATTAAGATAGCCAATCCTCATATTTTAATGGACAGGCTTAATCTCGGCCTCGTGGTGGTCTTTGAGCATTCCATCATCAGATTTTCAATTGGATGGACGGTTGAAGAGTTGGAGTGTGGAGTAAATTGAAGCCTGTCCATTAAAGTATGAGGATTGGCTATCTTAATATATATCTGAGAACTTATAGCATATATGTGTGGAGATGGTAATCTGGACCAACTGATGATTGCTGGTTTAGCATGAAATATGTACATTGGTGATTATTTATCTTTTCAACATATATGTGTTCAAGTGTATCAGTGCTATGAGATGGTGTGGAGAGTGGGTCATGTAAAAGTCTGTGCTCATATACCCTATATATTACCTAATGTTTAATGTGGAAGTGTCCATATAAATTAAATTAAGTGGAAATAATTCAAAATTTCTAGATTGACCATTGCAATATATAAAATTAAACAACAAATTTTTTTTTTTTGTCAAATAGTTTACAATTGAATTGATTGTTGTTGCTGGATGTTTCCATTATGTGTTGTAAACAATGCTCTAAAAAGCCATAAAAAAGTTATATATTAGCACAAATATTGATAAATAAATACATTAAGATATATTTTGCAAGATTTAATTAGTAGATTTAATTTGTTTACTATTTTTATTATCAAAAAATAAATATATGCTTATTAATTTACATTTTATAAAAATATTATGTTATAGATGGTTAATAAATGTGTAAATTTTCATTAATATCAGCTATATACATTTATACATGAATGTTTTTTTAAATATGAATGAAAAAAACAAATAAATATAATGGAAGAAATTAATCATAGAATTAAACTTGGGTGGAGTACATTTGGTATAAATAACTATATTAAAGGGAAATATGTCTATGTGTTTGAAAAGGAAAGATTTCAATAATTATATTTTACCAGTTTTACTTATAAATCTGAGACTTTAGCAGTTAAGAGAAGAACAATACAGAGATTTCAGACCATTCAATAAAATGAGGAAAGATATATATTGCAAGTATTCAGATTAAATGTACGTCAAAGTATTAAAAAAATAAAGAAGTTTGTTGATCTTGTTTAGTTTTCTTTTCACTTGGTCCATGAATAATGGAGATCTTAAAATACAAAGAACTAGATAACCATTGCAACCTAATGCTTTAAAATAATATTGTTTACTGCTAATTCTAGCCTCAAAATTCTAAATCTGTTGTGATCAATCTTAGAAAAATATATAAACAGGTAAATAAGTAAATAGATTTTGAAAATAGTTAAGTGTATCATAAAAGATTACTTGAATAAAATCAACATTATCATTAAGTATTACACATTTCAATTTCTGTTATTACAATCACCATAGCAACACATTACAAAATTAAATGATTTATGTTTCACATATATTTGTTCATAAATTAATTTGGAAAAAATTATTATTAAAAAACATGTAAAAATATTTATATCCCTTAAAATTGTAATATGAATTCTTTATTTTGGTTTAAAAATGAAAAATCATATTGAACTTACATTTCATTTTCACTATATCCAATTCTTTTAAAATCTCAATTTCACTTACAAATTGGAGGCAAAATTTTCTTGAACAAATTGTTTATTATTGAATTAAATTTGACTGATTTCCGACAGTTTTTGTGTGAATGATAATGTCATCAAGAGTATCTTATAAATAGAATAGAGAGGCTATAATTTGAGTTCTTATCATTTTGTTGTTGCAAAGAACAGATACATTTTTCTCTGTCTTTAAAAATTTATTAAATTTTAGTGTTTAAGTGTTTAATTGATAAAACTATAGAAAAATAATTTTTTTAACTATCTGCCCATTCAATGGGACAGCTAACTGATGAAATTCCAGGGAGAATGGCAAAAATCTGAAAAAAGAAAAACCCATCAAAATGCATTGTATTGCAGGTCAGCTATATAAATATATTCTGTGATTTAAAAAAATCCTGAATTGCATTCATTTATTTGTGATGGATAGAAATTCCATTATGTTTCTATGGATATCATATTTCAAATCAAGGAATTCTACAGGATCGATTAACTCAACTTATGTGTGATAATAAACAATTTAAACTTTACTTTCATAAGTCAAAAAAGGGGGGAAGCTAGTATTGATTCTTCACTTGATTATAATTATATTGTGTCATTAAAGGAATTCTCTTTGCACATTATTGTCAATGAAAAAGAAATATTAAACCAGTGATATGCAATTTTGCATCTGTTGTTTTGAAAACTGGAAATTAAACATTAAAGGAATTGAATTTGAATCTGCATTAGTTACCACACAAGATTATCTTCTTTACTCAAAGGAAAATCATCTCTATACCTTAGGATTGGAAATAAAGAACTGGAAGCTACAATGGATCAGTGAATAGTGAATGAAAATGAACAGACACATTTATTGTACGATTTCTATGCATATGTTTATATTTTTCTTGTTAAAGGAAAGGAATTATTTACATTTTATTGTAAAAACAGACATAAATAGTATATTGGGTATGATAGAATTTCACATTATAAAAGGGTCAGATAGATTCATTTAGTTCTTATTATTTAGGCTCTTATCTGATGATATAAGCTAATATAATCTAATGTTTTCAAATATTTAATTTTTGTATATTCAAAATTTAACTTGACAATATCAGATAAAAAAAAGGGTTTAAATATAACATTTTTTGTTTGTTTAATTATTTAGAGATAACACTAATCAAGGAATAGAAATCAGTTTTTATTTGATCACATTTTTTTTCATTATCTATCATATTTAAAATCTCAGGAAGATATTAAAAATCTCTCCTTCCATTTTTATAGATCATATTATTGTTTTGTAGCACATTTTTTTGGAGTTCCACATACATAGATTTTATTAGTATTATTGATTTTAGTCTATTTCCAAACATTGATTGATGGTCTGTTATATTTTATTATTACTGTTATCAATTTTTATTGTAAACCAATAAATTTAGAGTTGATTTAAAATCAGATGAATCTGTTTAATTCTTTCTTTTGAATTCACAAGATAATTTTGTACTTAAAATTTGATCCAAAATAAAATCCATTTTGGTAAGTGAAATAGAATTAGATATATGTATATTTTCATACATCATTTTTTAAAATCTGATTATATATAAATTTTATATTTATTACTGCACTTAAATATTTTTTTACTTATTTAAATTAATAGTACTGGTAGAAATAATTTCATTAGCTCAGAGTTGATAATCTATTTGCTTATCTTGTCCAGTTACAAAATCTTAATCATGTTCTGTCATTAGTTAGAATAACTTATCTTAATTACTATTTTAAATTTCTTTGAAGTGGAGATCATAAATCTTGTTAACTAGTATAACTGAATATTATCTTTGTTTGGATAACTAACAATTATTGTCATATATAGCTTAATTATTACAAAGTCAAATAGACAATAATCTCAATGAATATTATCAGTGATCAGATAGAAATTATGGTATATTTTATATAATGTGATTGGGTACTGTAAAATGTGAAATTACCTAATATATTTATTGATAATAAATTCTTGTGGAGTATTTCATTTTTGAATATAACTGAAGCAATAATTGCATATCAATCTACTATAGGGTATGAATGAAATGTTTATATTATATTTAACATTTTATTAAAATAGATCTAAAAAATGAGTAAAGGTTTATTTTATTTAAGCATTATAAATAGCATGTAGATTTATAAAATGTTTTCAAAATGTAATTATAGTTATTTAGAAACTAGTTTATTTAAATAAAACAGGATGTCATTAAATATTAAAATAAATTTGAATTACTATAAGTAATATTAAATCCATAAAGTATATCAGAATTTAGTTAGTTATTGATTTGAATTGAGTTTCATTCAATTATCTATTAAATAGTTATCTCAATCATATATCATTGTTTAGAGCAAAGATGTACGATTTCACTTCTTATTGCAGTTTACTTTGGAATTATGAATAGATTTGTTGATATTTGAGGTGATGATCTCATTTGCTTTGTTTTGTTTTAAATACTATTTGAATAAATTATATTTTGATAGAAATTATCAGTATTTTATGATAGAGTAGTGGACAATCTAAATAATTGTGTATAGAAAATACTGTTATTGCTTTGTGTGGTCAATAACTGAGCTAGATAATTTTACACAGGTTGTAACTGAGTTACTATTTGTTAAGGCATGTTTTTTGCTCTGTAATGAAAAATATAAATCTTGAAGGCATTCTCTTTATGACAAATGTTGATTGAATAAATGTAGAGAGGTAGAGAGATAAAAAATCCATCATTATTGTGACAAAGTAGCTATCCAATGCTAGCCAATGATGATCATGCACAAGTAGCAATTATTATAAAATGTTAAATCAACTTTAGGGCTGTTATAAAATGATATTCCACATTTAGGCTAGATCTGTATTATTATGGATGATGTTTCAGTCTGAGACATAGTAAAGTTTTTTTATGTCATCATCCCATATTATAATAAATGGTCCTTTACAAAATGCTGACCAATGATTAGGTTATGTTTTATTCAGATTGGGTTGATCATCCCTCTGGCATCAACATTTTTTATCAGATTACAATATAACATTACATGACCACCACTTCTTATGCTTGTGTATAACTGTTGTTAAAACAGACAAACTCACTATACATATTGCCACACATAGCAAGCTAGAGTAATCAATGGATGCCAGAAGGCTTGTGTATAAAATCCCCATCTAGTGTCTACTCATCCAATATCCCCAGACTAGTTTCTGGCTTGTGGCCTTCGTCAGTGAGGAGCCTTGTATCTGAGAGCACTGCACCTAGATCTTAGGGTCTAATGCAACCCTCCAAAAGCCATCTTTTATCTCCACTTAACTACAAAACTATGAGTCTTAAACTGAAAACACCTTAATGTTTTCAATCCAAGCCCATTAGTGTATGTAGTCATATGGGTCTGAACTCAGTTAAGTACCCATGCATCTTGGTATCTTTGGTTCTTTAATAACCATAGCCACCACTATCCTATTAGGTAGGATTGGCTTTAAGCCAATAAACATCACATGATTACCACTTCTTATGTGTGTGTAACTGTTGTTAAAACAGGCAAAACTCACTATATGTATTGCCACACACAACAAGCTAGAGTAATCAGTGAATGCCAGAAGGCTTGCACATAAAATCCCCATCTAGTGCCTACTCATCCATGGGTACTGAACTGAGTTCAGACTCATATGACTATAAAAGATAATGGTCTTGGATTGAAAACATTAAGGTGTTTTCAGTTTAAGACTCATAGTTTTGTAGTTAAGTGGAGATAAAAGGTGTCTGCTGGAGGGTTGCATTAAATCCTAAGATCTAGTTGCAGTGCTATCAGATTCAAGGCTCCTCACTGACAAAGGCCACAAGCTAGAAACTAGTCTGGGGAATTTGGATGAACAGCACTAGATGGGGATTTTATGCACAAGCCTTCTGGCATCCATTGATTACTCTAGCTTGCTGTGTGTGGCAATACATATAGTGAGTTTTGCCTGCTTTAGCACATTACAATATGTTAGAAGAATCAAAAAGTGTTCAAAAATAAAATATATGGATGAGAAAACATACTTTATTGACATCATTGAAAGAATTAAAAGACTAAAGTGAAGCTGACCTGGACATTTGCTAGAAGAGATAATAACTGATGACACATTGAAATATTATTACACTTGATCTCAAGAGATTAGAAAAGACCTAGACAATATCACATGTGAGATGTATGAACGAAATAAGAAAGTTTGATGGTATGATAGAAAGAAAGAATAACGTTTAAAGAAACTTGATTAAACTTGAAGAGACCTTCACTCTGCAGTGAATCGATGATGGTTTTGAATGGTGATGATGACTTTTGTACATGGATAAATTTAATTTTTATATAAATACCAAAGTACATCTTAGTAAATAATTTAACAATGAAATATTATATTGTAAATGAAAATAATATTTTAATGAAAGCATTTGTCTGGCAATGATAAGACATAACAATTATTAACAATCAATAATAAAAAAGTATCTCCCTTTCCTCATTATATCTGATAATAAAATAAATGTGTATTTTTTTAATTAAATAAAAAATGCTTAAAGATTTTAAAGTTAAACAAAAATAATAAAATATTTTATTATTACTTTTTATTTTTAATAATAAATGTTTATTCGCAAATAATATAATGCACATACATGCAATAAACTGTGTCTATTCATACTTAATCATATTTAGATGATTAAGTCCATTTAATAATATTCATATGTTTTGAATAATGAATTTTTTTGTTTGTATTTACATGTTTGGATTAATTCTTTATACGAGATAAAACAGTTTATTTATAAACAAAGTTGCTTCATTATTCTTCCTATAAAAAAGGACAGTAGAGAATAGATATGATACGTCAGCCCCATCGATATTCTAAAGAACTTTCAAGTCTTAAACCCACATGTAAGTTCTCAGCTAGAAGAAAAAATATTCAAATATCCAATTTTAAAAACAAGCATTAGATATAGAAGAAAGATATATTATACAGATTTTATTTTATTACTACATTGAGTAATAGTAGTAATAAATATTTTTAAATGAATTGTTTTAATTTTTAACTTAATATTAAGATAAATAGTCCATTTTAAATAGAAATGTAATAAGTTTTAGAATATCTTATTTTTTAGCTTACATGACATTTACTTACTAATATGCCAGTAACTGCTTTCCAAATATAATACGCAGCTCAAAACCCAAACCTTAATAGAATATCCACAATCTACTGCCAGTAGATTTGCTTTGACAACAGATTGTAAATATTCTATGGTTATATATATATTGATAATATCCTCTTCTTTTTCGTTCATCACTATTATTATCTTCCATTTGTTGATTCATTTTCTTAAACATTTGCAATAAATGCATTAACATGTAAGCCTCCTCTATTTTTTGTTTTTTCATCTGTTCATTGCTGAATCTTTTCTTTCTGATCAAGTCGTTCCTCCATCTTCTTTAATTTTGTTTATGACA
Source organism: Epiperipatus broadwayi (assembly GCA_028023455.1). Lineage (NCBI taxonomy): Eukaryota > Metazoa > Onychophora > Udeonychophora > Euonychophora > Peripatidae > Epiperipatus > Epiperipatus broadwayi. The sequence continues at coordinate 4,932,938 of JAQFVV010006232.1, forward strand.
GCATGTGTGTTTATATAAATCACTATTAATCTTATAGAAATTAAATTACTTTTATACACAGGAAATATAAATATGAACTATTTTAAATAATATAAAGTAAAATTCACATCACCTCTGCTTCCATGAAACCGTTCACTATTATCTAATACTATTACTGTTATCCCTAATCTCCTCTCTTTAAATCTGACTGTCCCAATACTGGGTCTTACTTATATACTTTAATTTATTCTTCTGAATTTCACTATGATTTCTTCTGTAATTTATTTTTAAGTACATGTGCATATATTAAAACAAATTCATATAACAAACCATATGTCAAAACATTCTCAGAGATCTGGCAAGCATCTGGCAGCAAAAGAATGCATTGGATCAATACAAAATTCAACCACTGGAATACAAGTACATAATGTAGCATGAACACCATAAGGTCTATCTCAATTTAGAAATTAGAAGATATGTATAATTCAAAATAAAAATAATAATGCAAAAATCTTTGCAATGCTAAAAGCCCTGCTTCTTAAGTTTTAGGGATTAATAAACACACAACTTCAAAACATTTGTTCTTCTTCTGTGAGTCTTAGAGGCTATAAATGCAAAACTTACAATCTTATACCTTATTGCTTTTTAGAGACTTGGAGACTGGAGCTCATGGGAAGACTATAATAACAGGAAATATCACAACTTTAAATTCAGCTGGTATTCTGCTGATTTAAAACACTCAATTAAGTTGTAAAAAATATTGTATCCTCAGGTCAATGACAAACCCTTCATCCAACAAACAGTCAAAATCTCAATCCAGTTTTCAAAAATCATACTTTAATTTTTTATTTTACTTAAATGTGGATGTTTTTTAAATATATATATATCACTGTTTTTTTATAAATTATAATCATATTATATTTCATACTAACATATTTTTAAATTAATTCTGTTCAAAATACAGATTTTCTGTTTCAGGTATAATTTTATTTGAACTGCAAGTTATGTCCTCATTTTGTATATTGAACTACTATTATGTAATCATTATCTTACCCCTCATTGAGCACCATTGGTAATAATAAAAAAAGTAAAAGGGTGGATAAAAGAAAATGGAAAAATGCATCATCATCAACAAATATAAAAATATTAAGGGAAGAAGTATAAAAATATAAAAAGAACATAAAATCAGCAAAGAATAACAAATAAAACTCTATGCTATTCTAATAAGATATAACAGTTATACTCCTAAGCTGCACCACAAAAATATTGCCAGAATTACATAGGAATAACTAAAACATTAATTATCAGCAATCAACATTAATCATGAAATCAACAGTCATCCCTTCTTATGAGTGGATTTAAGAGTTATAGATTATAAAAAATATACTCTTTTGACCACTGCAATCTTAGGGAATTATATACACAATATTCTGAATTCACATACCAAAATGCTAAGCTATCATTCATAAAAAAATAAAAATAAAGCTGGGATACTGGTTACATGCTGACAATCATTAATACTATAGCTATATGATACTATTAGTGTACAGGTTATTCATAACATAGTTTCTAATACAAAAACACAATATAGTAAATGGAATTTAAAGATAATATATTTGCATATTCCAGAATTGTTATCTGGATGTCCAAATACAAACATAAACCCTTTCATCCTAAACAAGAAATAAATAAGTATAACAGTTTACTTTAGTCTAAATAATTTTATTGGGCTAATTTAAAAGTTCCTAAAATACTAAGCTATAATGAAATAAAATCAAGCACACTGCTTATTGATAGAACTAATAGCTGGAGAAATAAAAACATTATCACTGAAATATTTTAATGACTATTTAATAAACTGACTGATTAATAATTAAAAAATAACATAACAATATGATTATTCAAACTTATACATTTTATCAAAAATATAATATATAAAAAATATGATTAACCCATGGTCTTTTATTCATTAATTTCATTAACTTTTAATTCATTAAGTTTTCATGTAAATAACAAAAGTTGAAAAACAATTATTTATAAGCAGAGATAAAAAATATTTAAATTAACCATTTGAATACTTTTGGAGGAAAAATCAAATGACTGAAAAGAAAATGTTAAATTTATTTTGATAAAAATTAAATAATCTAAAAACTTTTCTATAATTGTGAAGAAAAAATAATAAAATAAAAATAACATGTTTCTAAAGAAAATGTTACCTTAGAAATTATTCATTACAACTAAATATAATGTATAAAACAAAAATTTACTAAACAAAGACAAATTTTTAAATTGGCTAAAATCTTTCTAATTTGAAGGTAAAATTATTTTGGAAAACATGCTTCAATTGAAAATGAAGGCTAATAAAATTAATTATTATCAATTGTTTCTTAATTTAAAAACCTTTTACAAATTTAAATGTAATATATACATTAAAACATACCTATAAATAAGGATTTATTTTTATTGAGTTCTTTGAGACTTCTATTGTTCAGTTCCCATGCAGGTTTTTTCTTGAAAGATTTTCAATTCCAGGCTAATGTACATAATCAACTTTTTTCATTTTGCAATAGAATATTTTCAGATTTACACACAAAAAGCATTTGGCCATTTTTATAATAATTTTTCAGCTCATGCTAACACATAAAAACAGAGACCTTCATTCTTTTGGGTTGAAGACAAGACTTATTAAAGATTTCTTCAGTGGTATTCTTTTCTTTAACAATGTTTCCAATAAATAGTTAGCTCATAAAAATTCATTTTAAAATATATTTTTATAATTTAATAGTGTGCTCTTCACAGACAAACTTTTACTTCTCTTCTTTTCAATAGTTCAATCAAATCATCTTCTATTGACTTCTAAATCATTATATTTGTAATGATACAAAAGTTAGGATTGACATGGGGCAGGGATATAAAACTATGATCCTTCCCAAATAATACACATATTAAAAAATATCAAACTGTAAATATAAAATGAGGAAACAGGATGAGATTGGCACATAATAATAATACCATTTAAGTATTTATAATAAGCATACATTATGAACTACATCATTCAGCTTTACTCAAGAATAATCAAATCAACAGTTTGTCAGCAAGCAGCAATCAATTCATCTTTTGTTACTGAATGTAAATTATGTATATCATCAACAAGCTAATTTTTTAGCCAGTGCCAGACTGAAGGCAGAATATATAATCATTATGTGGATGTACATACTTAAATGAAAAAATATCCATCAGAATATAAAGTGTTGGGTTACTAATGCATTCTGATAATCATCAATGGTCTTATCATACATACCATGAGTGTAGAGGCCAACTAAATTAAATTTTCTTAACCAAAAATGCAGTGTAAGGACATTAAAAATAATACCATTGCATCATCCAAAGAATAACCTGGATGTGCCTTACACTAATATAATCTGCTATATATAAATTACCATTATGTTTTCTAGAGGTAGATCAACATTATAAGATTATTATCTCTATCTGCAAGCAAATGAACCTTAAATATAACAGCTTCCTCTATTTTAAATCATCCCTATAATATTAATCTGTAATGAAATAAATTCACACACTGCCTTGTTGTAGATCAGAAAGCTGGGGGGATGAAGATTTTAACACTAGAATATTTTATAAATCAATTATTTAATAAACTAACTGATTAATTATTAGAAAGACTGACAATATAATATGATAATTTAAATATATATATATTGTTATTAGAGGTATTCCTTCATATTTTAAAAAAATGACTAACTATCTGCCTTTAAATCTTAAATTAATTAATTTTGCTTTTGTTTATTTATTTCCTTTTAAATAACAAATGTTTTTGAAAATAAAAGGTAAAAAAATTTGGAATCAGTTATCCTGTATATAATTTTGGAGAGAAAATAACTCAAATGAATAAAAAACATGTTTCAAATGAAAATATTAAATGTAATTTAACAAAAATTAAATTAATTTTGAAAGGAAACTAACTGAATATAATCCATATTATAATAGAAAATGTTACCTTAAAAAACTACTCATTATGACTTAGTATTATTTAAAAAACAAAAATTTACCTAACAAAAATAAAATTTTAAATGGGCTAAAATGCTTTTAATTTTAAAGGGAAAATAATGTAAAAAAACATGTTTCAATTAAAAAAGATGTTAATAAAATTATTCATTATTATCAAAGGTTACTTAATTTAGAAACTCCTTAGTAAATTTAAATGTAAATGTGCACATTAAAAATATATTTACCCATGGTTTTATTTTCTTTTTCAATGTTTCTTTGACACTTGTAATTTGCAGTTTTTGCAAATGTTTTCTTATTAATGGCTTCTCAAAGTTAAGCTAAGATGCACAGTTAATTTATCTATTCTGCCATATAATATTTTCAGGCTAACACATACAGAATTTATCCTTTTTTTCTAATAATTGTTTAGGTCAGGCTAACCCATAAACACAGAGAGACACATGATTTTGAGTAGAGATGAGGTTTGTGAAGATTATTTCAGGAATATTTTTTCTTTTACATTTTTCTCATGAACTGGTTACATGAAGGTTAAATCTTTAACTTTAGTTAATCTTAGCACACATTTGTCTTTACCATCCATTTAAAAAAACATTTTAAGCTAAACTTATAGGGTGCTGTACACAGCCAAATTATCCTACTGTTTTCTTAAACAGCTTAAGACTTTTCCTAATGTAATCTTCAGAAACTATATCAAGACTGATGGTTTTTTTTTTACAAAACACTGAGATATGCTTTATTACCCATTTACTGATTTTTGGAACATTCCTGTTTTTTATCAATAACAATTGGGTGCCCTACATAATAAAATTTATTATTAACAAATTAAGTCTTTTTTATACAAACAATTGTTCTGTTATTTGCCTTCTAAAGAGAAAAAAAACAACTCTAACTAATTAAAATAAAATTCACCAAACATGTTAGAGCTTTATTATTTTTCTTCTTATCTTTAAAAATATTAAATATAAAACCATACCTAATTTATGTCTCTTAATATGTTAAAATTTGTTCAATAATTTACTGATATCAAAATTGGAAAAGAGTAAAAATCCTTGTGCTGCTCTTACATAAAATAATAATCAGAAAATAATATTTTTTTTACAACAGCTATATAATCAATAATAATTTTATACATTAAAAGCCTTATTCAGCACCTGTTTTGATGCCCTTTTCAAATGTTACTAATCTATTTAATGTTGATGAATTATTTCAGACATAAAACCATTCATTATGGGACACTGGTTGGTTTTATGCATGAAATAATTTGTCAACATTAAATAAATCGGTAACATTTGAAAAGAGAACCAAAGCCAGTGCTGAAAAAGGCTTTTAATGTATCAAATTATAATTGATTATATAGCTATTGTAATGAATTTACTTTTCTGATTATTATAATTTACTGAAGATAATTTTTCTGGGGTTATTTTTTTTTCTTTCAATATTTTTAAAGCTAAATTAAAACTGGGAAATAGATAAAATTATCGAAGAGAGAGAACAAAAGAAATAATTTATCTGATTTTATATTTTTCCATTTCTTTTAAAAAAAATTACAAATAATAATACATTTCAAATATTCACATTATGTTTAAAATATTTCAAAATTCTTATATTATCATGTGATGAAGAAAATATTTAAATAAGTATTCATTATTATTATAAAAATATATAGTAAAATTCAATATTATTTGTCCATTATATAAATAATTCTAAATTTAAGAAGCTTGTAATATTGATATGGCCAAAGTTGGCCACTGTCCACAATATTAAAAAACCCCATGCTTAAAATGATGAGACAATGCAATGGGGATCCATATTTTATTTCTCATTATTTTAACTATATATGTTAATGGTCACTTTGATACTGGTGCTGTGTAATATTATAGAAATATCTTCCAGTATGTAAATTATGAAGATTGATCTTCATGCCTTAATTTTTTATTCTAGTTGGATTTGGGTGGTGACTTGTTTTAATTTATTCTTCTCTCTGGACTGCTATTAATTTTTTATCTCATTCAAGCCTTCTACCTTGGTTTATCTTATGATTTATTCCACCCGATATATTCTTTATCATAGTTTTGTTATTCCATGTTGGTAATATTTTATATTGAAAGTTGGAAGATCTAAAATATACTTTTCTTAAACTACCATGGGCTTCTGCTTTGGCAATTTTATTATTAGCTTAATATGTCTTTTGTCATCATATGTAATAATTTGATTTACCTTATTTGATAAGTTATTCTTAACAAATTTTGTTTGCCCACATAACAGAAAAACAGCAGTCAATCTGTTCAACTGAAATATCTGGCCTTAAAAAACAGTATAGGTTTATCTGGTATTTATTCTGTATATATCTTGATTTTACACTTTTCCTAATATTTGTTGTACCTTTGGATTATCATCCCAGTTTTGTTTTCCCATTCTTCATTATTTTGATTCCTTATTTCTATATTCTTTTGATTTTTTTCTACATTTTTATCCAATTATTTTGGTTCATTTATTTTTTGGTCCTAATTTATATAATTTCCCCAACTTAATGAACATTTATTTTATTAAACAACCTATTTAATTCTTTTCCTTCATCACATTTTTTACCAATTTCTACTGTGTTTATTTCTGCATTTGTGTTTTCATAAAAATGATTATCCTTAGCAGTGGCATTAACATCACTATTATCACTACAAGTGGATTTAGTATCCATGATATATTTGTGCCAGTGCCATCAATATATTTTGTATATTTCTCAATTGTTTGGATTAAATTGTTGCAATCTTCCTGAATAGTTTGGGTTTTTTTTATTGTCTTTTCATTATGCTTCTGATTGCCCTTTAAATTTGTAATCAACATCTAGCTTTGCAGACTGTCTTTTCTATTTGGTTTAGAAGCATTACAACTTTTTCTGCTCTTTTTTTTAACATTTAATTGTTTTTCTTTTTTTATTGTCCTCTTCTCTTTGCTACTTTTTCATTTTATTGTTTTTTTTCTTATTGTTCTTCTTTATTTTTATTATTTTATTCTCTTTGTTCATCTCTCTTTTCCATCATTTTCTCTTCATTTATTTATTTTCTTAAACATTTGCAATAGTTGCGCTAACATGAAAGCCTCTTCTATTCTCTAAGTTTCTTTCAATGGTTGCTGATCTTTTTCATGATCATGTTTTTCCTCTATCTTCTTCAATTTTCTTTGTAAGCATATACATTTCTATAAATCTCTTTTAATCATATAGAAATTAATTTATTTTTACACTTCCTTGAAATCTTTCACCTTATCTAATACTACTATTATTATTTTTATCCTTAATCTAACTTTTTTTAAACCTGTGTCTCGATACCTTACTTTACTTATTTAATTTATTTAGTTCCCCTGATTTATTTTTCAATTCTTTATTGTTCACGCATGTTTGGCTGATTTTTTATTCATCATTATTTTTATTTTTATTTTATTTTCTATAAGTATATATGCATATATAAAAACCAAGTTTATGTAACACATCATCAAATGTTTTCTCAAAGAAATGATGAGTATCTGACAACAAAAAAATCCATAGTGACCTTCAATCCTGGGTACAAATACCAAATCCAATCACTAGACTATAGGTACAGAATGCAGTATGAACACCACAAGATCTATAACAAATTAAATACTAAGATATCTACAGTTTACAATAGAAATAATAATGCAAAAATATATGCAAAGCCCTGCTCCTTTGAATCTTACAATTTGATGTTTAGCCCACAACTTCAAAACTTTGTCTTACTCCTTTGAGTTTTAGACACTGATAATACAAAACTTCAAAACCATGACTTGTTTCTGATAAATAGAAAATCTTAAACTTATAACTCATTTATTTTCTATGAGGTTTAGAGGTTGATGATCATGAAAGTACTAAGTAAATTGCCCAAGATAAACAACTGAAAACATCAGAACATGAAAGTGGGTTGGTTTAATTTTGAGATAGAACACTCAGTGGAATAGCATAAAAACTATCTTTAAGATAATGATAAACTTGTCTATCCACTATCAGCACTGAATGTACAACTAAGCAAACTCAAATAATCAAAAGTTCAATCTAATTTTCAAAAATCATACTTTTACTTTGTATTCTCTCTGAACATGAACTTTTTCTAAATATATATCAATATCACTATTTTTTATAATTTATAACTTAATTATTATCTATCCTATTGTTACATGTTTCACTGTAATACATGTATTAAAAATTAATTCTGCATGAAAATACTAAATTTTCTTTCTAACTTGTCATTTTGTTTGAATCTCAATACATGTTGTCATTTTATATACTGATCAACAGAACATGATCATTATCTGGCTTAGAGTTTGGTAGCCATTTCTAATGGTGAGAAAAATTAAGGGTAAACATAAGAATATGGGAAACATCTTCTCATACCCAAATAATCAAAAACATTGAACAATGAGCATGTGACTCAGTGTGAGAATGAAATATATAAATGCAGTATGCTAGAGATAACATGTTGTTTTGTAAAATTATATATAATGCTAGGGGTAACATGATTTTATTATTCTATGCTAATTTAATTCTTCTTCTTTTTACTTAATTATGTTTTCATATTTTTATCCCTTTTTTATTTGTGATATGTGGTGAAGATGATGATTCCCATGTTTTCACATTTTATCCTAGTTTTTCCATACCCTTAACAATGGTAACCAAACTGTTGGTGCAATGATGACTAAGTTGTGATTGTCAGTATAGACAGTGAGGAGATAACTTGAACCTCAGAAATTACACTTGAAATAAAATAAAAAAAATTTGATGGAGAATTAATTTTAAAAAATGTATTATTGTGAAATATTTGGCAAGGAGAGAGATGATGATTAAATTATAATTTGATCATAAAATATATAGTAATATTAATTATATATATGAGTTCATTTGTAAGGTAGAATAAAATATTCAAGTATGATTTTTGAAGATTGTATTGGGCTTTTAATTGTTGTAGTTTGTTTAGCTGAACTTTCAGTACCGTTGATGGATGGAAGGTATTGTCATTAGCTTTAAGATACAATATTTTAATACTACTTTATGGAATATTTAATATTAACACTATATCAATACACTTTTGTGTTTTGATATTTCCAGTTGTTTATTATGGTCAATTAACCTAGTCTTGCCAAAAACACCAGCCCCTAAACATCATAGAAAACAAGCTGTGTTTACCAGCCTCTAAGACTCAAAGAAGCAAAGAATAGTTTTGAAGTTTTGTTTTTATCAGTCCTTATTTCTCAAAGAAGCTGGGCTTTGCGAAACATTTTTGCATTATTTCTGGTTTGGTTTATAGGTATCATATAGTGTCTAAATTTAGATAGAACCTCTGGTGTTCATGCTTTGTGTACTTATGATCCAGTGGCAGGATTTTATATCTATCTCAGGATAGCAGGCCACAATTTATTTTTTTGCTGTCAGGTGCTGTCACATCTTTAGGAAAATATTTTAGATAATGATTATATATATATGAAAAACAAAAAAACACAAGTTAAAAACTTGCTAATGCTTGTGTTTAAGCCAATAGATGGCATTCTACCAAAAATACCATCAAGCGTAAGTTTGTTTACATAAACGTCAGAGCAAGCATTCACTATCTCTAACTTTAATTCCACTTTCAGATCATGATTTCAAGCTATTTTCTATTGTCAGAGTTTGTGTTTAGATCTAGTTTCTTATTCCTGTCTTTCACTGACGATAGCAAATAGCTTGAAATCATGATCTGAAAGTGGAATTAAAGTTAGAGATAGTGAATGCTTGCTCTGACGTTTATGTAAACAAACTTACACTTGACGGTGTTTTTGGTAAAATGCCATCTATTGACATATATATATATGCATATGTACTTAAAATAAAAACGAATATAAATAATGGTGAATAAGAAATCAGTCACATGCATGAGTTGTAAAGAAATAATGAATAAAACAGAAGAAAGAAATAAATTAGATGAATAGAATATGGTAGTGAGACTGTCAGATTTAAAGAAAGATTGTGGATAGTTATAATAATTATGATATTAGATAATCATAAAAGATTGCATAAAAAGGTGATGTGAGGCTTATATAGTAAAAATTTAAATTTATTTGTTATAAAAAACAGAAGATAAAGATGTTTTTAGTCCAGATGCTGCAAAAACTACAGAAAATAGAAGAATGTAGTCAAGCATTGGTGGTTGAGAGGTCAGTGACAGCTACTTTACAAGCAGTTATCCTGGGTTAGCAGGTTTGCTTCTCGGCTGATGCTATGACACATGAAAAAAAAAATTGAAGAATGTATTCAGAAATGTCAGATGCTATTTAAAAAAATTGAAGAAAGTAATCAGAGATCACATGAAAGGCTGCTAAAGATAGATAAAATCTATTATAGAACAGAAATAAGATTGCAAAGCAAAATAGTAAAAAACAATCAGCAAAATTTAAACAAAATAATTAATCAAAGTGTTCAGGAAAATAATCTAATGTAATCCAAATAATAAATGAAAATAAAAAAGAACAAGACATGAAAAGAGAAGGCAATAAAATTAAAAAAAAATTGTGTAAAAAATAGCAAATAAACAAATTAAGATGATGAAAATTGATGAAAATAAGAGAGATCAGGATAAGAAGTTCAAAAATAATGAAAAGATGTTGGTTAAGATTGAGAAAATTAATCAGAAAAGTAAAAAAAGATAATCAAAAAATTAATCTATTCAAATATGCAATGATAATATAAACCAAATAACTGAAAAAATAGAGTAGATATTGATGGTAGTGCTACAAATAAAAATAGTATGCATACTGAAGCTATTAAGTGATAATAACAATGTTGATGGTTTTCTATGAATGATCATTTGGATAAAAACACAAGTGATGAAAAATGTGATAAACAAAAGATTGAAAGTAAAATAAAATGTAATGATGTAAAAGAATTGAGTTGATTCTTTGTGAAATAAATGTTAATATAGAGGATAATAATTATATAAATGAAGACCAAGAAATATATATACCAAAATCATTAGAAGAAATTCTTAAAATTGAACAAAAAAATATAGAAATAATAAATCAAAAGAATGAAAGATGGAAAGAAGAAAATGAGAAGTCAGTCAGAGAGATAAAAGAAAAGGCAAAATAGAGCAGAAAAAAATTGCAAAGTATACCAGTGAATAACAATCAACAGAATCAAGACAATCAAATGAATCAAAGTGTTTAGAAAGTCTATAATAAGGTTATTCAAACAATAAAATACAAGATAAAATAGATCTTATACATCAAGTGGAGTATGTAGTACAAGATAAAGTTCAAATAACAAATTAGATTACAGCTGTATCAGAAGAATTAAACCAAAAGTTGAATGAATGAAAACTGAATGAAAATATAGAAAATGAACAAAAGTATATAAAAATAATAAAGAATGAAAAGAAGGAATTGAGATGAAAGTCCAAAAAAGACAACAATTGTAGAAAAAGTGCAGATCAAGTATCACCAGAGCTATATAAAGTAGATATCAGAGAGACCTATATTCTGTTTTTACAAGGCCAGATATTTCAAAAGAAAGTAGTAGCAATAGATGCTCTCTTAAATAGTACAAAATTAACAATGATTAGAGATAAGTTATCATGTAAGTTAGATGAGATGATTTTGTATAATGACAAAAGAAGATTGAGCTAACAATAATAGAGATGCTCAAGTAATAAAATTATGAAAGATTAAGAAGAGGAACAGATTTTAGCTCTTTCAACTTTCAAAATAAAGGATTTCACAAAATGAAAGATAAAATTAGTATAAAGAATAAAGCTGTTGAAATTATTAATAAACATATAATCCATGATTGTAGGAATGGATAATCTGATTAGATTATTAGCACTATATCACAACCTGATTTGAATAAAATATACCAGGGGTGGGCAATTGTTTTGGCTCAGGGGCCGCATAGGTTGGTGGAGGGCCACATCGGGGGCCACTTTGTGGAAGCAAAGGTTAATGGAGGGCCGCATCTTTTATTCATGACACAATAAACACACTGCTTTATTCCCTGTATTACCAAAGAAATATTTGTTTGTCCATTCTTCATTAAACACATGACATTCATTACCAATTTTACATTTTTTTGGAGCATTCATGGTTTCACAAAAGTTGGAAATATATATATTTGCTAATGCAAAGACAAAATTGAAATTAATCAGATCTACTGGAAAATCACTGCACATCATATCTACACTGCGCATGTATATTGATGTGGCCATTCTAGTGGAAAATATGAGATGAATATTCGGTCATGCAACAGGAAGGAAATCTCAGTCCAAGGTGGATTTTTCTGATTGTCTTGGAGGGCCACATAAAAAGTCTTAGCGGGCTGCGTGTGCCCTTGGGCTGCTATTTGGCCACCCCTGAAATATACCAATTTTGTATACATCAGATTACTTACCTAAACTTTCATAAAATTTATGGATAATACCAGTAATAATGTAGCCATAAAAATATATGGTTAAAATAATGAAAAATGGAATGTGAATTCCCATTTCATTGTCTTATCATTTTAATTACAGAGTGATGTAATACTGAAGACAGTGGCCAATTCTGGCCTTGCCAATTTTTGAAGCTTTTTAAATTTAGAATTATTTAATTAATGGTAAAATAACATTTAATCTTCCCAAATGTATTTTTATATAAGAATTGATATTCATTTAAATATTGTCTTCACAATATGATAGTATAAAAATTTTAAAATATTATTTTAAGCATTGTTTGTAAATATTTGTAAAAGAAAAGTATAAAATCAGATAAATAATTTTTTTTTGTTCTGTCTCTTCAATAATTTTATCTATTTAACAATTTTAACAGTAATTTTGAAAAGTATTGAGAGAAAAAAGTGTTTCTTCCATAAATTATTTAACAATTTTTAATTTAAAAAATATAGAATAGGCAATTTTTTTATGTTTATAAAGTATTTTTTAAATAAAACAAAGAAAAAACTTTTAACATTTGTGTTAAATTTTATTTTAACTAAGATATGTTTTTTTTTTACTTTTTTCCTTTATCTCACTCCAAATGAAAAGACAATGTTTTCAAAATCAGTGAAACTAAACTAATTTTTTGTTTTCCTTTTGAAAAAAAACCTAATTAAAAAAAAATTGCCAAAACTATGATTCTAATTTAAATCTTTGACTTGTTTTTAATATTAATTTTAAAGGAGAAAAATATGTAAGCAATACTTTGGAAAAATAAACCCAAGTTGTTAATAATAAATTTTGCCATGTATGTTTCAATGTAGGTGTGGATAAATCAGAAGATATCATTGTCTTTTAAGAAGTCAGTCTTCATCAATAAACTTCACATGAACATCATTTCTTATGCTTGCTCATAGCTGTTATTAAAACAGGCAAAACTCTCTACATGTATTGCCACTCAGTGCAAGCTAGAGTAATCAATAAATGCCAGAAGGCATGTGCATAAAATACCCATCTAGTGCCTACTCATTCAATATCCCCAGACTAGTTTCTGGCTTGTGTCCTTCTTCAGTGAGGAGCCTTGGATTTGAGAATACTGCACCTAGATCTTAGGATCTAATGCAACCCTCCAGCAGCCACCTTTTATCTCTACTTAAGTACAAAACCATGAATCTTAAATTAAAAACTAATATTTTGAATTCAAGCTCATTAGCTTATATAGTCATATAGGTCTGAACTCAGTTCAATACCCAAACATTTTGGTGTCTTTGGTTCTTTAATAACCATAGCCACCACAATCCTACTAGGCAGAATTGGTTTTAAGCCAATAAACATGACATAATCACTATTTCTTATGCTTGCTCAATTTTGTTATTAAAACAGGAAAAACTCTCTATACATATTGTCACTCAGTGCAAGCCAGAGAAATCAATGGATTCTAAAAAGCATGTGCATAAAATCTCCACTTAGTGCCTACTCATCCAATACCCCCAGACTAGTTTCTGACTTGTGGCTTTCATCAGTGGAGAGCCTTGGATCTGAGAGCACTGCACCTAGATCTTAGGATTTATATAAGCTAATGAGTTTGGATTGGAAATGTAATATTTTCAATTTAAAACTCATGATTTTGTAGTTAGGTAGAAATAAAAGGTGAATGCTAGAATCATTAGATCTTACAATCTAGGTGCAGTGCTGTCAGATTCAAGGTTCCTCACTGATGAAGGTCACAAGCTAGAAACTAGTCTGGGGATATTAGATGAGTAGGTACTAGATGGGGCTTTATGCACATGTCTTTTGGCATCAATTGTTTACTCTGGATTGCACTGAGAGGCAATACATATAGAGTTTTGCCTATTTTAATCTTCTTCAACAGTCAGTCAGTATTTATCCAGCTGCTGAAAAAATAGAAGTTTAGCTGTAAAAAAGTTGAAGAGAAATATTTGTTAAGTTTAGCTAAAAGCTAAACATCACTTACCTCCATGTAACTTGCTTCACTGAAAAAAAATGTAAAAGAGAAGAATACACTTGATGTAATCTGCCACAAGCATTGTCTCCTACAAAAAATATAAGGGCTTCTGTTAACCTGTCCTGTAAAATTTATTAGAAAGGTTAATGGGTGATTTTTTCTGCATGTAAATCTGAAAATATTATATTGCAAAATGGAGAAAAATAGCTGTACATTAGCCTGAAAGTGAGAAACCATCAAGGAAAAAAACCTACATGGAAACTAGAAATTACAAGCATCATAAAAGAACTCAAAAAATAAAATAAAACCATGGCTAAAGGTATTTTTAATGAAACCACTACATTTAAATTTATAAATGAGTTTTTAAATTAAGTAAGAATTGATAATAACTAATGTTATTATTTTTTTTCCAATTAAAACATGTTTTTAAGATTCTTTTTTCTTTACAATTAGAAAGATTTTATCCAATTTAAAGTTTTATCTTTGTTTGGTAAATTTTTCTTTTATAAATAATACTTAGTCATAGCCAATAATTTTTAAGGTAGCATTTTCTTTTGAAACATGCTTTTTTTCCAGCTATTTTCCTTTCAAAGTTATAAAAAAGCTTGTAGGTCATTTCACTGTTATTAAATTACATTTTTTTTTTTGAAACATGCTTTTTTACTCATTTTATTTTTTTTCCAAAATTATGCAAAAAGTTAAGTTAATTTAAATTTTTTATCTCTGATTATGAAAAATTGTTTTCTAATTTTTGATGTTTGGAGAAAATAATTTAATGAATTAAAAATTAATTAATTTAATAAATAAAAATCACTAATTAATAATATATTTATATAAAATTATATTTTATTGATAAAATATGCATGTTTGGATTATATTATCATGTTATTTTCTAATTATTTAATTATTAATCAGTCTGTTAAATAATTGTTAAAAACTATTTCAATGTAAAGATCTTTATTTCTCCAGATATGTTTTTAAGAATTTTTAAATTATTCCAATAAAATTATTTAAAAATAAAATAATCTTTTATATTTATTTATCTCTTGTTTACAATCACAGTCTCAAGGGTCTTTATTTCTTGAGCTAGGTTAAAGCAATAATGATTAGTTACATGAATGTAGGTATTTATGTTTGTGTTTGAACATCCATATAAAAATGTTAGATGATGCAAATATATCAACTTTAAAGTCCATTCATGTACTTTGTTTTTTATTATAAAGTTTATAGTTAGCTTGCACACTTATCAAGCTATTATGTTCCAAAACATTGATGGTTATAAGTATGTATCAGTATTTTAGCATTATTTTTAATTTATTATGAGTGATGGATTCGCACTTAGGTAAAGTGGATTCAGAGTATTGTGGATATAATACCTTAAGTTTGGCAGTAGCTAAATCCAATCACAAAAATGATATATTGATTAAATGCTGACGATTTAATGATTATTAATCTTTTATAATGCTGTGTAGTCTGTGATATATAACTTATTAGTATAACTACTTATATATAGTTTATTTCATGCTGACTCAAATTCTCTTTCCTCATTTTATCTTATTCCTTTTATAGTTGTTCATTCATTATTTATTTGATAAGAGGCTGATGATTTCTCATGACCCCCCCCCAATTTACTACACTATCCCATATCATTACATATGGTTAGTTTATGTTGACCCTCATTTGTACATGCTCTTTTTATATTTATTCATTGTCATTTTATTAATCATTGAAGATGACAATGTGTTTGCCATCTCCCTATATTACCCTCATCTCTCCATCCCATTACAATCAATATATATGAATGCATTTATTTTGACATGTTTTTAAATTTACATAGCAGAATTGCCAATTGTTATTTTTCTTAACTTCATCATTAAAATCTACTTTACAAATATTGAAAAGATAAAACTAGTAGAAAATTCTAAACGTTGATTGATTTTTGACTATTACATTTTTTTTTTTAGCTTAGGAAAATTTGTTGGTAATTTAACACACTTTACCACTTACTTTTGGGTTGGATTTATACTTTGAACTTTAAATATAAAAAATAGCAGTAAAGATTTTTTTTAAAAATTCACCAAGCAATAAAATATAAATAAATATATATTAATATTAAAACATTTTCAAACTTTTTTTAAAAAATTTAATAAAATAACCTATTTATCTTTATGTGTGTATATATACATATATGTGTAATAGTATATTATTCTACCAATCTAGTATATATTTTAGACTTTCTACTAGAAGGCAATCGATATTACTAGGAAGCTATCTATCTATGAATTAGTAATTATACTTGCTGGTCATTAGTGACGTTTTTATAATGCTGATTATAATTTTAATATAAATTATTTTATAATCACAATTTTAGAGCTGCATTATAAATTTTAGTCAAACATTAATATTTTTTATTCAGGATGTGAAGATAATTATTAGTAATTTCTATAGTATTATGTTTTACTCTGTGACATAATTCAGTTCACAATATCATAGTTAGAACTGTAAAAAATAACAACAATAATAATAATGGTAATAATAATGACGATGATCATAATAATAAGCTTTAATTTTATATATACCTAAAAAAATAATAAAATGATTTAATTTTATATAGATAAAAGATGAAACATCCTTTAAATAATTGCCTTAATGGCGAAGACGTTTTTAAATTTTTTTATAAAAAATCACAAAAAGGAAAAAAAATAAAAATTATTATTCTTTCTGACTGATAAATACTGAAGACCTCAGCGTTTACCTATTTTGGTTTAGTCTCTAAATCAAAATAGAAAGTTTTCTGGCTATTTAAATTGGTATCAGTCTGCAATGAAAATCTTAACCCTATTTGTAAGCTATGTCATTATTTTTTAAATCATATTAATTTGAAAATTATGCCATTATTTTTTTTATAATTTATATATAATATATAAGATTATAAAATAATATATTTAAAGATATAAGTATAGAAACATTTTTTTGATTACTGATAATGCAACCCTTCTTAACTGACATAAAAATCTTTAGAATGTGTCACAATCACATTATTTTTCATGACTGCTGCATTAAAGTATTGCTGCAGGTTTCTCTGTTAGAACAAAATGTCAACTTTTAAATCAAACACAAACTATATTTATAATTGTGATCAAAATGTAGATAAATACTATTGTTTGCTTATTTAATCTTTTTTTAATAATGATTTAAGATCATTAATATTTTTTGCTCAATGAATATTTGGATTTATTCACATATGATATTCTGCAAAGACATCAAACTGCAGTATATATTTTTAAATGCTTTATATAACTGTTTCGTTGAATTATTTAAAAGTTTATAAAAATTAGAAAATAAACAAAAAGATACCTTGAAATATTTTTTACAGATTTATCCAATTTTTTACTATGTTGCTCATGATAAATCTATATAAAATTATAATATAAATTTGAAGTTTTCATTCTTTTTTTAATAGTAAAATTAAACTTATCAACTATTACAAAAATATATTTCATATTATCTCCTTCAGCAAGACTGTTTGTGACCATTTTATCCAATCCTCAGTTTAATTAAATAAAAAAAAGGCCCAAATTTTAGCATTCCATTAAAAATGATTTCTTTTGGAATGGAGCACTAAAATTCAAGTTTTCTTTATTTAAAGGGGGGAATGTGGCTGGAATAATATAGCTATTTTTAATTTCAAATATTTATTACAATGATAAATATATATTTTGCAAGAGTTAGTGTTAAACCAATAATTTTACAAATATTTTTAAATTATATCATTATTTTATAACTAAATGAACAAAATAAAAAAATAATTTTTATTTATGTTAGTGATTGGAAGTCCTGTGTAGTTTGTGCAGTTGGTAGAACATTTGACTTGGATTAGAAGGTTCCAGGATTGAATCTGGAACTCAAATTTTTATAACCTCCTGAGAAATAAAGTCATATGTCATTTTTTAGTGATTGGAGGAAAGAAAAATCATTATTGAATTTTAAAAATTGAGCAGTACCAAAAATAAATATTCATTTCACATTTTGTTGAAAAAATAAATTTACATATACTTTTAAATTATATCGTTAATTTATAATTAAATGAACAAAAGAAAAAAAGTAGTTTTTTTTTTCATTATTTACATTTGTAATAAGTAGAAAGAAAATTTTTTTATTAAATTTTAAAAATTGAGCAATAATATTATTAATTTGTAACCCCCTAATTTTCAATAACATATTTAGATTTGCCATTCAGTTTACTATAAGAATGGGAAAATTATTTATTTAAAACCCCCATTCAGAAAGCAAATCAGAAAGTGTCACAAAATACATAATCCAAATTCTTGCTCAACTTTAAATTATTTTTCTTTCTTTTTTTACATAATATGATCATATTGTTTTCAACTTTACATAGTACATTTCCTTTGTAAATTTTTTAATAAAATTATATTAAAAAATCTATAGACTATTTTCCCTTTAATTGTCTAAATCAGTCTTTTATGTGACACACATTATATCTTCTACACACATATGCACACAACAATTCATACATTTAATATATATATATATATTGTACCCTTCACAACTGGTACAGATAGTTTAGGTAGAGTTGGAAAAATAGCTATATTAAAAAAAATGAAATTTTGGTTATTTTCTAACATAATTTTGATATTATAGATAGTATGGGTTAAAACTCATTAAATAGGAGTCTATAAAGATATATTAGATAGTTTGAATTCATTTTGAGGTGAATTATATATAAAATGTGACAATAAATTGTTTAAAAGATATTAATTTTTATTTATTATATTTAAAAATACTACAGAGATAGAATAACTTAATTATAGCAGTAAATATGTTATATTATATGTTTAAGGTAATTATTTTGTTTAAAATATTATTTGAATGGTAGTTAATTTAATATTAGTTTAGAATGTGCTGAAAGTATCACATGATTAGAGCTGATTGTATGAATATGTGGGCTTTCAAAGTTAGTAAAAGAAAACTTTTAATTTTAATTTGTTAACAAAAAATTGATATATAATAAATTTTAGCAAATATAAAGTCTGGAGATAATATTAGAAAAGTAATAATGAAAATTATTATTTGGTTGAAGTGTAATATTTTATTTTTAAATCAATTTTATGTCATTAAAATATTAAAAATTGTTTTATTAGGAATATTTAATTTTTTAGATAAAAAATATTTAATATTTAAGGTATTAAATAATTTGATAATATTTAATAATCGATGAATGATATTTATGTAAATTATCAGATCTTTATAAACAGTATTGACCAATGAAATCATTGCATTAAGACCAATATAAAGACCAAGGTTGAGGCTAGTCTAGACAAATTTTCTTAGATTTTCACAGATTTTTAGTGATTTACAAATTCAGATTAAGAAATATTTAGTTTGAAAATTATATTTTTTATATTGTGACAGTAGTAATTTTTTTAAATTTATTATTTTACTTAGAAGGCTTTTGAAAAATATAATTTGAATAAATATTTAAATAATAATTCACTAAATACTAAATTTCCCTGTCAGTCTATTCTTCTTAAAATCTAGCTTAGGACCTCAATAATTTTGTGTAATGTGATAGTATCTACTTAAATATTGGGACAATGAACACCAAATGGCAAAGAATATATCACAACAAGACTGGAGATTTATGTAAGAACTTTGAAATTTTTATAAATAGTATATCTGGAGTGAGTGAACATTTTTTACAACAACTTTATCATATAACAATGAAAATAGTTTATTAATATCAATTAAGAGGAATTGGATATTTATTAAAAATCTTTATCATAGCGTTAAATTTGAAAGAAAGAAAATAAAATTAACACTGCATTTAAATTTAAACACTGAATTTAAAATATTTTATAGTATGACGAATGTCTGTTTATTATATAATTGATAGTAATAATTCACATTTAATTTGTCTTTAAAGTAATCAAAGTAGATTTACATTTTAAGAATGGATTTAAAGACAGATCAAAGAAGATGACTTTTAAATGTCCTTTATGCTTTTAAAAGGATTTGCTATTGATCAAATCAATAAATAAATTATATACTTTAAAAATAACTTTATTTGAAATAAATGAACTTTGATACATCAGCTTTAGAAGATTGAACTTATATCAGATAATAAATGCTTTGAATGATATAGCTCTCTTTTTTCCTGTAAAATAAAAATATTTATTGAAAAGATATATGTTTAAAAGGATAAAAAATCATAAATTTTTTAATGAAAAATATTTATCTTAATTTATAAATTACATGTAAGCTGATAAACATATTAAATAAATGACATTATATTATATAATGTTTTCACTAATGCTTTTGACCAATGGAGATGCAAATATTATTTGTGCTATATTTATTGTAATATAACTGCTATATACAACTACCAAAACTAATGGAAAGTATGTACTTAGGAAAAAGAAATATTTTCATATAAAATGGATCCTAGAATTATTACTTCACTTAGATATTACATTCCTGGATAAAAACTTTCAGAAAGGACTGAAATAAATATTTTCTTACAGAATGTTAAATATCCTTAGATTTTAGTGGATTTTATATTATTTGTATATTTTTTTAATGGCACCACGACAAAAGTATAATTATGCACAAAGCATCCACCTGTAATTAGGCAATGGAAAGATTCCTGACAAGCATTTAGCTTATGAGCCAGGAGGAGAGCAAAAAATCTTTTTTATAACTTTAAAACTTTTTTTTATATTACGTCTAACATTAATATTTCAAATACTACAATTTTTTCCATTTTTTAAAAAACTAACCTTTTGTTATTATATTTTAAATTTAATTTTAAAATAGATTAACATTATTATGTTAAATTAAAAAATGGTTATTCATAAGTAATTTTCTGAACAAGGTAAATTACAATCATAATCGTTTTTTTTAATATATGATTCAAGAAGTGGATCATCATAAATGATCTGAATAATGATTGAGATCATTGATCATTTTGTTTTATTATTTACATTACATTTTGTTTGATAATTTTGTTTTTTGAAAATGATATATTTTAACTAGTATTTTATATTATTGATGCATATTGCTTGAATTTAATATTAACCATTGGAATGAACCATTGACATCATTGTGTGTATTTTTATATAAGAAGTGATAAATGCAATGAATGTCTTAGAAACATCCAATGATATTTTAAATATTTATGTAATGTGAATGCCTGAATATGCATACATTAGATAACATCTTTAATTTATTAATGTTTTATTTTATGAATGTTATCTGTTAAAATACAGAGAAAGATATAATATTGATCTCTAAATTATACATTAACAAATAAATAAATTTATAGTGATGATGTATGTTTATTGAAGCAGTGCATATTTGTTCAAATCTAAAACTATTTCCCATAATCTAGTTATAATTTAGACTTCACAATTCTTTAGAAATATCCACTATTTGTGTGGCAACCATGATCCAAAAAATATTACTTAGAATTTATTCCCACTAGATGATCATTATAATCTATCCATAAAGTATTTGAACATTAATCCACCTTTAGATAATTATCACACAACATGATATATTGTAGTATAGGTCTCATTAGCAGCATGCATATAAAACATTAAATACAACTAAATATTCATTTCCAAAGGATTTATCTGATTACATTGTCATAATTTCCTCTTGGAAGTAATAGTTATTCCATCTGTTATGATGCAATATAATCCTTAGGCACATGAAATATGCATGTAATTAAGGTTTTGTCAGCATACATAAATAAACTGATTCTAATAGATATCATCAAGATATAGTAATAGGAATGTGAGAAATCAAAATTTCAATGAATTTTTTATATATGAAAAATGTGAAGTCATTATAATAGCAAACAAGCTGGTAAAAAGGGTAATTAAAGTTCTATGATAGCAATCAAATATAACAGTACTAGGTTTTTAAAAATCTTTAAAAAAAAAAGAAGTTTATAATAATGATTTATAAATATAATAATAAGAAAATAAAATCCATTAAAATATTATTCATGTAAAAAGAATCAAATCAGAATTTAAAATTACATCATCAAGTTATTTAAGTTGATAATTTGATTGTTGTTTGTTTTGAAATAAATTCAAATTGTAAAAGCAATAATTTTTTTCTCTGACTTCTTTCATTCCTCTGATTTAGGATTTTATTTTGCAAAAAAAAATATTTATCAAGAATCACATAATTAGAGATGATTTATTTTAAAATATATAAGAATTTTAGAAGAAAATACTTAAGGGGAAGTTTCTGAATGTTCTTTGAATGCAGTGATGCTTGTCTGTTAACAGGTTGCTAGCAAAGTGAATCAAGCTTTCTACTATTCACTGTCAACATTTATAACAACTTGTGTATTTGGTAGTGGAAAGAAAATAATTATGCAATGACCCAGAAAATTAAGTTAACTGAATGCTATAATATGAATTGCTATGTAGTCCTCAATACATGGAGAAAATCATATTTTTGGAAAGTAACACTACCAGGAATTTTGGAAAAATCATATAATCCATATTTTCATATGACATTTTTTTTTCAATATAGTGATCATGAACTACCATTAATTAGCTAATGATAGATAATTATATTATTAACTAATTTACTTTTGTATAGTTATATTTTATTATGGACTAGCTGTACCCGGCCACATGCTGCTGCTTGTGGGTATACAATATTTTTTGTTGTTTCATTGTCTGTGCAGATATAGAGATTGTCTGGTTTGCCAACTCTAGAACATGCAACATATAATTGTCCATGTGAGAAGCAATCCATGACTAGATCTAAACCACACAATTCTAAAGATTGACACTGAGCTTTTTTGATGGTGATTTCAAACACCAATCAAATTGGGAATTGAAATCTTTTAAATTGAATGGGATATCCATTGGAATCATAGGAATGTGAAGAATGAGGACATCTTCACCTTTGAAAGGTTAATATTGTTGCTTTTATGACAATGCTCATTAAATTTTTACTGCAAGCTGCATGCCATTGCAAAGCTTTGGCTGGTTGATATTTCACAACTTGAACGCTGATTTTTAATTGCAATACATATGGTGGCATCCCTGGCAGATTGAGTGAATTTAAAAATTTTATTGGATAATTAATCATTTCATCTGCTTCCACAACAGTGTCAATGAACTTGTATATGATTGCCTAGCTTTGAATGTTAGACTGAATAATACTGTTAAGTTCATAGACGTCCTTGTTCTTGGCCACAAGAATAGCTCGTTCACTCAGCCAATCATGATTCTTATAATTGGTTTGAATATTGGGAAATACTTTTTCAATCAATTCTTCTTTTGACATCACTAAATTACAGAAGTTATGAGACAATGAAATTTGTCCTGAGGCCAGATCAAGTGACACCTTTCCATTCCCAATTTCCAGCAATTTATGTGAGAATATCTCAGCTGATCAATCGTTTTGCAGTTGGATATGCATATTTGTAGTTAATTTTAATGTTTTTACATGTCACCACAAAATAGAATATTTCAGGCAAGCTTTTATTACATTCACTGATGTCGACAAGAAATTACAGGTAGTGTTTGCCTGAAATCTCCTGCAGGCAATATTAATGTGTCTCCAAATGGTCTGATGTTTTCACACAAATCTTGCAATGATAGATCAAGAGCCTCAAGTGATTTTTTGTGCGCCATTGTGCATTCAGCCCAAATAAGAAGTTTGCATTTCTGCAATACTTTTCTCATGCTGGATGCTTTGGAAATGTTGCACATGGGAGTTTGAATGAATTGCATGTTCAATGGCAATTTCAAAGTAGAATGAGCAGTTCTTCCAACTGGTAGCAATGTCACAGCTATTCTGGATGATCAAAGAATTAAGGCTATGTCATTTTGGGATCGAATTGCTGCCAGAATAAATCTAATTAGGAACATTTTACCAGTTCCTCTTGGTGCATCTAAGAAGAATATTTTCCAACCCCATTATATATCAGATGACATCTTGTCAATTGCTGTTTTGATCAAATGCACTAAATTGTTTTTTCATGAAGAAGCTCTTGCAGTAGGAAAATGATGGACCTTTTTATGCCAGTAGAAATTCTGTAGCATTCATTCAATTTGTCATTGCCATCACTGATGAAATACATTTGTAGAAATGTATGTTGACTATCTGGGAACAGAAGCAGGGAGATGGCTTTATGATAAATGTATCCCTTCACTTTGAAAGTTGGCAGTAATTGAGCTGTTATGATTTCTGCACCAAACAATGTCATTTGGAAGCATGAGTTGTATTTCCTGATGTTAGATAGGAAATGCTTTGATTTGGCAGCATATCTGGCAAACAAAGATTTTAATGGCTCTGGCAATTCTCCAAGTTGAGGCAGTTTAATTTTTCTGGTGGTGAAACACATTCCTTTCATTTCTCCATTAAATTTCAGAGCCTTGCAATAAGGACACTCTTCAGTCATAGTACCGATGAGAACATTCCAGCTCAAACTATAATCATCAGCTGGGTTGTACCACAATGCAAGGTGATTGTTATGACATGATTGCTGAGCATGGAGTCATGTTTAATGCTGATCTGCTGTTTCTTGTTGATGTCTTTCAGCCACTGTCAGCCTGTCATGTTCATTCTGTTGAGAATGAAGTAGATCTGAAGCTGCAGAATGCGATCACCATGCTTGCAACTGTGCATCCTCAAGTCTGAGTGTACATTGCTTTGCTGCTTCCTCGGCACATATTTGGGCCATTCTTTCTCTCTTTTGCTGATCATTGCACTGCTTCTGCTCCACAAGTACGATGACCTAAGTTTGACTTTCTGTGAGATGTTATTTGGATGAACTAAAGCAGATTAATTGTACTGAAAAAGAAGAAAGAATGTTATAACTAAAACCTATAGAATTGCAAAACATTAAAAAAGGAAAAAACAAAGAAAAAAAAATAAAAAATAAAAAATACTAACGTAATATTTCAATTCAAATGCAGATCAATTGACACAGCTCAATTCCACTACCAATTGCACTGAAAAATAAGAAAAACAGTTAAAAAAACGAAATAAAAAACAATGAAAAAAATAAACTATACTCACAAAATTACCTGTCACAGGTGTGACATCTATATCATAGTAGGTATATAAAAATACATGCATATTCGAATTCAACATTGTGTCAAAATTTCAAAGCAATCAGTGCACTGAAAAATAAGAAAAACAGTTAAAAAACGAAATGAAAAATAACGAAAAAAATTAACTATACTCACGAAATTACCTGTCACAGGTGTGACATCTATATAATAGTAGGTATATAAATTGTAGATATATAAAAACATGCACATATTCAAATACAACATTGGGTCAAAATTTCAAAGCAATTGGTAAAGAACTTTTGGAGATTTAAGATTTTGAAGAAACGAACATTTACATTTTTATTTATATAGATAATACTGTATATATATATATATATATATATATTAATGATATTTTATTTGATTTTTTTTTCCATATAATTAAAACACTGAGCAGGCATATGAGCAGAAATAAGTACAAAACATATTTTAATTTATTCTAATAATTAAAGAAAGTAATATAAAAATGTGACTTAAAAATATTAATAGTGGTGAAAATAAATTCAAAGTGTTATTGGTAAAACATTACAAAAATAATAAACTTTAATAATTAAATATAATATATATCAAAAATTAATTTTAACATGTACAATGTGTTAAGATAACATTTATTTAAACTTCAAAATGTGCATTGTAGTTACTTTTTTTCATGCTTTATTTTAATTCAATAGCCCAAGATTTAGAAAATACCATTATCTGGCTATGTAAGAAGCAAATTGGTAATCATCAATGGACTTTTTTAATTTTTTAAAAGTTATAGCTGCAGTAATGTTTTTATATAGGTTAGTATTTTTAATAATAGGCTTAGGAAAAGGTTAATTCATTAATTCGTTTTTCAATTGCATTTTAACTTTTTAATCATTTTTTTTCCATTGTGAATTTAACTTGCAATGGCTACAAGATGGTATAATAGTGTAAAGTGTACAATAGTAGTTCATTCTGCTCCTAATAAAAGTGTTTGTCTTATATAAATATTGTTCTAAATTTGTTTTTTATATAATAAACATTATTTATAGTACATAATAAAATATTTGTATACATTTTTTTTTAAAAAATATGGCCATAAAATTGTAAAATTAAAAAAATAAAATTTTGTTTAATTGGATTCAGTTGACTTCTGTCTTACAATAAGTTTTTATAATGAAATAAATTTTCTTTTTATTGTAAACATTAGTTTTAGTAAATTTTATATTTATCTTAAAAAGTAGAAAAATAAATAGATATAATTTGCAAATGACAAAGAAAATTTATTTCTGTTTAGCCTATAAGAAGTATAAGATATTGTTTAATCCAAAATAGGGGGATCAAACATATACTATATGAGCTATTCAGACATTTGATTTTTGCAAAATAGTGATATGCCTAGGAAATTACTGAGATGGATACCCGTTCAATTAAAAATTGATATGAAATTAAGAAATTTAAAAATTTAAACCAGTACAACATAGTTGTAGCTATTGCAGGTTAAAGGAACAATTTATTTTTTCTGTAAAGAAATTCATTAGAATTGCTTACTTTTTATATAAGACTTTCCTTTACAAGGCACTTCAGGAGACTAATTATCTTCATCACATGAAGTAAAGTATATATATATAAAGTTAAAATCAACTTAAGCTACCAAAGAGTTGTCATTTAAAATATAAAAAAATACTGACTTTAAATCACCTAGAACTTTTTAATTAAGCCAAAATCAATACTATTTTAAATTATTCTTATGAAAAAAACTGTCTACATAAACCTTAAATGTTAAAAGTTCATGCAGCCTGTTTTTTAAACCCTAGATGAAAACAGTTTTAGAACTCTATTTGCATAATTACATTATGCATTTTATTTTATATCTTATTTCTATATGAAAATTATATGTATTTGATATTTGTAATATACCTGATTATTTTTAAACATTATCATTTATATATATATATATATTAAATCATAGTGTGTTTTTTTCATAATAAAATAAATTTAGAATTTGGATTTGAATTAAAATTAATTTAATTATGTACATAAACAACAGTTCATCATATTCAAGCTAATATATTTTAAAAAGTGTATATGTCAAATTATTATATATTATTATTAGTTTTGCAGTAACTGCATATTTTGTTATTAAAACTCATATAACATTTTATTCTTAATTCAATATCCCTCCTATATTTATGATTAATAATTTTGTGATGAAATGATATTTTGATTTTATATTTTCCTGAGCTATAAAAGTTGATATTTCCAACATGTGAGTTTTGGATATAGTATATAATAAGTATCAGTGTATGTCTGAGCTTGTTAATTAATTTTCATTCTAAGAGTTGATGGAGATCTTTAAAAATATTTCTTCTCTTTCACAATATATGTAAAATTAGAAATAATACTTTAATTATTTTGTACTAATGGAATTTTAACTGTTGACTTTTTTCAGCCCATGTTGCCTGAATAACATTTTTACAATCATTGTATGTGTTATGTAATAATATAATTAATCTATTCACCACAAAATTTTAAGATGCTAGTGTGTCTAGATTATTAGTTATGATATAAAATTGTAACAGTATGTTCCATACATTATCTCATGATGGAATAATATTCTAAATCTTAAATTTTATTTTAAATTGAATAAAATTGCAATTGAAAGGATTCAAACTGTGAATGGCAGTGAAGCCACATGTTGCAAATAAGTTTCCAAATGGTTTGCATAATTTTTTGATAACATGTAGAGCATTGAAAATAAAGTATTAATGTACAAAACATAATCTCCAATTTTATATTAAAACTCAAGTTTTAGACATTTTAGCATCTTAATTTTATTTCTGCGAACTGCTCAAGTGGTGTTGCAGAAATTATGGAAATAGTCCTAGTCATATTTTTATTGGAACATATTATGTATGTATGCAAATATATACTAAAAGCTACATTATTTTTAATGTGATACATTTGCTGTATAAAAATATAGGTTGAACCAGACATTACCAACATCATTTTTAACAATCTAAATATATATATATCTTTTTATGTTATTTATTTGGTGGACAGTATATGGTTCTGATATATCTATACATCTGGAAGAAAAAAGAAACTAAACCACTTTTTGTGAAATATTCTCTTAAAAACATGGAAGCTAAAAAAATAATTCATAATTGCTAAGTTGAAACATGAGAATAAAATAGCATTATTTTAAAAGAGCAAAAATATAAATAAACTTTTTCTTTTTAACATCTATTTTTTAAAAATACTTTTTTAAATCTCTACTTTCTAACTACATACTTTTTTACCAATGATTTAAAAAAAAAAAAATCATTTTTCTGGGTAGAAAATTGTTTTTCACTATTTAGTTACAGATGAGAATGGAACAAGAAAAAACTGGATTATATTGCAACATTTTTTTTAATGGAACAACTACAATATAACACATTTATATAAAATTTATATAAGATACTTTGACATTTACTATATAAAATACTTTTATTTAAATTATTAACTTCTACATATAAATAATCACATTCAGACATGAGTTAATTTTTTCGTTTGTTTAAATTAATTAAGTAAAATTAAAAAGTTAATAATTATACTAGCGTTATGCTGTTCACTTTTAATTGGCAATTCATGTATACAGTACTGTATTTATAAGTTATACTCATGCATACAGCTTTTTTTTTTCATTTTATACGGCAGCAAATAAATAAAATCACATTTAATACAAACATATATATATATACATTTAAGACATTTTTCTATTATTAAAATCTTTAATACACTACGTGAAAAAAATGCATATTAAATGAGACTTTTAGAAATAAACCATTGCAGTTAATTGAAATTGCACACCCTTAATCATCAATAATAAGTTAAAATCCACATTTCTAAATTAAAATTCCATTAACTAAAACATTTTTTAAAATCGATTGCAGTTAAATTTACAAATAGTAAAACATCAGCCTTGATAAATACACTTTTACAAATTTTAGAACGAATTTATCTTCATTTGATTCTTGCTTTATATGGATCGTAAATATATATAAAAAAAAAATACTAGGGCCAATTTGTTTTACTTTTTTCTCAAGTAAGAGGGTACTCTTATTTCATTTAAAATTGTACAGAATAGCTTAATTTTTTTAGTGCTAGATTACCTAATTGACTATTAACTAGTTAATGTTAGATAGGTAGAAGTGTTAGATATCGTTTAGCTATTTTTTTTATAAATCTCAAATAGATTTTCTCCAAATGTGAACATCAATTTGCAAAAAAAATAATATCTTACGTTTTCATCTATGCAAACAATTTTAACACTCGTGGAATTATAATATTAGTTAGATTTTACTAGCCATTGTCTGAAAGGTAACAATTATCCTTTTAATTCAGATAATAGGTGAAATCTAACAAAAATGCTAGTACTATATTAATAATAACAAGCAAATATTCATGAAAGAACTAAAAACTGTATTTACATTTCTCACTATTAAAATAATATTTTTAACTTATCTGTGTGTGTGTGTTTTGTGCGTCTGTACACATTACATCCTATTAGATTTAAATGATATGTTCAAGATAAATGTAAATATATATTTACATATATTATTATATTAACTAATCAAACTGCAAATAGTTTTATAAACTTATAATTGTTCAAATCAATATAAAAAGGCATTGATAATCACCATGACAACATATGCATCTTCATCTATAATTTCATTTTTACCCAGATTTCACAGGTGAGGCAAAACCAGCCCTATTCAAAACACAGACACGGGGAAAAAATCAAATTAGTGTAGTTTTTTTTTTTTAAGTGTCGTAGCATCGGCCGGGACGCGAAACAGCAACCCGGGCAACTGCCTGCAAGTGCAAGGCAGTCGCGCTGAATTTTTCAAAAGTTTACATTTATTATTTTAATTTTAAATTGAATCACACTTTTTTGAATGTTAGTTATTCAATGTGTTTGGCATAAAATTCCCAGTTATTGTTTTACATCTATTTTTATATTGATATGAATTATTATCTGTTTATTTACTTATTTGCAGTTTGATTAACTACGTTAATTACACACACATATATATAATACAAATAAAATGTCCGTTAATTAAAAAACTATTGTAATAACAAAAATAATATATATAACGGTAATTAACCGAAAGTATGTCTGCAAATTAAAAGACTGTATACAATAGTTAATTACCGTTATATTTATTATTTTTATTATATATATATTGTTGCGAACAACACTAATCTTCATTTAAATATGAGGAAGCAAGTTAGACTTAGATAAAGAGAAAAATGAGCCAATTTTTTATTAGTTTACATAGTTTTACAGCATTTTAGTGATAAATACAAAATAAAGAATCATTTTATTTGTTACATAATTAGCATTAGTGTATAGTAATTTTACACATTTATTACTTGAACTAACATTTATTAGTTAATAAATATGAATTACAATAAATATATGTAAAGGAGATATATATAATTGCACATATATTTCATGTAAAAGATTCGTTTAAGTATTTAAAACACATAATAAAATACAATCATTTATAATTAAAAATTTAAATAGTTGACTATAGACTCAAAATATATGGTAAATTAAATTACGAGAAAGCTTGTAATAAATAGGTGTGAACTTTTTTTAAGTTAATTTTTCTAACTAATCTATATTTTAAAAGCTAGATATAAAACTATATTTAGTATATTACAAGTATTTTTATCATTATTTTTTCTTCATCCTTTCATTGTTTGCACTTATTATCTTTTACTAAAAGAGTAGAAAACAATCTAAAGTTTAATATTAAGGGATTTTTACATGTAAAATTTAAAGTAAATTATTTTAACAATTAAAACAAACGTGTGCTAATGTCTAGATTTTGTTAGAATTTTCCAAAATTAAAAATTCTATTAAAAAAAATAAAATTTATGATAAATAATTTTGTATATAGTACAACTTCTTGCATAATTTTAATTATCATTATTGTTTATCTATATATAGAAATTGACATATCAAAAATGCTGATAATGCCTTTATGAATGTATAAACTGTCTTTTATTTCCTTAACAGTATGTATTACATAAATTTTCAATCAGAATGAAAATAAATTGAAAATAAAAAACATAAATATAGTTATGCTAAAATTGCAAAGTATTCTGGTAAATACATAGTTACCCATACTTTAAATAAAACAAATTTCCAGAGAGATAGAGTAAACTTCATTTTAACAACTTATTATCTTCAAAAATATTTCACCAAAAATTATCTGTAACAAATAAGAATTTATGCCAGCATGAAATTAACATTAAAAAAAAAATTGAAAATTTTAACTATTTTGATAGTAAAATTAAATGTAATTTTGTTTTCTTTAAATAATTTATTTTTCTTTTCAAGCATCAAATTTTTTACACATGAATAACATAAAAAACCACTCCTCGAAGAAATTATATTTTAATTCCATTTTTTTTTTAAAAAAACATAATTTAATGCAATGCAAAAATTAGTTTATTGGAAAATGGAAAAATTGGAAAAATCTTTTACTGCTATATATAAGTCTGTCAAAAAAGTATTTTAAAAATGTATAATATATTCTATTCTTTATCACCACTGCTAATGATTCAATTCTGTAAAGAAGTCATAATTTTAAAGTAAATCTTCAGTATTTTTGAATCTTATTGCTCTTAAATAAATTAGATTGGCTTTCTACTTGTGGAAAATTGGGAAACATAAAAATTCAAAGATGAAAAATTTCATTCAGCAAAACATTATTATTCTGACCAGAAAAATTATAAAGAAAAGATGTGAAATGAAATAAATTTCTCCAGATTTTGTCTACAAATTGTACTTTTAAAATTGTTTCTGATAAACAAGTTGTTCTCGTTATTCATTGATTATAACTATTGAATGCTTGTTTTCTCTAGATAACATTATAAACATTTGTTGTTTTAAGTAAAGTATTTTATTTTAAAAAATCATATTTGAAAAACAAAATAAAAATGGATGTTTTTATGAAAGTTTGTAGTCAAAATTAATGACTTTGAAATTTCTTTTATTATTACTGTATTATATTTATCTATATTATAATACAAGTGTAATTTAATATACTTAAAAATTAGATATAATTGTAGAGGATTTGAACACAGACTTTCAAGCACCTTCAGCTATCAATTGTGTTCAAATCCTCTACAATTACATTCATCTATATATAATTATAAAATTTAATTCATTATACTTTATTTAAATATGTATAACATATACATGCAAACAGACTTTAATTATGAATTTAGTTCAAAAATGTTTTTCTACTGTAAAATAAATAATATCACATATTCACCCTTTCTTATACTTGCTCATACCTGTTATTAAAACAGGTAAAACTCTCCATACAGTAATGCCATTCAGTGCAAGCCAAAGTAATCAATGGATGCCAGAAAGGTTATGCATAAAATCCTTATCTAGTGCCTACTCATTCAATATCCCCAGACTAGTTGTAGCTTTCATCAGTGAGGAACCTTGGATCTGAGAGCATTGCATCTAGATCTTATGATCTGATGCTCTCATTGATGAAAGCTAGAAACTAGTCTAGGGATATTGGGTGACTAGGCACTAGATAGGGATTTTATGCACAAGCCTTCTGACATTCATTGATTACTCTGACTTGCACTGAGTGACATTACTGTATGAAGAGTTTTGCCTGTTTAAATAAGTTATGACCAAGCATAAAAAGTGGTAATCATGTGATGTTTAGTGGTTTAATACCAATCCAGTCTAATAGGATAGTGGTGGCTATGGTTATTAAAGAACCAAAGACACTAAAATGTCTGGGTACTGAACTGAGTTCAAACCTATATGACTATTTTAAGCTAATGAGCTCAAATTGAAAATATCATTGTTTTCAATTTTAGACTCATAGATT
Organism: Epiperipatus broadwayi; assembly: GCA_028023455.1. Classification (NCBI taxonomy): domain Eukaryota; kingdom Metazoa; phylum Onychophora; class Udeonychophora; order Euonychophora; family Peripatidae; genus Epiperipatus; species Epiperipatus broadwayi. The sequence continues at coordinate 4,966,341 of JAQFVV010006232.1, forward strand.
TTGTAGTTAAGTAGAGATAAAAGGTGGTTGCTGGAGGGGTTCATTAGATCCTAAGATCTAGGTTCAGTGCTCTCAGATCCAAGGCTCCTCACTGATGAAAGCCACAAGCTAAAAACTAGTCTGAGGATATTGAATGGGTAAGCACTAGATAGGGATTTTATGCACAAGCCATCTGGCAGCCAATGATTACACTGGCTTGCATTGAGTGGCACTACTGTATGGAGAGTTTTGTCTGTTAAAATGAATATTTGTAGTGATACAAATTGTTGTTAAAATCCAAGATTCAAAAGATGTTATCAGTCTAATATTTGAAGAATATTGTCATTTGAAATTTATTTGGCATTTTACTATGCTTAAAATGCTTGAAAATAAAAACATTTTCTTTTGAATTTGTTATATATATAAACTAGGAGTTGTTATTGCTTATTAATTTTTATGTTTATAAAGTACTGATTTTGAAATTTTAGGTGTACGTCTATGCCAACTTAATTATTCTCAATCAAATAATACAATATTTAACATAAATATATTCTAAAATAATAATGTTAAATTTGTTCTTAAACCGATATGCAATATATATATATTGTGTATATATGTGTACAAAGTAATAGCACAATTTTACATTCAATTAAATGAATGAAATGTAATCATCATCAACATTAGAGTATGCTACAAACTTAATATTTTTAATGATTGTTTACTAAGGATTGAATTTGTTTAGAGATTTTTTGTAAATTTGGTATGTATTTGCATGATAGGAATTTGTTTAAAAAGATTATAACATATCTTAATATATTTGAATACTTTATCATGTTTATATGAAACAATTATAGTTTAAAGGATGATTTCATTCATTGAATTAATTATGTTAATAGAAAAATTGTAGTTGACACAGAGTAAGAATATTTTATTTTATAAAATAATTTTTTTACCACTGAATATTAATTGATTCATGAATAAATGAATAGATTTCAAATGCTTTATAAATCCATGTGTATTTTAAAAAAGAAACCAATAAATATATTTTAAAAAGTATTAGAGTAAGAGAAAGATCAAGTTACAGGTGAACGACAATATTTGTCATACTTGTCATTATTGAGCTTTATTTATCAGACGCAGATTGACATCTGCTATGATCTGCTATGGACTAAAAATAAATAATAATAATAATAATAATAAAAGTCATTAAAAAAAAGCAGATAAAGGAAGAAATAATTATACATATAGTATACTTGTTTAGACCATGTTAATTTAATGTTATAAGGAAATTATTTGGAGTGATGAATATTAAATATATAAATGTTATGACATTAAATTGATAAGCATTTATTTTATAACGTCTTGCGTGCGATTATAATTACGATAGAATGACAGTCTGTTAAGCTAATTGCACAGACGCTGTGAGAATGTTATTAATAAATGAATACCTTCGAACAACCACATGATATAGTATTTGTATAAGAGTAAAAAGGAATCCTCTTACTCTTACAACTCAAATGTTTATATATGAGCAAATCTAAAGTAGTTGTAACGAAGGCGTGACTACATAATAGTCACTTTAAATTACTATATATAATGTCTGTATGAATGACGCCGATGAAATTTTCTAGAATTTACTGAACGCCACTCTAAATGAAACTAAATCATATACATGGATAAACATTTATTTTATAATGTCTTGCGTGCGATTATAATTACGATAGAATGACAGCCTGTTAAGCTAATTGCGCAGACGCTGTGAGAATGTTATTAATAAATGAATACCTTCGAACAACCACATGATATAGTATTTGTATAAGAGTAAAAAGGAATCCTCTTACTCTTACGACTCAAATGTTTATATATGAGCAAATCTAAAGTAGTTGTAACGAAGGCGTGACTACATAATAGTCACTTTAAATTACTATATATAATGTCTGTATGAATGACGCCGATGAAATTTTCTAGAATTTACTGAACGCCACTTTAAACGAAACTAAATCATATACATGGATAAGCATTTATTTTATAACGTCTTGCGTGCGATTATAATTACGATAGAATGACAGCCTGTTAAGCTAATTGCGCAGACGCTGTGAGAATGTTATTAATAAATGAATACCTTCGAACAACCACATGATGTAGTATTTGTATAAGAGTAAAAAGGAATCCTCTTACTCTTACGACTCAAATGTTTATATATGAGCAAATCTAAAGTAGTTGTAACGAAGGCGTGACTACATAATAGTCACTTTAAATTACTATATATAATGTCTGTATGAATGACGCCGATGAAATTTTCTAGAATTTACTGAATGCCACTCTAAATGAAACTAAATCATATACATGGATAAGCATTTATTTTATAATGTCTTGCGTGCGATTATAGTAAATTCTAGAAAATTTCATCGGCGTCATTCATACAGACATTATATATAGTAATTTAAAGTGACTATTGTGTAGTCACGCCTTCGTTACAACTACTTTAGATTTGCTCATATATAAACATTTGAGTCGTAAGAGTAAGAGGATTCCTTTTTACTCTTATACAAATACTATATCGTGTGGTTGTTCGAAGGTATTCATTTATTAATAACATTCTCACAGCGTCTGCACAATTAGCTTAACAGGCTGTCATTCTATCGTAATTATAATCGCACGCAAGACGTTATAAAATAAATGCTTATCCATGTATATGATTTAGTTTCGTTTAGAGTGGCGTTCAGTAAATTCTAGAAAATTTCATTGGCGTCATTCATACAGACATTATATATAGTAATTTAAAGTGACTATTATGTAGTCACGCCTTCGTTACAACTACTTTAGATTTGCTCATATATAAACATTTGAGTCGTAAGAGTAAGAGGATTCCTTTTTACTCTTATACAAATACTATATCATGTGGTTGTTCGAAGGTATTCATTTATTAATAACATTCTCACAGCGTCTGCGCAATTAGCTTAACAGGCTGTCATTCTATTGTAATTGACATTAAATTGAGAAAAAGTAGAAAAATGTTTATTAATTTTAGCATCTATTAATGCTAAGCATGCTTTCAATACATTGAGTATCATAATCATAGCTCTTTTAAATTTACTATGGATTGTTTTTATGGCCACTTGCTTGCTATTTTTGTATTTAAATTAATTTAAATGTATTGTTTGTTATTCAAAGTATGTAAAGATCTTCAGAAAGCCCACATTTTGTCAGAGGGATGATGGTTTTTTAATAGAAAATTCATCCTTGAATAGCATCCAAGCCTATCCAACACCCCCCTGCAAGTGCAAATGGCATTCATTCTAGAGAACTCAAACCCTATGACCTGAATTGTCATTCATGTTTCAAGAAAATCGAAAATATTCATTATTCCCCCTGGCCTTATTATTCAAGTAACCATGTTGGACCAGCCCTGTAGACAAGTCTTACCCTGGTTCTCCACAATAAGCACACCCACAGTCAGCCCTGTTGCATCCAATTTTGTAAACCATTTAATGAGTTCCATCCATTCAGTGTACCCCATCAAGCCATTCAGCAGTTTAAATGAAGAAAGGGAGCAAAAACATATTTTTCTGAACAAATGGTGTTTTTTTTTTTTTAATTTTTGAGTGAGCTTTGATAGATAAGGAAGGGTTTTCCAATTTCTGTTCTTGCTAGAAACAGTTTGTATGGTTTATAAACTTAAAAGAGCTATGATTATGATGGTCAATGTATTGAAACCATGCTTAGCATGAAAAAAAGCTAAAATTTACAAACACATGTCTAACTTTTTGGGGTTAAATGTCCTAATATTTATTGTCTAATATTATAATTGTACAGAAAAGAGATAATAATTCTAGTGTATATATTGTAGAATATAGAACATCCACTCATGATGGATATGTGTCATATTTTAATTATCTTATATTACAAATGTTTATCTAGATAAGTATTATTTATGTCAAGAATAGCAGCATCAGGGGTAGTTATTTAATTGATTTAGTTTAGCGCAACTTCATTGTAAATCTGGTGGCCATTAATTTTATATATATATATCTGAATATAAATTCAGTAACTTTACAAAATGTAATTTATGACTAGTATATAGAACTAATAAGGTAGTTATAAGTAATAAATTCTATTACTAAAACAATACATTTAATTTATATTAAATGTGACATTCATTAAACACTTCCCTCCATTACTATTTCCTTGGTTCAACCTTCTCATGCATAATCTTAATTGCTTTGAACTAGTACAATATATATGATACAAAATAAAAATGGGGCTTTCTTATTATTTATCATTACTATGCAGTTATAATATATGATTTATTTGTTTATGTTTTGATGACAGTTACATAGTAATCACATACATAGATATTGTGCATAATTATTTAAGTAAAGTTAGTAAGATTTTTTTTTGTAAATATAACTCGAGTTGTTAAAAATATTTCATATAAAACAAATTATTCTAGTAAATATGTATTTTTCAGATAATAATACATTATCAGGTGTGACAAAGACTTGAATTCCTACCACTACATTAGAATAAAATATATTTTTTCTAATAAATTTTGTGATTTATTTTACAATCTGAATTTTATAAAGACACCATCATAATTAAATAATACACTAAGCCAGATTCATAAAATTAGACACTTTGCATTTATATTATTGCTAAGATATGCAATATTGTAAATGTGGTATAGTCTCTATCTTTCATAATATTTGTTTAATATTGAGATGCTAGTTTGATGTGATAACAAATGATTATATGTATATAAAATTTACATTTAAAATAAAATAATTATAAAATAGCTGTTTAAAAAAGAAACTACATTGCTATTTTAGCAGATATTCAAACTCCAGCACCCATGGTGTAAAAATATGTATTACTTGAATTATATATATATTAAGATGAAAATTTTTCTATGACAACATTTTAGCAATATTAGCAATGCTAGGGATTAAATCAAACTCTAATATAACAAATATATACTTAACAATATGAAGAAATGTGGAGAGAAAAAATTAAATTATTATAAAATATTCAATATTAATATATAGAGAAAACTTGAATATCGTTAATATTATAAAAATAGAGTCTGCCTCGTTGCTATTTTATAAAACCTGAATAAATATGGAAAAGATGATTTCTTGTTTTGAAATATTTAAAATAATTAGGCAAAACTAAACTAATTATTCTTCTTATTGAAATTATGATTATTATTAAAATCAAAAGGAAACATTCTGCTTGATATTTTCAAATATTAATTTTTACAATATTAAAAATATGGAATGTAAATTAATATAATTTTGTAAACATAATTGTAATCACAATAAATATTAAAATTATTTGTAAATTGAATTTATGAATCTAAATCATAAAATATTTGTATGTATATATTTTGGATAAACAAATCAATTACAAAGATTGTAATTAATTTGTTAATCTATAATTTATTCTAAAAAAATTAAGCACTTACAGTGAAGTACTTAACAGATGAAATTGAGATAATTTGTTTACCAAAATTAATTATACGGATATTTTTATAGATATAAAAGAATTGTCTATAATCCTTGTAATATTTCAGTTTAGATCTGCATTTGTGAAAGCAATTAATCATACTAGAATTTCAAATCAGAAATTTGTAATAGAAACTGGAAGGAAAATATTAATATAATTTACCGATATTTACAAGTTGAAGCTAAAGTTATCAATAAGATAACTCATTGCTACAGTAGATAGAATTATGAATATAATTATAATTAGTCAGCATCTCTTAAATTATTATAACTTTTGAAGACTTTGAAAATATATCAATATGTTTATATAGAGAACTATCTTTAGGATGGTTATTTTTCTCCTAGTCATATATGCATTATAAAAAGTTTGAAGTAAGAACATCCAGATAAATCTCATAATGCCTAAAAAATAGCATTGACTCTTAAATTGTGAATTTGGAAAATAATTATGTCACATATTGCCTGCTAAATCATGAATTTTGAATATTACATATTTGACCTTTCTGAAATATCTTACCTGTTAAATCATGAAGTGGAATTTGAAAATTGTCCTGTTTATAATACATTATCTTTAGTAAGATATTGAATACTGATGAAGTCAGAAAATACAAGGATAAATATTAAAGAAACCAGCAGCAAAAGGAAACCAATGTATAAAACTGGTAAAAACATTGACTGGAGAAATATATTGTAACATAATTAAAGGGATTTCAAAAGATAATATAGTGTAGTTCAAATATCAAGAATTATAAGCAAATTATTAGCAAATTATTATAACTCAGGTATATGAAATCACGTGAGGTGAGTACACTAGTAATTCAATAAAATATAACTCAGGTATACAGACAGTAGGTTTTATCCACTTTCATTTCTTGGTTTGATGTTAAGTGCATGTTTAAACAAATACTAAGTGAATATGGTCTAGCAGGGCGCCACTAGATTACCTGAATCTAGACACGGTTATATCTGATAACCTTTCACATGTACCGGGTTTGAATCCCTTCTTGGTACTTTATTTCTAATAAAATGGGAGATTTTGCTTTTTGAGCCATATCACTATATGCACTAATATTTAGGTAAAAGTAAAACATCTATAAACCAAAGTGGAGTATACTAGACATAAATCATTTCTCAGATCTTAACATAACAAATGTGTTTCAATATTTTTATAAGTTTACTAGCTCAGATTATATATAACTAATTTAGGATGGCAATTCACTCATCCTTGCATGAAATAGATGACAGGATGTGGTTATAATAATACTAAGAAATCACTAAATATTATAAAATCAATATTTATTTATGGCCTTTAAACAGTTAAACAGCTCATTAATTAAAACGTTGATGATGATGATGATGATAATAATAATAACAATAATGACAAGGGTTTCAACTACAGCTCTAGGACTAAGCCTAAACATAAAACTAAATTTTATAAAGAAATTCATAATTATTGCTTAATTTTAGCATACTTGCTTATATCTTAAATAACTAATATTCAACCATTGATGATGATGAATAATCACACTTAACAAAGACTACACTTAATGAAATATATACGCCTCGTTTAATAAAACAAACTAATATTTATTACTACATTTCTAACATATACATAAAAATTTCTAGATAAACATGAAAATTGACATGAATAATAATAATAATAATAATTGATTATATTACAATCCTCAGATTAATTTCAAGTTCTTCCCCCTTTCCCTTCAAATGTATTTTATTTTAAGTTGGACATCACATTGACCATGATTTTCACTCCATGAGAAAAGTATTTCAAGAAAAAAAATATTATCTGCTCATTAGCACACATACTTTAAAAATCTAACATGTAAATAGAATGTAAAAAAAAAATGTTAGTAGAATTGAAAGAGCAAGTTTTAGAAAAGAGTTTTAAATCATTATCTCCCCCTCCCTTCCAAGTGCTGAAATCTATACTTTCTCAAGACAAAATAATTTAATATTTTAACATCAGCTATTATTTCACATTCACTCGCAATTATACACATATAAAAATATCATTATGTATGTGCATGTTTTATCCGATAATAACAAAATATTATTTAAAACCAAAATAATAATATATTAGTTAAAACTAAAATCATAATACCATAAAAAAAAATTGTTTTACACATTAATATTTTTCATAACTGTAAAATTAATAAACAAATAATTTTCATACATTCAAGATCATTTATGAAGCTCAAAGTTATTATTAGTAAGACATTCTTGTTTTTAATCGATCTGAATAGTCTTTAAAAGTTCTTTAAATAAAATATACCACTTTATTGCTAAAATGTTTCTTAAGACTGATATCATAAAGAAAATAGATATAAAAAGTCATATTACCGATCTTTTGTTTGTGGCGAATTTCCAAGGGTTCAAACTTGTCTTGTATAATGTCTATATTTCTGCAGCTACCATTTCCGTTTTACATGGGAACAATCTCTTTCTTGAGGTGTATAACTATTTGATGATGATGACTCTATTGAGGTTATTTGCTTTAGTGGATAATTTGGAAATCATTATATTAATTCTTCTTCTCTTCCTGTCAAGCATGTGGATGAAATACAGCAGTTGTTTTCACATTTATAAATTTTCTTGAGTTTAAAATCAGTTGTTGTAACAATTAATTGGACTTGATGATTAATATTTATCAGTAGATTAATTCATCTTCTTTGAATGCAGGTGAATGCTTTCTTCCTTCTATTAAAAACATCTTATTTCTCTGGTCAGTTGAAAGGTGTAGAATATTATTTTAGACACATCTTTTCTTTCCTATGTGATGTGCAGCTTCCTCCAGATGGTCAGCAAAAGATGGGACATACATATAATTTTTCTAGCCAGCCATTTCTTATATTTTCAACATTCAATTGAATAGTTTAAAAATCTGAATCATCCTCACCAAAAAAAAATAATAATTCCAGACAGCTTTTTATATCCAATTTTTAGCTAACTTAACCAATCAGAGATAGCATCACTTGCTATTTTTGGACAAATTTGTTTTAATTAGATCTCTAATTTATTTTCAACTAAATTATTTTTCAACTGAAAAGTTTAATCCTTTTTCCAGACACTTTTGTTTTAAAAAAATAGACTTAATCCTTATTTCCTTTCTTTTTTTACATTTAGGTAACATTTCCAATCTTTGAGCTTCCTTCTTTAGATCTTGAGATAAGACAATTTCAAAATTAGAGCTCTCACCCATTATAAGCTCCCAAAGTGAAAAACAATTATTTACAAAAAAAAATTGCTACAAAGATAAATATCTGATTAAACCGATTTCCTCTTTCAACATAAAATTGTACAAAAAAAAAATAATTTGACAGATTTAATCCTTCCTTTTCTTTCAATATTTAGTAAATGTAAATTTCTGTATGTAATGTACACACATCCTTCATTTTTTCAAATCATTCATAAACTAACATTAAATAATATAATTGCTAGCTTAGTAATTATAACCCTATTATTTAATTAAATCTGTAACTTTTAAATCCCAATTACAATTATAGAAAAGCAAAATAGAAGCATAGAATAAGACATTAAAATTGATCAAGCATAAGTTAGTTTTAAAGAAAGTTAAAATGTTAAATATTTGAAATATAAACAATTAAATAGTTTACACATACATTGCCTATATGTATGCATTATAACTTTGCTTTTTAACAGAAAATTTAAATATTAAATGTGTGCTGCTCTTTTTGAGATTTATTAACACACAAACAAGTAAAGCATATAATAGCTGTCCCACTCTCTTTCTATCTAAAGCTTTTAGAACTGGACCTTGTAGGGTTTGAACATGGATGCCCTACAGCTTCATTTATGATTATATAAAAATGTGATGATGATTTTTGGTTTACCTTTTCTACATGCACATTACTATAAATTTAGCTAGTGACTAAATTGTGATGGCACAACTTTCTCCCCCTTCGGATAAAATCATCAGCACTTTTGTTTTAACTACATCTAAAAAAAAAATCCTAACTAATAAAATACACTAATAATAATAAACACACTAATCATAATATATATATAAAAAAAAAATTTCTAACGACTGGTAAATATCATACTTTTCATTAGAAAACTAAATGTAATTTATTTGGAGATCTTTGCCAAGCTACTCTGCTGAAGGATAAGGGATCAAACTCCTAGCATTATAGGTTCCCTTATTCCCATCAAGAGCAGCAAGCATAAAGGCATTCTCTCCTATTTTCTTGGTAATTTGGAATGGCTTTTTCTTTTCAAACCATATTGTGGTCTGCATAAAAATGCACCTGTACATCCAGTCCCTTTTTAATATTTCCATTTTTCATCTTGACTGGATATTTATAAAACATATCCGGAGGATTTATTTTATATAACCTCCTATTACAATCTCTATTTAGAAATATGGACTCTTGGTACCATACATAATATGCCTTGAAGTTTTTCAGAGAGATTGACTCTCTATACCATACATACTTTATTTTTAAACTTTCTAGAAAGATTTACTCCCTGTACCATATATAAGGCACTTTGAAGTTTTCCAGAGAGGTTGGCTTTCTATACCAGATATCGTTTATCCTTACATCTTCCAGAGAGATTGATTCTCTGGGCCACGTATAATTTATTTTTAAATTTTCTAGAAAGGTGGACTCTTTGTACCATATATAAGGCACATTTAACTTTTCCAGAGCATTTACATTTTTCAGAGAGATAGATTCTTTGTACCATATATAATGGACATTTAAACTCTTCAGAGAGATTGACTCTCTGTACCAGATATAATTCATTACATCTTCCAGAGAGGTTGATTCTCTGTGCCATGTATAATTTATTTTTAAACTCTCTAAAAAGGTTGACTCTTTGTACCAAATATAAGGCAGACTTAAATTTAACAGAGCATTTAAATTTTTCAGAGAGATTGATTCTCTGTCTGATACACACTGGACATTTACATTTTTCAGAGAGATTGCCTCTCTATACCATATATAAGGTATCTCCAATCTATTTAAGAAGACAAATTTTTGAAACCACACATGCTGGTTTGTTACTAGATTGAGAACTACAGACTGTTGAAACTTTTGTTCTTTCTAAAATATCTGGTTTCATCTCCCCTGTTGCCTCTCTTAACTCAATCACCTTATCTGGTGTATGGACTTTTTCCTCCCACTCTCTTTTCCTTCTTTTCACTTTATGATCTACCCCAATCGGCTCTCTGGCCATCTCCTCATGTATTCTTTTTACTGAGAGATTAGATTTTATGGCTACTATTGGCCTTTCCACTTCTTGTGATCTACTCTCCTCTATCAGTATATTAGCTGATTTACCTATTTCTTCCTCTAATCTCTCGCTCCTTTCTCTATTATCAGTAGTCTGACTATCTTCTATTATACTTTCAGTAGTTTTCTCTATATGAGGTTCTTCGATCTCTGTTTCCCAGGTCATGATCATTTGGTTGTTGCTTTCAATAGAGTTATCTATTTTTGCTTTGAGATCTTCTCTCAAACTCTCTATACCGTGCTTACTATCTTCTCTTAGACTTTCTATATTTTGCTTACTATCTTCTCTTAAACTTTCTATGAACTGCTTCCTATCTTCTCTTAAACTTTCTATGAGCTGCTTACTATCTTCTCTTAGACTTTCTATATGTTTCTCCATCTTTTGTTCTAGATTTACCATACTTTTATTATTTTTCTCTATCTTTTGTTCTAGATTTACCATCCCTTGCTTACTATCTTCTCTTATATTTTCTATATTTCGCTTATTATCTTCTCTTAGACTTTCTATATTTTTCTCCATCTTTTGTTCTAGATTTACCATACTTTGCTTACTATCTTCTCTTAAACTTTTATTATCTTCTTTTAAACTCTTAGTATCCTCTTTTAGACTTTCTATATTTTGCTTACTATCTTCTCTCATACTTCTGAGCATCTGCATTATCATGTCCATGTCTGGTGGTGCCATCTTTGCTATCTGAGCCTGGCCCACTTCTGGCTCCTCATCTACCATTTCTGTACTTGAGCCCTTATTATGGCTACTGACTTTAGAGGCATCTATTCTGACCAACTGACTGATTTGATTTTCACCTTATTATGCATTTACAAATACAACAAAAAAAATTTTAATATCCTTATTTAATGAACTACACACCAATAATCTATATAGTGCATGTCTGTCTGTAATAGCCCAAATTATACATTCATCCATTTTCCGAGAAATCCGACAGATATTGACAGTCCACAGAATGACTAGCAGTTCACAATCTTGAGATAAATAAAAGAATTTATTCACAGCACTATAATCACACAATGCATCACGAGCACTCAGAAGATCATCTCAATTCGATCACTATTAGCTACCACAACCCTTGATTGAATAAAACAAACTTTGTTGTAATAAAAGAAGTATTTTAAGTCTTAGGGGCTAAAGTAGATAAACTATGCCTTGCTCTCTCTCTTGAAGTCTTATGTGGCAAGTATCAAGGAATGCCCTGCTTATTATAGATTACTGAAAACTAAGCCTTGCTCTCTGTCTTGGAGACTTATATAGGCTGACATCATGGCAGAACTACTGTTAACTGCTTCATGATAACATAAGAATAACATATAAACTTGATTGGAAAACTATGCCATGCTCTCTCTCTTGGAGACTTATAGGCTGGTATCATGGCAGGTCTGCTGTTAGCTGCTTCATGATAAAATAAAGATAACATATAAATTGGGTTGGAGCAGTGAATGGGTTTGATCATTCATAAGTTACACGAAATACACAGCATTCTCAAGGCAATGACAAAACTCTCCACCCATCATCAAAACTGCAATCTAACCAACCAAACTCCAACGATCAACCATCCAATCAAACCTCTAAAATCATAGACTTTTTTACAAAATGAACTCCCCAAACACACATGAGACTACTATTCCATAATTCATCACTATTACTATGCCTATCCTATCTGGCAATAAATTATTTTAATGTTCCACAAAAAAAAATCTATTATTTATTTCACCTTTGTCTTAAGTTGTGATATTCATCTCTATTTTCAAAATTGATAAAAAAAACAAGCTGTTTTATGGCTGTACCCATTTTATCATCATCAATGAAAAATTAAATCATATTAAACATCATCATCTAAAATAAGACTGTTTGGCCAAGAAAATTTTGTAAGACAAAAAAAAAAAAATTTACTGAAAAAAAAAATTTTACTAAAAAAATTTCTCTATTTTTAACCACACATCTCCTATCATTCTATAGACTCCCTTTTTCAGGTGTATGGTAAAATATCAGGCCCCAGTTGGGTGTCCATTGTAACAAATTAAATGAGTTCAAAAGATATTATTACCATATCTGAGTCCAAAATATATATATATATATTATTATAATACCCAAAATAATGTTGGATTTCTCAAGATATCCCACTATCAATAATTATAAGCTCCCAAAGTGAAAAACAATTATTTACAAAAAAAAATTGCTACAAAGATAAATATCTGATTAAACCGATTTCCTCTTTCAACATAAAATTGTACAAAAAAAAATAATTTGACAGATTTAATCCTTCCTTTTCTTTCAATATTTAATAAATGTAAATTTCTGTATGTAATGTACACACATCCTTCATTCTTTCAAATCATTCATAAACTAACATTAAATAATATAATTGCTAGCTTAGTAATTATAACCCTATTATTTAATTAAATCTGTAACTTTTAAATCCCAATTACAATTATAGAAAAGCAAAATAGAAGCATAGAATAAGACATTAAAATTGATCAAGCATAAGTTAGTTTTAAAGAAAGTTAAAATGTTAAATATTTGAAATATAAAACAATTAAATAGTTTACACATACATTGCCTATATGTATGCATTATAACTTTGCTTTTTAACAGAAAATTTAAATATTAAATGTGTGTGCTGCTCTTTTTGAGATTTATTAACACACAAACAAGTAAAGCATATAATAGCTGTCCCACTCTCTTTCTATCTAAAGCTTTTAGAACTGGACCTTGTAGGGTTTGAACTTGGATGCCCTACAGCTTCATTTATGATTATATAAAAATGTGATGATGATTTTTGGTTTACCTTTTCTACATGCACATTACTATAAATTTAGCTAGTGACTAAATTGTAATGGCACAATATACTACTTTAAAATCATATGAATTTTAATCATAATCTACAAATATATATTGTAGTTAAAATTCAAATTTTACACAATATTAAAATATATATTAAAAAATCTTACTCTGAAAATAATTTAACTTTGGATATTTTTTTTTTTTTTTGTAATTTTTAATACAATATTTTTTTAAAGAAAATCTACTATTTATTGTATTTTTATCATTGTGAAGTACACAGATTTCAACTTTGAATTAGTATGTAGTACATAAACCTTGCTACTTTTTTATTATAGATTAAAATAAAAAGCATATTGTTAGTTTTTATTTTTGTTCAATAAAAGTGAAGAGATGGATGTAAAGACATTATACTAATATATATACATTTAGTTGTAACATTAGAATTGTGATTTCAGCTATGAAACTGCAGTGTAACACACACATACATCACACTCTGTTTATATAATAAATTTAATAGCTTATTTAATTGTTCTAATTTTTATTACAAATAATATATTGAGCAGAGTGATATATATATATAATTTTTAGTTACTAACACTGATATATTTATTTAATTGGTTTTGTGGTTAATGCAATATTAAGCTAATGTTTGTTATCAAATACAATCTTTAATTAATAAAATACATTTAATACCAAGTTGTGATCATTATATATATATGTGCATGCATTTGTGTGTTTGTCTTGTACAAAGTAAACATTTTATGCTCTAAGAACTGGATTAAAAAGTCACAAATTGTGAGCAATGGGTAAAGCAGGAATAATGAAGTCAGATTATTTATAAGGAACAATAATAATGCATTTTGCACCCATTAAAATTATGTTTAAAAGAAATAAAAACTAGACTTCATCATATATTTTTTTCTGCACATATGTATAAATCCAATATTCCTAAACATGAGATATCTTAATTGTGTCACATAAACATGATTTGGGTGACTCATTTTTCAGATATTATCTCTACTTTATACCAAATCATATAAGGTATAAGGTGATTATTCAATTTTTGATTATATTACTGAGAATGACTTATTCAGTTACATGTATTGGCATACCTATGTGAAATTAAGCAAACAAGAAAAAAACCCACTAAAATGATCTTTTGATAACAAAAAATTTCATCAAGTATACATATAAAAAGTTGATTAGTTTTATTTCTTTTTATATCAAATGGCATTTATCAATTTAAGTCTGCTTGCAAAAGAATTTTGAGATTTATTCTGCTAATTACATATCATGCATATGATTATAAATTAATCATGTTTAACATGATCTGTGAAATTATAAATTAAAGAGAAATTATCTCTATTATTTATAGTATTTGTTTAATGGTTTGTAACTGTTTTAAATATGATATTTAAATATAATAATTTGTTTTGCAATATTGTATTAATATAAAAATTATATTCTTATACAGATATGGTTAGAGATGTTCAAATCTCCAATGAATTGCTAAATGATAATTATTATTTAAAAATAAATATGATATAATTTTGAAGAGCATGTAAATAAATTACTGTTATTAAATATATAAGATTGATAATTATTAATTTTGTAATATTATGAGGCAGCTAAATTTGAATGACTATCATAAAGTAAATTTACAAATTCAGCTCAAAGAATTAATTTAGTAAAATAGTAAACAGCATTAACTTTAATCATATAAATATTAATTTATTATTTAGTATTGACATATGAACGTGAACATTATTATGAACATTAGAGTAATCTCTCTGAGTTTGACTTATAAATTGTTACCATATTTAATAGCATAATTTATTTATAGAAGTATTAACATTATTAGAATTTACATCTTTATATTTAAAACTGTAAGTTGGTACAATTAAACAAGCCAAAAATCAACAGAGATTTAAAATTTCATCCCTTTTAAATGTCAGTAAATAATGTACTCCAGAAATTATTGTAAAAGTGTGATAAATGGTTAAAATGCTGCTTTTAGCACTGATATGAGAAAATGGTAGTTATTTATAACATTTGATGAAATGTGTCTTTGAATTTGACTTCTGAATTATGATAGTTCATTCTGATTTAATCATTCCATGAATCAGTTTATATATACATAGTGCAAAAGATTTGTTTTTTTTTACTGCAGGAAAGTATTGAGATTTGCTCAAGTAATTATATATACTATACATTATAAATAGATCATAACTGAAACACTATGATAAAAAAAAGTGGAT
The DNA here is from genome assembly GCA_028023455.1 of Epiperipatus broadwayi. Lineage (NCBI taxonomy): Eukaryota > Metazoa > Onychophora > Udeonychophora > Euonychophora > Peripatidae > Epiperipatus > Epiperipatus broadwayi. The sequence goes on from JAQFVV010006232.1 coordinate 4,982,152, forward strand.
ACTTAAATAATCCAAGGATTTTATAATGGAAAAATTGAGGAACTTTCTATTTCAAATTATAATGTAACATTAACACTTCTAAAAAAAAAATAATAGTATAAACTCTTCATATATTTACTATACACTTGCCATTACTCTTTAATATTATACAGCATAAGTTACAAATAGACAAATTCACTCTTTGTCTGTCTAAGATTATAAATAAATGATAATTGAAACACTATAACAATAGTGTAAATATTTAAATAAGATGAAAGTATTATGATTACAAAGTTGACTAATTTTATATTTTTAATTTACATTTACTATGCACTCACAACACTTCTTAGTATTATTATAAATGTGGTTTTAATTTCTCCTTATTTGTAAATTATTAGAGAAAAAAATATATAGTTAATAATAAATTTGGCTGAACGTTTTCGAGGAACCGTGCCTCATACTCATAGCCTTTGTGAAAATGTACTTAATATATGTAAATGAGAATATTCAAATGAGTTACTGTTACGTAGCCCATTTTTTTCGAGATGTCGAAGCACGTGTCTCTTCTGTTGATTGCATGGATGTCTCTGTTAATGTAGAATGCCTCCTTTATTTTTCTCCTGTAGTCGTTAGGTTCTGAGCATGAAATAACGGGGTTAGCGGGAATGAAATTGTGTCCTGATTGTTTAGTATGTTCAAAAAATGCAGAAGATGTACTGCTGTTCGTTTGGGCTCTGTTGAAGGTGTACCGATGTTGAGCCAATCTGGTGTTAATTGTGGCTTTCGTTTCACCATAATATGTGGCGTGGCATCCAGCTTGGGGGCAGGAAAACAGAAGTTATAAATTGATAGAAAAATGAGACTCATTATTTATATATTCATCTAAGATTATAAATATATGAAACAACAATCAAGTACTATGCTAAAGATATGTATGAACCAATAAAATTAAGTCATGGAATCTCTACTATGAGTATACACTCTTACAAACAGTGAACCATGAAATATATCAAATTATCCACTTTCTCTGTAGATGCATATCTCAGAATAGGAGCTTTGTTTACCAAAAGGTCTAAAGATTTTAACAAAATATTTTATCAAAAGTAATAGCTCGATTTTGTATTTAAATACCATAATTGTGAATTTATTGGTATTAAACCTATTCACCAGTAAATGCACATTTATATGATATTAAATCTTTTTAATGCAATACTTTAAACATCTCTTAATATATAAAAACATTTTCCCCTCATAATAACTTTGAATGGAATATTGCACATTATTCATAGAGAAATATTTAGTCATGCTTGCACAAGATGTTAATTCAGTAATTATTTTGTAAGAGAATTATGTAATTAAATAATGTTTAACTGCTAACATGGGTGTGGAGATACAAGGGTTTAATACTTTTAATTGACCTGATAAGTGAGGTTAGCATAAAATGTATATACAGATGGTGATACAAGATTCTGATCTGGTGGATAATTGTGATGTATATGTTGATAAAAAAAATGTGAAAATATAATACTTTGCATGTATATGTATTTTGATAAATATTTAGTGGAATGTAAATTTAAGGTATAAGATTATCAGTAGATTGGAAACAGTAGAACAGTCTTTACTTAATCCTCTTGAAAAAGAATTTGGTTTAGACATTTTTCTATTACATAAATTGAAATTATTCATACATTCCAGATAAGTATAAGATAGTAACCCTATAAAAACAGTATTATATATATATATCTGATGCCTGATGTGATTGCAATATATATTCACCATTGTTTATATTTTCTTATATTGTAAAAATATGTTTAAAGTTTTTTTAATTATTATTATTCTCAATATTTATTTTTGCTTAAAAGATCATAAAATGTCTATTTTTCATCCAAGATAACATTTATATTTATTCAATTCATGCCTTTTGTTTAAATTATTTAGATCTTTTAAAAATGTCTATAATTATTCTTAATAGTTTCTGCTTATGATACATTTTTGCCAGAATACATCTAACATTAAAATTGACTTTAATAGTTTCTTATGAAAATTAATAGGTAACTCACTACATTTCTTATGATTTCCAAGAGTGTGTTCTCATTATGTGATTTTGACAGAAATACTTGCATTGATATTTTAAAAACATCTTAAAATTTCAATAGAATTTTATTTTGGCATCTGTAATTTCTTATCAATTTTATACTATTCATTTAAAATTGTGTACACAATTATTCTTCAGAAAACATTACTAAATCTTAACAATGATATTTTTGTGTAAACTAGATTGCTTTTAAGTCTTAAAATATCAAAAAAAAAAAATTTGTTTCAAGTAGCTTTTTTAATAAAATTGTGTTTATAATCATTTCCAATAATATGCTTCAGTAATAGTGAACACATAATGAGCATGGCTATTATCAAAAAAAGTGTTACACTTTTATTTGATTTTTTAGTAATAGAAAAAAATTGATATATTATGTTAAAACGTAACTTAAAATATGATAATTTTCAGTAGATATAGATGATTGTTAAATCGGAAAATTGATTAGCTGTCGATCACTGTTTCCAGATGGGGCCTTCTTTTATAATAAGAAGGCAAAATCATTGATTGATTTGCTATTTGTCTCCCCAGTAATTTTTAAATCCTTGAAGGCAAAACTGTGATCAATTACATTTTCAGACCACTTTTCAATTGAATATGATTTTGAGTTGAATAACTCTAATGACTCAGCACAGGAGTTCCCCAAAACTATAAGAATGCTAACTCGAACAAATATCAACATCCAACTAATATCTGAGACATATATATTGTTCAAAGAAGTTGATTTGAGGAATCTTCATCCATATCATGCATGGATGCAATTTGCAGAGATTCTTGGTAAATTGATTACTAAATTCACCTCAAAAGTCCAGGGCCCTTCTCAGTTATCTGAATTAGATAAGATTGTGACAAAATTAATGAACTTGCCCAGTGATGCACAGAATGTTGAATCTATCATAGACTTGAAACTGAAAAACAAAAGTAAGCAGGAGGAATTTGCTGAAGCAATTTGTACATCATCAGCACTGCTGGACCAGGGGCTATCTTAGGTAAGCCTTTGGAGCTGGTAAAAAGGCCAAGGCACTTAGAGTGATTGAGATAGATGGCAACCTATATGGAGGGTCTTCCATGCTGTCCCGAATATGTGATCATTATGTAGAAAACTTTAAACCAGGTTGAATCATGATTGAAAAAAGAGAATTTAACTTAATTAAAAATTCAATCCACAAAATCATAGAAAAAAGAATTATTGATAAATTAAAGATGATGTCAGACAAAACACATCCTGGCTTGGATGAAATCCCAAAATTCCTCTTGCTTCATTTAAGTGCTTTCTCAGCACCAATCATTAAAAAGATGGCATATCTTTTGGATGATGGCTGCCAGGAACTTCCAGGGATCAATCCAATTGCCATGGTTCCTCTGGTTAAGAAACTAGAAGGCCCTCAGAACCTGGGAAATCTCAGGCCAATATTGATGATCTCTCTACTGGTAAAAACAGTTGAGGCTCTAATTAAAAATAACATAAAGATATAATTGATCAGCTGTCTAAATGCCAGTTTGCCAAAAAGGGGAACTCAATGGCTGATGCTGTGAGCTGATTTTCTCTATTGATAGACCACATTCACATGAAGATATCACAGCCAATCGCAGTTCAGCATGATTTTGCTGCCGCTTTTGAGTGCGTTCAAGTTGACGCACTTATGAAGATTTTGGAGGAACTAAAACTACCAGCTGCCTACCTCCAGATGATAGAAAACCTCCTGTATAATAGGGGTATTTTTGTCTCTAAATGGAAGGGTATCCCCATGATTTAAGCCTGTTGTTTCTATTGCTCGGGGCTCTCCTCTGAGTATGCTCCTTTTCACTGCCTATGTGAATCCCCTCCTGCTAAGCATTGAGGCATCTCTTAAAGAGATACCCATACCTTTACTAAGAGAGGGTCCATCATGTCTCCTATATGGATGATGTGGTGGTTTTTCTTGCTTCATGATAGGAGTTCGCTGGGCTAGGGGAGCTCTTGGACTGATCCGAATGTGAATTTGATCTAAGAGTCAACAAGGAGAAATCGGCGATCTGGTCAATTATGATTGGCAAACAAATTTCTGGCATGTTTAAGGCTCCACTTCAGAAGTTACTGGGTTTTCAGCTAGCTGAAACTTTTAATTGGTTTTAATTGGTCAAGTGACAAACTCTTTGATAGAAATATTTTCATCTTTTAATATATATTAATTTTAGTTTCGTTTTCAAAAAGTATATTAATTATTTGTAATGTTAGGAAAGTAAACGAATGTTTTTTCAAAAATATATTATTTGTATTTTATAGAAATATTCAAAAGCAGAAAAATCAAAGAAAACATTACGAGCGAATTACAAGCAATCTAAACATCGTTTATATTCCTCCCAGATTTGCCGTTACGAATTTTTTAGGAAAAATCTTAACGTTTTTCTCAAAATAATTATATTTTCAGCATATTATTAAAAAAATACACCAAAAATACATTATAATATTTAAATAAATGCCAGAAAAATATTCTAAAACATTAAATAATCAAATAAACAGCTTGGAGCAACCTAAATTCTTGACAAGATGTCAAAATTGTTGCTACGGCTGGTTTCTTTTTCAATTTACAATCGTGTAAAGTATACAATTTTTTAATAAAACCTTACTACTTTTGTAAAATAACTATATTTTTAGCAGATTTTATGAAAATTATTTATAATATGTATGAAACATAATAAAAAAACACTCTAAAACATATATTTTCATTTTAGCGGTGAAAAAATATTTATCGGAATTATCAGCCAATAAGAATTGATAATAGATTGAGAATAGATTATCCAACCAATCAGAACTGGCCTTCTTTTGTAAACTTGAAACACTCCTAGTATTGATTTTTTACTTGTAAAATAATTCCAGAGAGGGCAGCATCTTACAGGCCTTGCTCTAAGCTTTAAATCAAGTGGAAATTGGCTACTGTAGCTCATAATATAGCCAAGTTAGAGCAATCTAAAGGTGACAACCGCAAATATGCGTTTCGGGCTATTAAACTGTTAAAATAACAAAATTTATTAGATCATTGAAGATTTGTATTTGTTCAGGAAAATCATGCCAATGAATGCTGTCATGCTTCCCAAGATCACATACTTCCTTGCGGGCTTCTCACCGATGAAAGTCTTTTTAAGGAATGTCAAAACCCAATGTAGGAAGCTCCTGTCATCAGCCTGTGCCTCCTACAGAAACCTAAACAGATGAATGACTTAGGGTTACACTCAGTCAAGATGTTATTAATAGTGTTCTCATAATGTACTTACCAGATTATTTATGAAAAACCCAGATATGGAAGGGCCAATATTTTCAGAAGAAATAACTCCTACCGATAGGCCACCTCCCAAAAGTGGAAGGCTTTGGATTCAAAAACAAATCTCCATAGCATTTAACAATCTAAAAATGAAGAAGCCAGGAACAATGTTCAACAACAAACTAAACTATTGGAACACATATGATCTTATGAATCCAGAAGAAACTAAAATTGACAATATTCTTTTCATTGGGATATCTAATTCTCGAGGTTGACCAAATGTCTAAAATTGAACCGAGGTTTGTTGATTTTTTAATCAAGGTCAACCTCAGGGCCTTGCCTACTGCTGAATTCCTACATAGTAAAAAGAATCATAATCTGGACTCTACATACACACTATGTAACTGAAGTGATGAGACAATGGCACATATATTGGAAGTGTCAAATTTGGATTAATATAAGGAACATTATTAAGTCTCTCATTAAAAACAAAGAATCAACTTGTGTAAATTTGATTAAAGTCTTCAAGAATGGACATTTTGAAATCATAAGATGGGTAACATTTATAATTTTTTGCATTTGGTTGCTGAGAAATAAGATCTTCGAAAGTGAAGAATATGACATGATTAAAATGACTTTACACTTATTAGAAATTAAAGAATTATACCAAAAATTTTCTCAGAATTGGATGTTTAACCAGACCTGGTCTCTAATAAACCTAAAACAAAGTGTAGTACCAATGATGAAAAGAATATAATAAAGTTGTAAATTCACAGATACTAAGAAAATAGCGAACCATTTACCTAAAACATTTTAGATAAACGTTATATAAAAGAGATCCAAGAATTAGAAAATGCTATTATAAAGTTATTCACCTAATTGATGATTAATAGGAAAGGGCTTTCATTTGATTAATGGATCAGCTATAATCAATGGCCCAATAAATATATTAAGACTGCTTTAATAATGCTTAATGGTAACTGATTTGTTTACTGTAAAGAATCTATGATATATTTTGTATAAATTTTCAGTCTTAGGTATTCTATAAAAACCTGCTTTTAAGTAATTTTTATGAATGTTATCCCTATCTTGGATTGGCTAACCTCATGATGTATAAGTGTATGGCTTTCAATATATGTTTCAAAATAACTAATCTCTCAAAATTTAAATGTTAAATTAATACACACAGAAACATTGGAAGTGCTCTTCACTTGATAAGATAAAGCTCTACAAACTAAATGGCTAAATATGTTTTTAATCATTATCTACATGTTTGTAAATTAAACAAACTTATATATGTTTGAATTGACTAATACCATCATATATGTGATATACATAATCAGATTAATGTAAATGGGCCACAACTATGATTTTCTGGAATGAGAAGTTATATCTTCAATTTCTGGTGATAATTAATGTCTTAATATAACTGTTATGAAATTAAACAGAGCAAAACTCTCCATACAGTATTGCCACCTGTGCTAAACAGAGTAATCAATGGATGCCAGAAGGCTTGTGCATAAAATCCCTATCTAATGCCTACTCATCCAATATCCCCAGACTAGTTTCTGGCTTGTGGCCTTCGTCAGTGAGGAGCTTTGGATCTGAGAGCACTGCATCTAGATCTTAGGATCTAATGCCACCCTCTATCAACCACCTTTTATCTCTACTTAACTACAAAACTATGAGAATGAAATTGAAAACACAAAAAATATTTTCAATCTAAGCTCAATAGCTTATATAGTCATATGGGTCTGAACTCAGTTCAGCACCCATACATTTTGGTGTCTTTGGCTCTTTTACAACCATAGCCACCGCTATCCTATTAGGCAGGATTGGTGTTAAGCCATTAAGCATCACATGATCACATTTCCTATACTAGCACATTAATTGTTGATAAACAGAGCAAAACTCTTCATACAGTATTGCCACCTGTGCTAAACAGAGTAATCAATGGATGCCAGAAGGCTTGTTCATAAAATCCTTATTTAATGCCTACTCATCCAATATCCCCAGACTAGTTTCTGGCTTGTGGCCTTCGAGCTTAGATTGAAAATATTTTTTGCGTTTTCAATTTCATTCTCATAGTTTTGTAGTTAAGTAGAGATAAAAGGTGGTTGCTAGAGGGTGACATTAGATCCTAAGATCTAGATGCAGTGCTCTCAGATCCAAAGCTCCTCACTGACGAAGGCCACAAGCCAGAAACTAGTCTGGGGATATTGGATGAGTAGGCATTAGATAGGGATTTTATGCACAAGCCTTCTGGCATCCATTGATTACTCTGTTTAGCACAGGTGGCAATACTGTATGGAGAGTTTTGCTCTGTCTATCAACAATTAATGTGCTAGTATAGGAAATGTGATCATGTGATGCTTAATGGCTTAACACTAATCCTGCTTAATAGGATAGTGGTGGCTATGGTTGTAAAAGAGCCAAAGACACCAAAATGTATGGGTGCTGAACTGAGTTCAGACCCATATGACTATTTAAGCTATTGAGCTTAGATTGAAAATATTTTTTGTGTTTTCCAATTTCATTCTCATAGTTTTGTAGTTAAGTAGAGATAAAAGGTGGTTGCTAGAGGGTGGCAAGATCTAGATACAGTGCTCTCAGATCCAAAGCTTCTCACTGACGAAGGCCACAAGCCAGAAACTAGTCTGGGGATATTGGATGAGTAGGCATTAGATAGGGATTTTATGCACAAGCCTTCTGGCATCCATTGATTACTCTGCCGGGGCAATCAAAACTGTAAATTGTAAAAGAGGATGGTAAATAAAGCATTGTGTAACAGTTGTAAATTGCATGGATGATTTAGTATTATATAAAACACATTTGGCAATGCAGTAAGAGAGTAGTTAATAATATATTTACAGGGTGATTAGTAATATTCTTTTGCTGAGTTTTTCTCTTTCCAGAAATTCAACAGGATTTATAAATAACTGAAACACAGGCTTGTTATATACCTGTGGCTATATATATGTAATATAGGGTATATGAGCATAGACTTTCACACCACTCACCTCTCTCCACTCTATCTAATAACACTGATACACCTAAACACATATATGCTGAAAAGATAAATAATCACCAATATACGTATTTCATGCTAAACCAGCAATCATCAGTTGGTCCAGACTATCATCTTTACACGCATATATAGTACAAGTGCTCAGATATATATTAAGATAGATTATACTCATAGTTTAATGGACAGGCTTCAATCCACTCCACACTCCACCCTTGCATATGTATTAAATGGATTATGTCCTGTACATGTGGGGTTCAGATTGACCTTAGGTCAACATGGGTGTGACAATAATCTCGGCCTCAGGGTGGCCTTTGAGCATTCCATCATCAGATTTTCAATTGGATGTACGGTTGAAGAGTTGGAGTGTGGAGTGGATTGAAGCCTGTCCATTAAACTATGAGTATAGTCTATCTTAATATATATCTGGGCACTTGTACTATATATGTGTGTAAAGATGATAGTCTGGACCAACTGATGATTGCTGGTTTAGCATGAAATACATATATTGGTGATTATTTATCTTTTCAGCATATATGTGTTTAGGTGTATCAGTGTTATTAGATAGAGTGGAGAGAGGTGGGTGGTGTGAAAGTCTGTGCTCATATACCCTATATTACATATATATAGCCACAGGTATATAACAAGCCTGTGTTTCAGTTATTACATTATAGAGATGTCTGCCCATCCTTGCATATGTATTAAATGGATTATGTCCTGTACATGTGGGGTTCAGATTGACCTTAGGTCAATATGGGTGTGACAATAATCTCGGCCTCAGGGTGGCCTTTGAGCATTCCATCATCAGATTTTCAATTGGATGTACGGTTGAAGAGTTGGAGTGTGAAGTGGATTGAAGCCTGTCCATTAAACTATGAGTATAGTCTATCTTAATATATATCTGAGCACTTGTACTATATATCTGTGTAAAGATGATAGTCTGGACCAACTGATGATTGCTGGTTTAGCATGAAATACTATATTGGTGATTATTTATCTTTTCAGCATATATGTGTTTAGGTGTATCAGTGTTATTAGATAGAGTGAAGAGAGGTGGGTTAGGATTTATAAAATTGATTTACCTTGATGTTTATTTATTTTCTTCTTGTAAATACCACAATAGATTACAGTTTACCAAAATAATTGAATTCACTAAAGTTAATAAACACTCTTGTTTCTTATATTTCAATTTTATAATTAAAAAAATGTAAATGATTTTTATTAATTTATTTTCATATTTCATCTGTTTTTTTTTTTTTTTTGCTCACCTATCACATTAAATTGCAGTCATATACACCTTAAAATAAATATTATATTTGTCCTTAAGATTATAAATCACTTAATTATTTATATATATTTTGAAATTAATGCAATATACCTGTAATTTCTTAATATATTATTTAGATTCCTTTCATGCCATATTAATGTATATAAATATAGAAGTAATTTTAAATATTTGCAAAAAGGCTCATTTAATGATTACTAAGGCTTTTCCATTATCTATTTCTATTAAAGATTAGAACTAGCTTTCCACATTTAAATTTCTCCATGTACTGTTACAATATATATGTATTAAATTGAGAGACTGGAAATCTCATTGTGCTCATTATAATGCTTATCTGACAGCCAATCAGATGTTACGATGGCTGTGTGAATGACGATCAAACCGTAAACACACGACAAAGAATTTATGAGAAAAGGCCGCTATAATGAGTACAGTGAGATTTCCAGTGTCTCAATTTAATTTCAGTTTCAACTATCTGTGCTTTGCAAATTAAAATATTATTTAAATATATATATATATTGTAATCTATGAAAAGTAGACATATTCTCTAACCTATAAAGAGATGAGTGTGTGCAAGGAGTGCCAAAAGACAAAGTGAATAAACACAACCTTACTGCTCAGTATAGTACAAATCTAAAATATTTTTCAATATTCTGTAATCTATAAAATGGTGATATAAAAGTTAAATACTATACTTCTCAATGATGAAGCTCAAATCATAATGTAAAGCCATAAATGATAGATGTTATTAGCTATAACTACACTCAGCAGGTTCAAATAATAACCTATGTCACAATATCAAGCTATACAATGGAAGAATTATAATAAAATATGAAATACAAAATAACACTATTAAGAATTAATGTATTGGGTATATGAGCACAGACTTTCACACTACCCACCACTCTCCTCTCTATCTCATAACACTGATACACTTGAACACATACATGTCAAAAAGATAAATAATCACCAATATACATATTTCATGCTAAACCAGCAATCATCAGTTGGTCCAGATTATTATCTCTACACATATATGCAATAAGTGCTCAGATATATATTAAGATAGCCAATCTTCATACTTTAATGGACAGGCTTCAATCTATTCCACACTCCAACTCTTCAACCGTCCATCCAATTGAAAATCTGATGATTTCTGGTTCAGCATGAAATACATATATTGGTGATTATTTATCTTTTCAACATATATGTGTTCAAGTGTATCAGTGTTATGAGATAGAGTGGTGGGTAGTGTGAAAATCTGAGCTCATATACCCTATATATTACATTTATTGATACAGGTATATAATAAGCTTGTATTTCAGTTATTATTAAAAATTAAGAGAAGGAGAAACCTCAACTTACTCTATTATACATAAAAGAATCTTAGAAATATAAACATGTGCTTTTAAGATTACATTTAAAAGTTTCCGTCTTTAAGATCTAATACAACTATCAATTTTTTTTATATCCAATCATCTTATAAGCATTTTTATGCATCTCATTGCTTTTATCAGATGAAATAATATATAATTTTTAAAATAATTGAAATGTTCTTTTAAAATTTTATGTCACCCAAAATTTATCTTTTGAATGTAAAATTTCAATATTAAAATAAATTATATAACATATCTCAGAGTAATATGTTTTCATACATCCTTTTGACTCATTAGATGTATTCACTATTGAATGAAATCCTAGTTAAAATACAATAAATAAAACATATACTTTCCCTAAGTTAATGTGTTATAATAATTATTACAATAACAATAACTATTACTAATTTAATAAAATAGAACATGATCTCTTAAATTTAGAATAAAATAAAGAATAAGCTAAGATTACACTCAGATATTAAGAATGGGTATGGGATTTGGTAGCCATCATCTTAGAATAAATCTGCATTATCACTTTCTAAATATGAATTATGTTCTTGTACAAATTGAATTTTATCAAAATAATAACAACTAGGATCAAAATAAACATGTAGAGTGATTTGAAATATGCAAATTGAATTAGTTAAAGTGATCCAAATTGACAAACAAATTGTAACACTTTATTAAGAAAATATATATTTCTTAGATGTTCTACTAATGTTTAAATAATTTAATACAAAAGTGACTTTTAAAAATTTTAATGTCATGTACTTTTATAGCAAATACATTAAAATAATTGTGTAATATTTTATAAATATTTAAAATTTTAATCTTTAAAATGATTTATGTTTGATAATTGGGATGATTTCTGATTAACAAGTGGGATAATCTGAATAAATTACTACAAGAAATTACTTAATAATAACAAATATTTACTTACAGCAAAATAACAACAAAAATTTACAATTAGTTCATTTTTAAGCTCACATAGATCAAAAATTTTCACAAAGTTGATTCTGCAAAATTTATCACAAGAATCAAAAATTAAAAATTGACATACTGCTTTATTAATATATACTCTGTTAGATTAGCAAAAATAACCAATCATATCAAAAAATAAATAATTCATCATACTAAAGCAGTTTTTATATTATTTAATTATCAAAAGTTCTCACTTATTATCTCTTTTATACTATGATAATAGCTATCATATAATAGTGTCTTTTATATGAATATTTTTTATACTCAATAATATTAATAATAATAATAGCTTATCAATCCATCAGTGAAGAAATTACAAGATAGATGTATATTATCTATTTATGCCCAAAATAAACTTTAAAATTTTAAAACTAATTGTTTTTCATACTTAATCATGACAACTAGCAAAGCTCAAATATAGAACTGACAGATTTACAATGTATTGTTTACATTTAAGCTGACCAAGATTGTTCTTAGAGGTAAGGTAGAATTCTTTAATATCTTGATAATACTACTAAAATGCCACATAAAGCAATGGTAAAATCTTACACATGCTTGATTTACATACTAACACTACAAGCAAAATCAATCTTCAAAACTCATAAAGTAAGACAAAATAAAAGTATGATGGCATTGCTTTTGGGACATACCCATATTTGGGAGCTAGTATAGGATCTAGAACTTTGTCATTAGTCTAGGAAAATAATGAGAATGTGCATCAGGTATAAAATACTAAATAGGAAATGCTTTGAAAATAAAGATAGTTTAGCTTCAATCTGTAAAATATATACTATGAGCATATAAAATGCCAGCAGGACAAGATATAAGAAAGAGCTCAATGTTTCCATCCCTTCTGAAAATAAACTAACAAAATTAATAATGGATACTACTTATTATCCATAAAATATACTGGCATATAAAAGCACTCCTAAAACAGAGAAAAAATAATTTTACTATCTGTAACAAAATATTGTGATAGCTAACCAATGTGAAACATGATAAACAATAATAAATTCATACTAAACATAATTTTGCTAACATTAGGAAATAAATCATAAATAAATCATAGAAATATATATATCAGCTTATTCAGCTTACAGTCACATAATATTCCTTCATAAATAAATTATTCATATTTTTAAAGAGAGCCAGCATACTATTTAAAATATGTTCATATAATAACATAATATTCTGAGAACTTTAACATTTAATATTTTTAAATATTTAACAAATAACATGAATATAAGATATGCACCTCATAAGTGAATTTAATCTTTTTACCATAAATAAATTATATTAAATAATAATATCCTTCTGCTTCATTATTGGCCAATTCTCTATTACATGAATATGAAGAAGACTGATGACAGTATCATCTTGTGGACAGGACACATCCATTTTATAAGATAATATCATTAAAATACTATAATTTATAATGTAATTAGAATCCAGGTAAATTCAGTTCATTCTATTATCTATATGATAAGTTAATGGCCGTTCATTCAATGTATTCATAGTTTTAAAGTCTAATAAAGATTCATAAACATCACAAATCCTTAAATTTAGTTTAGCTAAATTAAATTAGCCCATTTCACAAAGTATTCTAAATTGGTATTAGTAATATCATATAGGACAATAAAGGATTTCAATTAATATTATTTATTAATATTGTTGAACATTTTCAGGAGAGAATATTTGACTTCAACTATTATCTTCGAGGCCTCAGCAATTTCCATAACAAAGCTCTGAGAAAAGAAATCATTTATAAATTTTAAACATTTATGCAGGCAGTATAATTATTGAAAAGTAGAAAAATTATTTAAATTCATTAATATCAAGTTATTATTGCAGATAAAATTGATATTATCAGCTTATTCAGTAAAACATTTTTAAATTCATATATTTTATCAATTACACAGTTCTTAGTAAGTTAAATTTTATCACCCTACCTGAAGATAAATTATTTCAGTCCTCTTTCAGAATAAAAACAAATGCAAATTGCTATAATAAAAATAATAACGTAAAAGACTAAAACCTTCGACAGAAGTGCCTTAAAAATGCTTATGTGACAGCCAATCAGATACAATAATGACTGCACGTGGTGCTTCTATCGAAGGTTTTAGCCTTTCCCATTATTATTAGATCATCTGCTAGCGCTTAATAAATTTAATATATTTTTAATAAAAATAATATCTTTATGCTGTTTTTCAAATAATAGTAAATAGCATCTTTTAAAACAATGATATTTCACAAGTAAATTATTATTATTGACATATAAATGATTTTACTCAAATCTTTTACTTTTACAGAATTAATTACTATTAAACATTTAAAAATATTCACAATGTCAATTTATAGTTCTTATTTGAATTAAAGTCTTTGCTCCATGTAATTTAATTCTAAATATTATATTGACTTAAATCTAATATTATGAAGAAGATATTATGAAATTATTACCATTTTTGGTTATGTTCTTGCTAATAATAGAATTAGATTTTCCTTAGCAATTTTAATTATAAAATAAACATTCAATTTATTTCTAAAATTGGCAATTCTCCTCCAGTCATAGTAATAGCAATAACAATAAGTTTCAAAGTTTTCCATTATTGCAAATTTTAAAATATTAGTCTAAATATTGTAATAATAAATTATATTATCATTCCATTGGCAGTTATAAGAGACTTCAGTTCTCTTGGTGTTTCTGTTTAGACAATTGTGTCAAGATATAAGTTTAGCATAATATACTGAACTTAGTAAAACAAAAGTTTTAAAAATAATACACTTTTAAAATTTTAGTAGAATTTAAAATTCAATTGTTACAAATAAAATTATACTGATTGGAAACCTTGACAAAAATAGACAAAAAATGAGCAAGCAGAGAAGATAGTGATCATGTGATGTTTTAAGGTTTAGAACCTTGACAAACTGAAGAGCGACTGCTGTCAGGTGTATGCCTCATTTTATTTATATCCTTGGTCATATGATCACTTTACAAAACTGCTTATTTACCTTTGAAATTACAATCTCTTTTCTGATTAGTTTGAATCCTTGATCTATCTTTCACCATGGAAGGTTGTTAATCAAAAATTATTTAATTAAAATTTTAACTTCACAATAAATTTTGTTTAGATACTTGAAATTAATTCAATTCATATCCTAGTTTGAATAAAATAATTATTAAAAATTACAGATAACCAGAATAAGAATATAATATAAAATTTACATTATATCTTTTAACTCATTACATATTAACACAATTACATACATTTATTTACTGTTCTTTTAAATCCAGAGAAATATTTCAGAATAAATTTTAAATTAAAATTATTTTTAAAAATATTTAAACTAAATAACATTAAATAAATATAATATTTATCTATTTATTTAACATTTATTCAAGTAATAAAACTCCTAACTTAATTGCTAACTTTTTTTTTTTTTAAAAAATCAAAAAATTTTATTAACAAACTTTACATGGTTTCATGATACTGTTTTCATACATGGTATACTGCATGACTGATTGCAAAAGTTCATAAGATCAAACGCTTGGTAGATCAATCCTGGACCAAGTCTCTTTGTATAACCATTCTGGTGCAAGCAGCCGGTCCCTGGCACTTATGCTCTTGACAAGACCTATAAAGGTCTCTGTGACTGAAGATCCTGAATGATGGAAAACACATTCACATCTGGTCAACCAGATTGCAAAGGTAAGGAAGACAGAGAATCGGATAAGAGAAAAAATTTCTGTCTTGATGGCATTCTGGATATTTAAAGCTTCTCCGATGTCAGATGTAACTTTCTCTGTGATGAAGTTTCTGATTTGGAAAAGAAATGGACAATTATAAAGTAAATGTTGGATGGTTTCATCGGCAGTATTACATAGCTGGCATTGAGGATTGATTTTGGTGAATCCTCTTTTCCATACTAAGAAGTGGTTATTGGGTAAGGATGAGATGTTGAGCTTTAAGATAAAATCTATGTATTTTGGTTCAACAAACCAGTTCTTCAATTTTTTAAGCAATAGTTTATTGTCTATGTTCAATGTGGTCAGGAGGGCAGTCTGGTTTTGAAATCTGAGGTTATAGGCCTGCCAGTAGGTTATTTTACCTTCAAAAGAGGTTTTACATAGATTTATTAGCTTGGTGACATGTAACCAAATAATTGTGGCCCATCTGCTAGCAAGAGGTGGCGGTGTGTCTGTAAGTTCCACTGGAGTGGCTAGGTTTAGCTCTGGCTGTTTTAAGTGAATTGCAAGTAGAACTGCAATTGCCTTCTGTAAATAGATTGTTGAAACAGAGTGCAATCCAAGTCCATTTAACTCTCTGGGCATTTGCATCTTACAGGTGCTGATGGCAACAATCTTTCCACTCCACTTGAGCTTTGAACACAGTGAGTTCATTGACGACTGAAATGCTTTAGTGGGTTTAATTATGGAAAGATAATAATTCAATCTCGGAAACACCAGCATGTTGAGAAGGGCTACTTTGCCCGGCAGGGAAAGAGAGATTCGGGATAAAGATCGAACCACTTTGCTAGTTTTTTCCAAGATGGAGTGTTGGATATCTTTTGCCATAGCAAGTCTGGACTTGGCCATAGGAAAACCGAGGAAGAGTTGCAGCTCAGCTGTAAAGACTGACGGAATCACTGAGCCAGTACTGATTTTCCACATGGAGGACTTACTGTAATTGATGTTCAGATTTAGTTTCTTTAAATATTTATCAATGATTTGTGTGAGTGTTGGAAGATGAGTTTTATCGGGGAGGAAGATGGTGACATCATCAACATAGGTTATGTGTTGTACATGATGTTTCAGGGCTGGCACGAAAATTCCAGGGAGTCGGCACTCAATCTCTCTGAGCATAGGATTTATATAGGTGATGAAGCAGAGAGTGGCGAGTGGTGATCCTTGGGGAATGAAAAAAATGAGGTCTGAAACCATTGGACAGTCTTCCATCCAGTGATGTAAAGATAGATCTGTTCAAAAGCAGATTACCAATAATTCTGGTATAGATGCCAGGGACTTGATAATCAAGGAGAGTCTGGAGTAGGACAGTGGGTATAACAGAGTCAAAAGCCGAGGCAAAGTCAAGTTGAATAGCTATAGGCTTGGATTTTTTGTGCAGTCTGATGTGTTCTACCAGAAGAAGAAAACGCTGTGCAGCATCCGTGGTAGAAGAGCCCTTACGTGCAAATTGATATGGTGTGATGTGTGTATAGAGTTGATCTTGGATTTTGTCCTTGACTATGGCCTCAATGATCTTAATTAGGAGGGGAATCATGGAAATGGGCCTTATGTTGGATAGGGTAGAGGGATTGATGGGCTTTTTTAGAAAATGAACAAGGGCCACAGAGTACATACAGGTCTGGAATGTTTTGAAACTCTCCTGCCAGAACATCTATCATCCGCAGTACAATGGGGCTGTGAAATGTCTCAGGCGGACAAGTACAAATCTCGGAATTCCATGGAGTCCCGGATGAACACTCTCCGGATAGGTCATGAGCTTTTGGATTATCTGATTTTCACTGATATCATGAGTGATCCCATCTTCCAAGTGATTCCAGATATTTCCAATTTCAAATTTATAATTCTGTAGCCTGGCCTGAAAGTGTTCATGAATCTTTGAAAGCATTGCTGGGCCACTGAGGCAACCCTGATCTACTGACAATGAAGTAGGTGTGGGTCTGGCCAACGAACCAATTGCCCAGCGAATGTAGCTGCGGGTCCAGCTATGCTGGTTAGCCAAGAAGATTTTAGATCTTTTAGTAGCAATGTAATGCGCGAGGACCTTTTGCTTGCTATGGTATTGAGTTTTTAGCTCCAAAATATCTTGGGGATGAATGTCAATATGGTGTAGAGATTTTAACCTGTTGTTTATGGCATCCAAATCTTTTAATAGTTGATTTGGACCTTTGGTTTTCTTTGTGTACGAGTCTATGAGTGAGCTCAATATACCGGTGAAAGATGACCAAGCCTGTAGTGGTGGCAAAGTAAGAATTTTGATTTTTTGGAACAAGATATATGCTTCAGATAAAATGAGTTCTGGAGTTGCTGCTTTGTTGAGTAGTCTAATGGTAGGTGTATAATCTATATGAATTGCGGTGGTGGGATCTATATGAAGTGAAATTAGAAGAGCTAAATGATCAGTGAAGGGAACCAATTGAAGCTTGGCGCATATGTCAAAGTGAAGTTCAGGTGAATAATAGAGAAGGTCAATTAGGGATTTCTTTTGCAGTGTGTAGGAGAATGATCCAGGAGGGAAAAACCCCTCTCCACACAAGAGGACTCTATTAAGTGAAGATGTTTTTTGTTGAAGTTATCGTAACTCATGTTGAAGTCACCAAAAAAAAAAAACAATAGGGGAGGCATCTGAAGAGAGAATTGATTTTATTGATTACTAGTTGTGCTGAGTAAGCATCATTTCTGATGTACAAGTAAATGATATTTATTGCCATATTTCCAAAAGTGAACTTAATGACCAATAGATCATTGCTAAGGTGTAATGTTCTGAAAGAGCTGTAGGTCAGGTTCTTATTGATTATAAAAGCAACTCCAGAAGATGCTGTGTTTGAGGGTACATAATGAAATAGACCATATTGTTGCATCAGTTGAGTTATTTGGTAATTTGAGTTTACATGTAATTTAGTTTCGGATAGACAGACTATGTGGAGGTCTGTTTTGTCTAGCCATCTTTTAAGTGCAAAGACACGGCCCAGAGAGTTAAAACCCCTTATGTTTATTCTGGCCAATTTAATAAGCATGTTGAGTTGTTACAGAGATTTGTAGGTTATGTATACTAAGCTGAGATTAGTACATCACATAGGGGAGATTATTGACATAAAATTCTGATTTTCACTAAGTGGTTTGTCAGGGTCATGTGACACCGTTACCAGTTGAGTTGGAACAGGTATTTTGGAGCTTAAGTAGGGGTTGGAATTGTGTTTATCTTCATTGTGATCATTTTCAAAAGTTGTGTTTTGGGAAGAGCTGCTTTCTTGTGTGCTGAGTGATTGAGCTAGTTTAGTTCTTTTTTCTCTCTTTTTTCTCAAGTTAGTAGCATGGCTTGCTGCTTGTTTGTTGTTTTTGTCATCATTGTCCAAGTCAGCCGTAGATGAGTTAATGTCTTCTGGCTGTGAGCTGGATGAGTCTTGGGTTTTTCTTTTGTTGTTTGGAATGGGATGTTCTTGTTGAGACTTCGTGACTGGAAGAGTTTGTTTTGTTGATAATGGTTCACTGTTGGGAGCTTTTGTTGGATGATCTTCCTTTGAGTGAGTTTTGAATGCTTCTTGCATCTTCTGGGGTGTCATGTTGGTAGCTGATGTTTGTTGTTTTGGGTTCATATGGGTGCTGGTGTGGTTTTGTGTCTGGTGTTGTAGAATGGGAGGCTGGAGTTGTTTGACCGGTGTGTAATCATTAGATGAGTTGGTTGAAGTGCGATGGTCCATTTCTAGATTATTTCCAACAGTAAGTCAGTGTTGGAGTCTTGTATCTGCCCTTTTATGTGGTCCTCTGTGTTAGTGGGTGAAGAATATGATAGCTGAATTAAGTTTTGCATATTTTTTATGCATCTATGATTTTTGCTTTTCCTACTGTTGCAGACATCACAAATTCTGTTTGGGTATGACCTTACAAGATGTGATCGGTCTCCACAGTGGAAATACTGAGGTTGTACACCTCGAATAGCTATGTAAATTGGACATTTTTTTTCTTCCAGAGTTATAGGAATATCCGATGGAGTGACGCCTTGATTGAGCTTGAGAGAGAAGGCAGCGCTGTTGGATGGAAGCTCAATATCTACCCTTCTCTCTGCGAGGTACTTGAAACTAGTTAACACACCATATCTAACAAGCAGCCTCTGTAGATCAGCATCAGTGAAATTAAAGTAGCAGTTACGTGCTATTCCATAGGCTGTTCTTGGTTTATTCATATCTATTTTGATGAGATATCAGTTTTTTAAGAACAGTTGTTGTCTTTTAAAGAGTTCTTTCTGTAGTAGATTCTGAAACTCAATAATGAAGTAGCGTCTGTTAGGGTGGTGATAACTCTTTTTATAATTAAATTAGTTTTTTTAAAAAATATTTCAGTAGAATATTCTGTTTTTCACACACCAGCAAATCAAAATATAGAGTTTGAACTTGTTTTTTTTTTTAAAATTATTACAAATTTTTTAAAACAACTTTAGAGTTAAACTCAAACTAAATGAGCATTTTTAATTCTAATTTAAATTTTTTACCATTGACATTACTAGCTCTTTAAAACTTAAAGATGTAATTATCTGAAATATTTATTTAAATTAAAACTCATTATTATTTAAGCTGTATCAAAATTATTTTACATCTAGATAATAAATAAATACTCATATAATAACTCTAACATATAACAATTATAGTAATATAAAGTATTCACAATAGTTTACTTAAAGCAAAAATTAAAGTATATGTATATTTTTAGACATTTTGCACAAAAATTTAACTAAACATTTAGCTTCTGCCAAAGTTAAAGATTATATGTATATAAAAACAAAAGAAAATGAACGCTAATATTAATAATGCAATAACGAAACTTGAATATATTCCAAATAATGGTAAACAACTTATAATATAATATAAATAAAAACTCTTAGAGAAATATTTTCGATTATATTCATAATCATTATCAACTCAACTCAAATTTCAAAAATGGAATCATCTATTACCAACCAGAAACACATGTCGATTTAAATATTCCACATTTCATTAATCCTAATATTTGCTAACTGTCTATTTATTATTATATTTTTATACCTATTAATAAAAACTGCCTCTTTAATTTTTCTTTTTTCATTATCTCTTTCTTGACCTAAAATTTTTATCTTTTTTATATCAAAATCAATTTAAAATTACAATTCCTATCATGGACATAAAAAACAGATTCAGTTTATAATTTCACTTCATTGTTACTATCACTATATATATCTACATTTTTAAAAACTCTTTTATACAACAATTTATGCTTTTTAATTCTTTTCTCCATATTACATCTAGATTCCCCCACATATGATGAGTTATACCCACAAAAAATTCAATAAATTACATTACTCACATTATTTTTTTCCAACTTATCTTTTGAATTATTAACCACTCTATTTAAATTACCTGATCCATAAAAAGAATCATTATAAACTTTTTTCACAAATTTTACTTGATTATTATTATAAAAAGACAAAGAAATCGACTTCTTACTTTCAATTTCTTCATCATCAACATTTCTATTAATTTTCTTATTAAATTGACAAATCATCTGATAAATTGCTTTTATATTATAACCCAAACTTAATAATTCACCCACAAAATTTTCAATATTTCTCTTTTTATTACATGAATATTTACACAAAATATTATTTCTATATAAAAAAGATCTAAAACCAGCCATTTTATAATTATTTGGCACTTTAGATAAATATGGAATATACCCTCTCATTTTAATAGGTTTAATAAACAATTTATAGTCAATCTTATTATTGTTTCTTGAAATCTTCAAATCTAAATATTTAATACTATTATTATATTCTTTCTCCATAGCTCATTTAAGACCTTTTAATTTATTATATTTATCAAAAAATTTATCAATCATTTCTGAAGCACATTCAAAAACATCATCCACATATCTCTTATATATCTTAATATTTCCCATAAATATAAATTTACTTATAATCTTTTCTTCATAATAAGACAAACCAAAACTACATAACTGTGCCACCATTGGTAATCCCATTGGCCATTCTTTACACATTTTACAAAATTTACCATTAAATGATGCAACAATATTTTGTTCAATAAAATTTAAAGTCTTCATCACAAAACATATTAATTGATTATCAACTTTCTTCTCCAATAAAGCTTGATGAATAATCTTAACTGAATCAACTCTATCAATAGATCCTTACATCTCAGATACATCCAATGATACTAAAACATCATCACAGTCCAAATTTAAATCTTTAATTTTTCCAACAAAATCAAATGATGACATTACAGAATATTTTCCAAATCCAAGTAAATTCTGTAACATTTTAGCTGTATATTTACTAGTCTTACACATAAAAAACCCTCCAACATTATTCTAAGTGGATAGCTTTCATTATGCAATTTTACATTAGCAAATAGCACTTGAAGGATATAATGAATAATACACATTATCATTTATTTCTTAATTCTTTGCCTTTAATAAAATGTTATTAATAAATTTCATTCTTTCTGAATCAACATTATATTTATCAATCAATTCAAAATTTAATTTTTCCATTTGTAATATAACTCCTGGAACATATTCATTATTTGAAATTAAACACATTCGTAAACTTTTATTTTCCTTTAAACAAATCAATTTATCTTTTATTAATTGCCATCTAAATAATCCAGTAACTCTTTTCCATGAATTATCATATTTACTAAAGTTTTGTAATTTAACATCCTTAACAATTTTGTTAAACTCCTATGCAGTCATCAATTTTCCATAAGAATTTTGAACTGATGATATAATCTTAAGTTTATAATCATCAACTATATCACCTACATATTTTGAACCAAATCCTAAAACATACTTTTGTATTAATTTTAAATCACACGACGATAAATTAACATAATTTACATTACGATCCATCTTTGAATATTTTTTATTAATCTTATTATCAAATTACTTCTTTTCTTTAATATAAAATTTATCATAATAATCTTGACATGCCTTTTTAAATTCAAAACAATAAAAAATCATTCAATCCAATAAAATGATTAATAACTTTTAAATACTTCCGATCATTAAACAAATCTTGCTTAGTTCTTCTAATAATTTCCAGCAAAATCTTATATTTCACTTCAAAAATAAAACGAGGCTTCAAATTCAGTAATTTATTATATTTAAAACAGCAACAATTTGGGAATATTTTAAACAACTTACAATTCTTCAAAAGTTCCAAAAGACATTTCGTTTTAATAATCTTTAAACATATTTTCTTCCATTCTTTAAACAACCATATCTTATTCATATATTTGGTATCCATTAATCACGTAACATTAACACAATAAAAACAAAATAAAATGTCCGCTAATATTAATAATACAATAACGAAACTTGAATATATTCCAAATAACAACTTATAATATAATACAAATAAAAACTCATAAAGAAATATTTTCGATTATACAGTATTTATAATCATTATCAACTCAACTCAAATTTCAAAAATGGAATCATCTATTACCAATCGGAAACACATGTTGATTTAAATATCCCACAATTCATTAGCCCTAACATTTACTGACTGGCTATTTGTTATCGTATTTTTATACCTATTGATAAAAACTGCCTCTTTAATTTTTCTTTTTTCATTATCTCTTTCTTGACCTAAAATTTTTATCTTTTTTATATCAAAATCAAATTTAAAATTACAATTCCTATCATGATCTAAGGTCTTTTTTTATATAGAAATAATATTTTGTGTAAATATTCATATGATAAAAAAAATATTGAAAATTATGTGGGTGAATTATTAAGTGTGGATTATAATATAAAAGAAATTTACCAGGTGATTTGTCAATTTAATAAGAAAATTAATAGAAATGTTGATGATGAAGAAATTGAGAGTAAGAAGTGAATTTCATTGCCTTTTTATAATAATAGTCAAGTAAAATCTATGAAAAAAGTTTATAATAGAGTATATAATGTTTCTTTTTATGGATCCGGTAATTTAAATAGAATGGTTAATAATTCAAAAGATAGGTTAGAAAAAAATAATGTGAGTAATGTAATTTATAGATTTTTTTGTGAGTGTAACTTAACATATGTGGGAAAATCTAGATGTAATATGGAGAAAAGAATTAAAGAGCATAAATTGTTGTATAAAGGAGTTTTAAAAAATGTACAGATATATAGTGATAGTAATAATGAAGTGAAGTTATATACTGAATCTGTTTTTTATGATCATGATAGGAATTGTAATTTTAAATTTGATTTTGATATAAAAAAGATAAAAATTTTAGGTCAAGAAAGAGATAATGAAAAAAGAAAAATTAAAGAGGCAGTTTTTATTAATAGGTATAAAAATCCAATAATAAATAGACAGTCAGCAAATGTTAGGATTAATGAATTGTGGGGTATTTAAATCGACATGTGTTTCCGGTTGGTAATAGATGATTCCATTTTTGAAATTTGAGTTGAGTTGATAATGATTATTAATATAATCGAAAATATTTCTATGAGTTTTTATTTATATTATAAGTTGTTTACCGTTATTTGGAATATATTCAAGTTCTGTTATATATATATGTATGTGTGTGTGCATATTGTATAAAATGCTAAAGAAGTTGTTTTTTTCCTAAATACATTTAGAAAAAAATGTTGGGCCTTATTTTTTTCTTAATAACTCAACATTGTTGCAGAAAGTTTTCAAGAAATTAGGAAAGCCATCAAGAAAGGTCCTACCATGATGCAAACAAAAATATATTATTAACATATGTTAATCACCCAGAACACTTTTTAGATTTTACATATGATGGGATTGTTTTTATATTTTCCATAAAATTAAATATCACAGCTAAAGAAATTGTAATATAGAGAGTCAGATAAAATTTATAACATTTTTGGCGACCAATATTTATCTTATTCATGATATTAAAAAAATTGTTAAATCTATTTTTTCAGAAAAAATAATTATTTTATTTCATTCTTCTATGAAAATCATACACCAGACAGATCAGGTAAACCAGTCATAAAATCAGTATTGAAGAAAAATTAATTGCAAGTAGAGATGAATTTAGTATGTTAATTATTAAATTAACATCACAAAATGTACTGTGATGAAAGTTGTCCAAAATGACCAGACATTATTAATAACTAATATATAGATTTACAAAAACTGGAATAGCATAAAAATAGATGTAAAATGAATAGCTGAAATGTTTCATGCAAAATAACTATTAATAGCCAGAATGTAAAAAGTTAAAACTCCATTAGATAATAACATTTTAAATAAGAGAACAAGATTATTTTGCAATCACTGAGACTAATGTTACAAATTGTGGTTCTTAAATGTTTTATTTTATTTTAGCTGTATATATTGTAGAAACATCAACAAATGTAAAGATAGAAAAATGAAAACTTTTTGAGTATAAGTTTAGAGAAAAATTAAATGAATAAAGTTCAAGTAGAGAAGTATTGGAAAAAGGTTTAAGTGAAAAATAAAAAATTCAGGAAATATAAATGCAATAAAAAGTAAAAGAAAATGCTTTAAAAAATATAAATAAATTTTCTTCAGTTTTCAGAATATTTTTGCATTATCACACACTAAAAATAAAAATTAGAAAGAGAAAGGCTTTAACCTTTTTGCGCAGGTGCCTTAAACATTTGTATAATAGCCAAACAATGTAGTTTTTGACTATAGAGGGATTTCTCAAATCTCAACACAAGATAGGGACTTTATAGAGATAAGAAGAGCCATCTTATCTATAACTTAAATTCTTACATATATAGGCCAATTTTGAGAGCTTGAAAAGATTACTCTTTTTACATTTAAATCATTTTCTTTTACAAATTAAGTTATGCAAAATCTTGTGGTTTACTGTGAGTTAATATTAAGATCTTTTTAATGGAAACTATAGAAACTAAGGTAACATTCTAATTATTTAACTCACTGTAAATCACAAGATTTCACATAAGTTAATATGTAAAAGAAAATAGTAGATTT
Source organism: Epiperipatus broadwayi (assembly GCA_028023455.1). NCBI lineage: Eukaryota > Metazoa > Onychophora > Udeonychophora > Euonychophora > Peripatidae > Epiperipatus > Epiperipatus broadwayi. The sequence goes on from JAQFVV010006232.1 coordinate 5,007,850, forward strand.
AAATGTAAGAAGAGTAATCTCTTCATGCTCTCAAATCAAGATGCTCAGATTGATATAAGTAAAAATTTAGGGTTAAAGATAAGATGACCATTCATATCTTTACAAAGTCCCTATCTTGGTTAATGTTTAAGAGGTCCCTCTATAGTCAAAAATTACATCATTTGGTTATTGCACAAATGTTTAATGTGCATGTGAAAAAAGGGTAAAGCCTTTCTCTTTCTAATTACATACTGCCTGTGCACACGATAAATAATTAGAACATTACGTTAGTTTCTATATTTCCATTAAAAATATGTCAGTATTAACTCACTGTAATTTTCAAGATTTTGCAAAAGTTAATTTGTAAAAGAAAATGGTGGATTTAAATGTAAAGAGAGTAATCTCTTCATGCTCTCAAATCAAGATGCTTCAGATTGGCCTATATATGTAAGAATTTAGGCTAAAGTTAAGATGACTGTTCTTATCATTATAAAGTCCTCCTTAAACAGGTTAATATATATATATTAATAAAAATCAGTCAATGTCACGTGACTTATATAGCTTGCATTATCAATATGTAATATATAAAGAGCCTGCTAATAGCTCTAAACAAGCTTATTTATTTTATTTTGTTGTATAAAAGACTTTTAAAAAATGTACAGATATATAGTGATAGTAATAATGAAATGAAATTATATAGTGAATCTGTTTTTTATGATCATGATAGGAATTGTAATTTTAAATTTGATTTTGATATAAAAAAGATAAAAATTTTAGGTCAAGAAAGAGATAATGAAAAAAGAAAAATTAAAGAGGCAGTTTTTATTAATAGATAGAAAAATATGATAATAAATAGCCAGTCAGCAAATGTTAAGATTAATTAATTGTGGGGTATTTAAATCGACATGTGTTTCTGGTTGGTAATAGATGATTCCATTTTTGAAATTTGAGTTGAGTTGATAATGATTATGAATATAATCGACAATATTTCTCTATGAGTTTTTATTTATATTATATTATAAGTTGTTTACCGTTATTTGGAATATAATCAAGTTTTGTTTTTATATATTGTAACCGGACCCTTACTCATCCGTTCATATAGGGATTGAGAGCTCCGAAACAAACATGATATAGCGTAAAGCTTTATTTATTTTCTTACATCGATAGTTGTTCATTATCAATACAAGGGGGCGCCAGATACGATGATTTAATTTATAATTTAATTTCTCGCATCACCTTACGTCATATCAAAAACGATTTCGAAGTCTAATCCCCGCCCATAAGCTCAAACTCCCAGCATGGACCAATAAGGGTCACTCAGGGTCGCGATGAAATTGTTTCAAGAATATCATTTTGGTAAAAGAACACAATAGTAACCAATGGAGAGAAAGTTTGGTTGATTTATAGATCGGTCCAAATATTGGATCGGGTCATTGGCTATTTGGCGACTAATACGAATGCTTGACTTATATATCCTTATATAAAAATTAGAAGCTTATAATATCATCCCCCCGTTATCATACAGTCCAACAGAATTACTCATATTAGCTTTATTGACATTATTTATACTCATTAATAATAGACCCTCCCAACTCTTAAGTCTATCTTAACTACATAGTAAATAAACATCGTGACTTACGGCACGATGGAACTTAAATAAATAAACAAAACAAAAAAAATAAGAAAGATAAATTTTAAAAGTAAAGTATTTAACTTCATGAATAAATGCTGATTATACTATTAAAATATATTTTAATTATAGAGAATGATTTGAGGAATGCTCGACTTGTTTAAATGAAAAAAAAAACTTTATTAAATATAACAAAATGAAACATTAGTTGATTGCTTTAATTGCACGCACATACACGCATTCTCACACTCACACAGAAAAGGAACATATTATGCATAATAAACATGGATGATATAATATAAATGTGTGTTATAATTTAGTTGCGAAAGAGAACACTAATTATGATTAAAGTCCATAACAGGAAAAGTCCTAAGATTTAAATATGAGGAACTATATAGCATTTGATTTTTATTTGCGAAAGTTGAGGTGAAAATATTAAGATTTAAATATGAGGGATTACGGATCATTTTATATTTTGATTTACGAAAGTTGAATTTAATTAGTTATGAGATTGCCTTTTAAAGTTTACGAAAAGAATGAATGGGAGCATAAAAGAAATAAAGTGTTTACCTAGGATTTTGCGTAGTCTTCTGCTGCTTCTAACTTGGTGAGGGTTCGAACCTGTTGGATACTGTTTCCATAATAAATGGTTATTCATTTTATATAAGTTCAGCATAGTATGTTTGGATGATTCTTATATGTTAAACGGAGCAACGTTCTTGAACTGATTGGAATACGATGTTTGGATGGCAATGTTGTTGATCATTCATAGCTGTGGAGATGTTCTGGCGGCGGAGCGTCGATCAATCACTGAGGGGTTTCTTAGCCCATCATGACGATCGACGCTCTAAAGGTTAATTTCATAGTTGTCATATTGGATAGGCTGGATAGCAAAAAAAGAAAGTTCTAGTTGTAGCTTCCGGGAGAATTTAAAAAATTATAAGCGTAAGCAAAAACAAAACAAAGCATGTAAAAACTGTAACCGAGCGTGTGCATCTAGACAAAGACTAAGACTCATATTTATCTGGGTTGGTTCTTATCTTAGGATCCAATCTCCACCCAGAGTTCAATATTCTCTGAGTTGTCGTTGGGGTCCGTGTCCTACGTAATGTTCATTCAATCCATAGGCTTGAGGCAATCTTAGGTTTAGGCAATCTCATATTGCAATCTCATTTTAAGAAATTTATACTTATTCACACCTTTGATGAATACGTGTGTGCGTGTTTTGAGAGAACAATATAATCTTACATTAGTTTAAAAGTCGAGCATTTAATCTCAAAATCATCTCTATAAGCTTTTAACTTTCGCTATATTTATAATTTAAAATAAAACCCCTTTTTAATTACCCCCGCGGCATATACAAGTAGAATTTAATTATTAAAAAATGGCATATTAGTAATATTTTATATTTTTATTTTTTAGAGGATATTATTCTTATAGATTAATGAAAGCCTTAAATTATTTAATCATAAATATTAACCTTTTATTTTATAGTGTACTTTATAAAGCATTAAAAATAAAACTACATTTATTTTTATCATAAACTGAAAGTAAATAAAATACAGAGTATTTACACTGCTTGTGTGTGTGCGTATATACATATACCGACTTTGTCTCGGTATAATATATATACAAGACATTAAAGAAGCTTTTTTTTTTCTAAATACATTTAGGAAAAAATGTTGGGCCTTATTTTTTTCTTAATAACTCAACATTGTTGCAGAAATAAAATATATTACATATTGGTAATGGAAGCTATATAAGTCATGTGATGTGTAACTGATTTTTATTAATATTATAATTTTGCTATTAGGGCTTTAGCTAGGTTAAATTGCTAAGCCTACTAATATATGGGATCACTGAATTTAGTTCAGGCCCATATAGTTTCTTTAGTTAAAGAGCTGAATTTGAAGGCATGTAGCTGTCTGAAGATGTAAATCTTTTTTCTTAATATTTAAGAATTAGATAAATTCTTGGCTTGAGTTAGTATTTTGAATCTAATGTCCTAGCTTCTCTCTGACAAGAGCCATAGCTCGAAACCGGTCTGGAGAGATGGAGACCATCATAAATAAAGGCTTCAGATATTTTCTCTTGTAGCATTTATCATAAAAAATAAAATAAATAAGCTTGTTTGGAGCTATTAGCAGGCTCTTTATATATATATTGTAAGGATTAGATATCTCAATCCTTACAATAAGTTATGATATAGTAAAATAAATAAATAAAAGAAATGTTTACTAAATATTTCAAGATTTTGAATTTTTATTTTCAAAGGATAAATTTCTTATAATCATTTAGGCATATATTTATGTAAATGTATAGATATTTGATATGTGATGCAATTCATTTTCTTTTTAATATATATATAATGTTTTGATTTTTAATTTTTACTGATCTTATTATTATTACTTTTTATATTTTTAAAGTAATGTTTGTTTAGGATTGTTGAGAATGCAATATTAATAATAAAAGAAAAAAAGTGAGATAAACTAATTACATTAAAAATACATTATAAAGTATTAATAACAAGTTTAGCTACAAGTATATGATTTGTTTATAAAAAAAAAACTGAAAAAGTGGATTTGTAATTTATGTATATATATATTATACACATTTTAAAATATTTTCATCTTTAAAATTATATGTATTAGTTTTTTTTATATATTAATGTCAACAATATAATGCTAAGATGTTCAAAAAGAAGTTGAAAAGGATTATCATTAAATATGTGTGTGGATCTAGGGTCGATAACAAGTAAAGATTGGGCAATGTGTGACTCATGAAATTCAATATTTTAAAATTGTTGTGGGAAATATTTACGTAATAGAAGAAATGTGAATAAAAGTTATGGACATTATTTTTATAGTTATTATTACTCTATCTATGTATCTTGGTAGATTAGCAAAATTTTGTTTTTATTTATTTTGCTTTTATCACTTTAAAGATGAAAATTTCATTTTGAACTTCACATGGTTGTCAAAATGCATAAGTAGATAATCCAATTGTCTGAGGATTCACTTTCCTTACTCTGTATTTGTGAAGTTACATTAATTGAAAGTCACTAGTACAAACATGCATATGTGAAAAAAAAACTTTAATAGACAACTATCTATCCAAACCCCGGAAAAAGAAATCAGTCCTATGACTTGAAAAGCATTTCCAAAAACTTTTTATTAATCCCATTAGTTCATCTTGTCATCATTTATAGAAATAAATGATTTAAGACTAATTGAAATTATTCTAATTCTATGCATTCTCCAAAAAGACTTTATCAGCCATCTTAAAAACGGTCATCCAAGCATCAAAACTGAAACAGAGACTTAAAATTATTATCTTTATTAATCAATAAAAAAAAAATATACAAAAGAATGGGCAATAGATTATAATTTGGATTTTAACTGACACGTACACGTATATACATTTATATTTTTTTTGCCATGTTTTTTTTAATATTCCTTTAGTATCTCTCCATGGAAAGACTGAATTATAATAGCAGGTATTACTGTTTTTTATGTTTAATAATATGTTTTATGGCACATACCCATAAACTTATCATATAGTATAAATAGGCTAAGTTAAATCTGTATTGGCATTTATATAGAGATGAAGACTGCTGAAATTATTAATTTTTTTTATTATTATTTCCCACATATATATTTTCACTTATGTATAATTTAGAATTATTCATATGATTATGAAAGACATTTAAAGGATGAATTTGCTTTTATAGTGTTTTTTATATAAGTAAAAATAATATATCTAAATGTGTAATTCTAGAGACTTAGATAATCGTTTTCAGGTGCTTACTAAGAAATATTTCTTGGAGTTGTCATGTTTGTTATAAAATCCCTATTAAATGTTTATAAATTACATGTTGTATATATATAGTAATGCTCTTGTTGTATTTAAATGTTTATCAATGAATAAAAAAGAATATCATAAGATATAATCCATATTTAAGTATTTATTAAAGAAAAATATAGTTTAAACAAATATATATATATATATCATATTTTGAAGATATTTTTTTATTGACTTGAAGAGTTAGCTTGATTCTTCCAAAAGAATGAATTTCTGATTTTTGAATTACTTTAGTATTAATGAGTTGAATTGTTATTATTATAAATTACAGTACTATACAACACATATAGTCTTCATCTTAGATATAAAATGCTTTTTAAATAAATATGTTAATAACACATTGTATTCATATGTATAAACTCAATAACTCAATTCAAAATCGTATGTGATAAAATGGCTATTATTGCTTCTGTTATTTTTCATTTTATTGTTGTCATTTTGATATATTTATATATTTAAATAAAATATGAACCAAATATTTTATTTCAAAAACTGATTTTGTTTATTTTTTTTTTTACTTACCAATACATCACTTATCTATATTTGTGAGTCATAATACATTATTTGATATTTATTAATTTGTTTATTTTAGCTTGAGAATATTGAAATAATATTTGATTATTTGTTTGAACTTTAATGAACCACTACATTGCTGAATGTTAAAGAATTAGGATAGTACAATAAATTATTTATATTTTTAAATTTTCAAAATATTATCCAGATTCAATAAAATACCCTTGTTGTTTCTGAATTATATTTAACAAGTAGTTTCAAGTCTCATTAGCATATTTTAATATTAAATTTTATGTTCCATTACAATATATATATATAATAAATGTACTTGTAATTAACTATTATATACAGTCTCTCAATCCACAAAGGTACTTTCGATTAATTCCTTAATCTTCCTCAACTACTGTTAAATTCAAAAAACAAAATGTAAGCAAACATCATCAATTCAAATCCCATGAATCACAAATTGTTATCATTAGTACTTTGTCTATTAATAATATTCATTTTACTTCTATTTATCAAAATTGCTTCCTTAATTTTGTTTTTAAAGAATCTTAACACTTTCAATACCAAACTTAAATTTATATTTACATGTCTTTTCGTGATCCAAAAAAAAACTGAAGCAGTCATTAAATTATTACTATTTTTACTTTTCATATGCTTGTATATAATTCATGCTCCTTTAATATTTTTTTCAATACTGCACCTAAATTCACCTATATGTGATAACATACTTCCACCAAAAATTTTCTACACAACATTACTTTTCTGCATGACAGATATGACATTTTTAGAATTATTCATTAACTTATTAACATTATTTGTAACACAATATGAACCATTAAACACATCCTTAAATGTATCCTTAAAAATTTTCACTTAAGCATTTGAATATATGGAATAGATAGCCATTTTTTATTATCAATCTTCAACTTTTTTAAATCAAAAGAATTAAATATTTGGATTTATTTATTACAATAGATAATAGTATGTTAAATTATAAATTAATAATCTAAACATAATAAAAAAGGAGATATATAAAATGTAAGTCAAAATTAGAAATTAGATATAAGGTGGCAAGTTTTAGATCTTTTTTGTTTTGTAATGAAAAATTATATTATTACTAGAGTGATGAATTAAAAAATATTGAGATATTTGTCAAGTAATTGATTGAAGTTAGTTATAAGATTGAACAAATTAACAATACTTCACATAAATTTAAAAAGTGTTATAATGATGTAAAAGAGTTGAAGATTGATAGTAAAAAATGGATATCTATTCCATATATTTCAAATGCTTCAGTGAAATTTTTTAATAATAAATATAAGGATGTGTTTAATGTTTCATTTTGTATAGCAAATAATGTTAATAAGTTAGTGAATAATTCTAAAAATGTCATAGCTGTCAAGCACAAAAATAATGTTGTGTATCAATTTTTTTGTGGATGTATGTTATCATATATAGGTGAATCAAAATGCATTATTGAAAAAAGATTAATGCAGCATGAATTGTTATTCAAGCATGTGAAAAAAATTATAATGATTGCTTCAATTTTTTGGATCATGAAAGAACATGTAAATATAAATTGAACTTTGAAATTGAAAGTCTTAAGATTCTTCATGAAGAGAGAAACAATAATAAAAGAAAAATTAAGAAGGCAATTTTAATAAATAGAAATAAAATGAATATAATTAATAGACAAACTGCTATCATTAAAATTTAGGATTCATGGGGTTTGATTTGATAATGTTTGCTTCCATTTTGTTTTTGAATTTAATGGCAGTTGAGGAGGGCTAAGGAATTAACCAAAAGTACTTTTGCAGATTGATAGACTATATATAATAGTTAATTGTTGTTATATTTATTATTTTTATTATTAAAATCATTTTTTAGTTAATGGACATTATATATATATATATCATTTAAAGATAATACAATAACTTAGGCATATTTTCTGCATTCAGAATATCATTTTATATTGCTATCCTATTAACATTTTTTATGGAAAAATATTATCTGATAAAGTCTAGATAGTCTAAATACATTTATTAATTTATGTCGAGGTGATATACATTTTAATTTTTTTTTTCATGTGTCAAAGCATCGTCCAGGAAGCGAACCCACAAACCCGAGACAACTGCTTGTAAGGCAGCTGTGCTGACTACTCAACCACTACCACTTGAAAACATTTTAATTTTTTATTTGCATACTATACATATTATTTACTTTATATGCTTTTTGTAAGCATATTTATATTTATTATATAATAAAAAGTAAAATCAATAATTCTAAGAATGACTTTGAGATTTCATGTATATCTGTTACTTTTATTTAAAGTTTTATTATTTGTATACTATTAATAATATTTAATATTTAAATAGAAGTATATTGTCTATAATGAATTTTAATGTAATTTAGAAGAGATTTGAACTCAGCTTTTAAGCTCCCTACAGCTATTTTTTCCGTATTATACAATCAACCACATGACCACACATATACATGGAAAAATAAATGATCTTCAATATATGTAGTTTGAGCTGAACTAGCACTCATCAGTTCCACATGAAATACATATATTGGAGATCATTTATCTTTTTCACAGGTATGTGGTCATGTGTACTGGTTGTATAAGATGGAGTGGATAGCTGTAGGCAGCTTGAAAGTCTGAGTTCAAATCTTTTCTAAATTATCGTAAAAATATTACAAATGTTACATAATGTATGTGATACTATATAGAATAAAACAAAAAGTAATACTATTTTAATTTTTGAAAGTATTTCTACTTGTTTTAAAGACTGTTAAATTAATTTCTTGAATTCCTATTAACTGATTGTAGTAACATTTTTTTTTAATGAACCATTTTCTAACAGACTCAATAATGCTTATTTTATATATTTAACATTGGGATATATGAATGAAAAATGTCAGGTTGGTATCAAGCACTGGAGAATGAACTCTAATGATGAAGAATATAATCTAGTACATCATTATAGTACTATTCTATTAACGATACCAACACCAGATGACTACAGTTAGCATAAAAGTTGTTATAAAAATTTATAAAAACAGATCTGCAATCAAAGTTATATAGCTATGCAAGTGAGTTGATTTGTATTTAAGCTATTACTTTGATTAGTATAAAGAAGTAAAAGATGTTTTTAGATATATAAATACAATTTGTTCCAAGTTTCAAGTCTAAATCCTCACAGATAATGAAAGTCAGAAATTAGTCATGTGAATATTTTAGCAATACATCATGATCAACACAGCTTATAATAGTGTGAAGAGAATGTAGTTATTACTAAATGTTTTTATTTAGCAAATTAATTATATATATGTAAACAATTAGTGAAGCTTTGTCATATTATTATTACAACAGGCAAAAACTCTCTATATGTATTGCCACTCATATTATTATTACAAAGAAAAATAACAAAAAGCAACAATTTTTTTTAAAAATAACCTTGATAAAAATGAAAGTGAAATTCATTATTGAAACATAACATTTTCATTTATCTCACCTCCAACAACAGCTCTGTTAAGTTTTTAGATTAGTTCCACACCAATTTCCAGTCAATCAAAGGTATATTTTTATAAGCAATATGATGTAATTTTAAATTTTAATCTTTTATTTATGATCAGTTTACAGTATTTTTCAATCCTTATAATAATATAAAAAAATCACAACTTTTTTAAAAAAGTATTTAACATATTTTATTTAATGGACTATATTTATCTAAATTTGTTTTAGTTTTTTTTTTCTAATGCTTCCATAAAAATATTGAACTACATCAGAAAATTTTTAATTTTTTTGCACATGCCATATAATTTCCTTTAACCATCAACTCATTTATTCTCCAATCTAATATAGAAAATTACCATGGTTAATAAGGCTTGTATTAACATATTTTTTTTTTTTACCAAACTTCAGTTTTATTTAAAAACTATTTATGTAATAAGAGTATATTACTGAAAAACCATCAGCCATTTCTTTTGAAATTGAATTTATAAATTAGATTGTGATGTTTAATCATTCTAAAATTAAGTACATTTTAAAATATACTATATTTAATTATTTTTTACTAATTTGTACTTAATATTTTACATACTTTACTCAAAATACCTTTAAATTAATAAATATTACAACATGCTTAGTTGTTAATTGATTAATATTTAATATTTTACAGTTTACTATTGAGATTTTTATATTTGTTTACAATAATAAAGTCTATATTATAGTTACTATTTTTTTTCATAATTATAATTTTTTATCATTGCTGATGTCATGCACAATAAAAATATTTCCAAGTTTTATTTAATTTCTTTGATTGGTAACTTCTTTTGACTACATCATTTTTATCATACATCCTTTTCACTCATCAACTTCTTCTAAGCATTTTACAATCTTCTGTAACCAGTTCAAAATTGTATGTGTTAATCTATTGTTATTTCTTTATGAAAAATATCAGCTTCATTTGATTATCATAATTCTTTTATTGGTATTAATAGTACATGTTATCTTTCTCTTATTTATTTATTTTTTGTTTTCTCTTTGATACTCTTAGCATATATTTTTTTACATTTTACTATGTGTTTTAAAATTTCTGTGTTGTTTATTTTTTATATTTATTAAAAAAATTTGCTTTTCAAACTTACAAACATATTTTTTTTAATATTAAGTTATTTTTACAAAAATCATTTTATCCAAATTTCATTCTATGGTTAATCTTGTGCATTTATTTTCAATATACATTAATCAGAAATGATTATCATGCAGTATAGCAATGTAAATGTTACATGTGATATGTCACATCACTATTAAGAAAAGTATTTGTTTTAAAAAAATAAAATACTATTTCAGATTTTATTTTTTATTGTAAGCATTATTTACAACAAATATCAAAATATTAAAATAATTTTAAAAATACAACCATAAAATCATGAAAACGAAGAAATAAAATTACTTTCATTTAGGTTGACGAAATTGATTGCTTTTTTTACAATCAAGTATTATAATAAATTAAATTTATTTTTTATTATTGTAAGCATTAGTTTCAATAAGTTCTTTTAGTATTTGTATTAAAATGTAAAAAAATGATGATTCTGTAAAAGCCAAATAAAATTTACAGCCATTTAGGCTACAAGAAACATGAAATACCACTTAACTTGAAAAAGGAGGCATAAAATTTATGCTATTCAAACTATAGTTAAACCAATTTGACATTTGCAAAATAAAAACATAGGAAAGTGTTGAGAACAAAGGCAAAACTCCCCATACAGTAGTGCCACCCTGTGCCAAACAGAGTAATCAATGGATGCCAGAAGGCTTGTGCATAAAATCCCTATCTAGTGCCTACTCATCCAATATCTCCAGACTAGTTTCTGGCTTGTGGCCATCATCAGTGAGGAGCCTTGGATCTGAGAGCACTGCACCTAGATCTTAGGATCTAATGCAACCCTCCAGTAGCCACCTTTTAACTCTACTTTACTACAAAACTATGAGAATGAAATTGAAAACATTGTTAATATCTTCAATCTAAGCTCAATAACGTATATAGTCATATGGGTCTGAACTCGATTCAGCACCCATACATGTTGGTGTCTTTGACTCTTAAACAACCATAGTCACCACTATCCTATTAGGCAGGATTGGTGTTAAACCATCAAACATCACATGATCACCATCTCTATACTAGCACATAATTTGTTCAATTTAAAAAAATTGTATAGAATTAAGACTACTGAAAATTTATTCTTTGCTTGTGATACCTGTTGTAGTTGTTGCATGTTAAACCTTCTCTACTACATTGGATTTGTATGTTCTTCCTGGTGAGACTCTTTGCAAGTTTTTAACTTGAATTTAATGTAAAATTAACTATTCTATATTAGATTTTAATAAATTAATTTGATTTGGTAATACGTTTATTTTTACAAATGACAACAAAAGATATTTTCATCATTGAACTCAGATATGGCAGAGTAACTTCAGGAAATAAACAAAATCTTTTTTAATTAAAATTTATTTTTTACATGTAAACAAAAACATGAATTTCTGATATATCTATGAAATTCTGTTTTAAAAAGTTATATATTTTTTTAAAAGAATAAAAAGCTATAATTGTTTTTTAATTTTTAGATTATCTCAAATTACTCAAAGACAATAAGTATTAACTTATTAGGTACAATTTTCATAAAGTGGGATGATTAGAACACTGTGATTTTCTTTATTAATTTTATGTTAGAAGTTATTAGCTTATATTTTAAAATGTAATATATATAATAATAACAATTATATAATGTATTCTTTTGACTTATGATAATTATTCTATGAATGTTGGGCAAAAATAATTATGAATCTTAATAAACTTCAGAAAATATATATATATTTAGTTATTCCAAAAACATTCTTAAAACAACTTTGCAAATAGTGTGGACTTGATTACAAAGGAATAAATCAATCAAATAAAAAGAGACAGTGCTATTTTTTTTAATTTACTACTATTTAAATATATTAGTCTCATGTGATTGTTTGTTTTAATTAAAAATTCAATATTTTAAAACCATGTGAATTAACAATTTTAAAAAAATGTTAGTGAAATATCTCAACATAATTTTAAAATAATACAATTCCAACATTTTATGTGGATTTCTCTAATTGAAGGCCTCTAAGCTGATTGATGTTCTGTATAGTTAATAACATTACAAAAATATTTATAGTTCTTAACTTCTAATTGATTATTATTAATTTTTTTTCTCAATGACATTAAATATTATTTTATGTCTTTTTAAATATTATCTTTCTTTTGATACTTCTAGAAATCTTTTCTGAATCTTTAACATAACCAACAAAATATTCATTATTTAAGCATTCTCTATTTAGTTTATATTTTTAGCTCTCTGTTTAATCCATTAAATACTTCATGAAAAACTTCAAGAAAATACTTCAAGAAAATAGACATCCTAGCTCTTTCACCAGCTGAATCTTGGTTTGCTTTTATAAATATTCTTAGTTCTTTAATTTCTCATTACACCAGAAAGAATAAAGGACCAATTGGGTTACTTAAGAAAGCAGGTAGCTTAATTACAACATTGAAAGATATACCTCCAACACCAGCATCTGTACAAGTTATTATTGACCTGAAGCAACAATATATAGAGACACACCAAATCCTAATAGACTATCTGGCTACTAAAAAGGCAAGGCTTTACCTCTCTAAACCTCATAACTTCTCAAGGGGATATATAAGGTGGGCTTTGGGTTTTCAAAGTAAGTCTAAAATTCCATCAGCAATCACAGTGAATAATATAATTTTCTCGGGTAATAGCATGATTTTACAAATTTTAAATCATTATAAATGCAAGCTAGTAGATGTTTCACAGAATTTGGTGCCTGATACATCTATATATTCTTGTGAGACAATTCATGGTATTAGTAATGATGATATTAGAGCTAAACTCTCATCCATGCCTGATAGAATACACCCTGGAATACATGGAATACCAAAATTCATGTTCAAACATCTTGAAGCCTTCACAGTACCAATAGTGAGTAGAATGGTTGATCTACTTGCCTCAGGTCCCCTTACTATTGATCAACTCTATCCCATTGCAATGGTCCCATTTCTTAAGAGTGCTATTATCCCATCGCCTCTGGAGAACCTTAGACCAATCTCGATGATTCCATTGATTATTAAACTGATTGAAGCCATTATCAAAGATAAAATTCAAAATCTCATTCTGCCTTTTATCTCTAGTTTTCAATTTGCAAAGAAAGGTAGTTCCACAGCTGAGGCACTCTGCCTATTCAGGTTAATTACGGATTATACAAGAAAAAATAAAAAGTCAAAGCCAATAGTTGTCCAACTTGATATTTCAGCTGCTTTTGACTCAGTCAGAATTCCTCAACTAATACATCTTCTAAGTGGTCTGAACATTCCCACAGGTATAATGAACATCATTACTAACCTTCTATTAAACAGACATATTGCAATTTCATTAAATGGAAAAATTTCAAACTCATTCACACCTACCAAGTCGATTCCACAGGGTTCTCCTCTTAGTCCCTTACTCTTCATTCTATATATAAATCCATTCCTTAAATCTTTAGAGATGAATCTTCCTGGATTGTACATTCCTGGTATCAATAAATCCATTCAGCACATATCCTACATGGATGATGTGGCAGTGTTCTTACCCTCTAGAAAATTCATACCGAAACTAATTCAAATTATGGACAATTTCACCATAGAGTCAGGTCTTGCGTTTAACCTTAGAAAATCTGCTGTATGGAGACTTTCATCTGGAAAATCCATTCCATCCTTTTTCACAGCTATGCCACAAAAATTTTTGGGTTTACCAATGAGTCTCTCTCATGCAGCAATGAGGAAATTAATACAAGACACTATCATGAATTCTGAAAGAAAAATAATTGATTCACTTTCAAAAGTTTATACATCATTATTTGCAAAAACAGCCCTACTCAACATGTTACTGTTCCCAGAATTGCTTACTACATGCCGTTCATTAAATTTTCATCAAAATTTATCCAGAATATAAACTCTCTTTGCTCTAGATTAATGTGGAAGGTAAAACTGTTGCTATTAGCTTAAGAAGAGTGCAGAGACCAACAAGACTTAATGGCTTGTCACTGCATTCACTTCATGTTCTTTATCTACAGAAATCAAATAACCTCATTACAAGACTTAATGGGATTTTTCCTGATGACTCACCTTTTCTATCTATTCATCCTACAGATACTCCACCTTCAATTAATGATGGTTGGCTGACACAAGTCTTAATTGACATTTCAAAAATTCTCACACCTTTAACTCAATTAAAACCAACGAAACTTCGTTATTGGGATGCCTATCTTCTTTTTTTTTCAACAATTATCCCAGATCATAGCATTCTCACCTATACAAACTTTGCCATTATAAAGAAATATAAAAGATGTAATCTAGAGCCAAAATATTTGGACTTTCTTCTAAAGCTAAATCTCAATGCCCTTCCAACAAGCCACTTTCTTGTGATGTATAGAGGTTTTTCATCTTTGGACCCTGTTTGCTCACTCTGCCATAGGGAGGATGATACCATATTTCACATTTTCAACAATTGTTCCTCTCTTCAGGGCTGTAGAATATTGATTAATAAAATTTATACACCAAAACATCCAATTATCAACACACTCATAAAAGGTTTTGCTTATGGGGATTTTGCAATTATAAGAAGTGCAACTTTCATCACTTTCTGTCTATGGTTTGTCAGATGCTTCATAATCTTCAAGTCTGTTATACCTGATCCAACATTAATTTTTTTACAAAAATTAAAAGATATCAAAGAAAGAGATTTGAAGTTAGCTCCTCACCTAATAGCAAATTCCACATGGAATCTTATTAATATTGGACATTAAGTAATTTAATGGTTTATAAATGTATTGCCAAATTTAATGTTATTTTATAATTTTTTCTTTATTGTAAACATAGTTAAATAAACCTGTTTTTGAAACTACTTCATGAAAAACTGCTAAAAAAGTTTTAATTAATGAAAGTATCCAGTGTGAAGTCTTATTAATGCAATCTTGTTTACAACAATTATTACTATTGCATTTTGATAAATATTCTTCAGAATTTGACAATGTGTTATTACTTTGATCACTAGGAATTTGTGGAGAAGGGAAAAGCTCCAGGTAATGATGGAATTGTAATCAATATATTAAAAGAAACAAATGAAGAAATAGAAAGTTTTTGACAAAGTTATGTACCAAATTTCTAAATGATAAAGATGTACCAGATGATTGGAAGGTGACAAAGAATATATTAGAAATTATAGACCTATCAGACTTTTATCAGTTTTATATAAAAAATTTACCAAGATAATTATAACTCATCTATAGAGAACTTTGAATTTCAACCAACCAAAAGAACAAACTGGATTTAAAAGTGTTTTTAATACATCCAAATATTGAGAGAAGTTATAGAAATAACAAATAAATATAAGTTCCCATTATGCTTTGGATTTGTAGATTATGAAAAGGCATTTGATTCTATAATCATTTCATCAGTGACTAAAGCATTGGATCATCAAGGTATAGAACCAGGATATTGTCATATTCAGAAGAATATTTATAAAAATGCAACAGCAAAAAGTAGATTACATAATGATACTAGGAAGGTTAACATTGAGATGTGTGTAATACAGGATGACTCCATAGTTCCAAAACTTTTTACAGCAGTGCTGCAAGAAATATTTTGTAGATTAAAATGGAAAGCTAAAAGAATAAATGATGATTATGTACGTTATTTAAATTTTGCAAATAATATAGTTTTTTTTTTTTTTGGAAATAATGCTTCAGAACTTCAGGAAATGATGCAGTAGTTATCAAATGAAAATAAAAAAGTAGAACTAAAGGTAAATATTAAAAAGATTAAAGTTATGTTCAATGGATTTTCTCAAAAGATAAAAAGAAAGATTGATAATTATGAATTAGAAGTTAACAACTACAAATATCTTAGTCAGATTATTACTACAGATGGAAACATAATGAAGAAATTAATCATAGAATTACACTTGGACAGAGTGATTTTGGTAGATATTACTTAATATTAAAAGAAAATATGCTTATGTATTTGAAAAAAAAAAAGGTTTTTAATAAATGTGTTTTACCAGTTCTTACTTATGGATCTGAGACTTGGACACTTAATAGAAGAGTAATACAGAGGTCTCATACCACTAAAAGAATTATGAACAGATGCATGTTAGGAGTAACTAGAAGTGATTGAAAACATAATACATGGGTAATAGAAAAAAAAGTATTACTGATGTCATTGAAAGAATTAAAAGTCTGAAGTAAAGTTGCACTGGGAATATTGCTAGAAGAAATAATAATAAATGAACAATCAAAATATTAAACTGGATTCCAGGAGGTTGTAAAAGACCTAGAAAAAGACTAGTTAGGAGATGGATTGATGAAATAATGAATGTTTGTAGGGGTGCTGTGGAAAAGAGGTGCTAGAGATTGGAGAAGATGGATTGAACTTGGAAAAATCTTCATCTTGCATTGGAGTGATAATGATGAAAAGCAATAATGATATATGGCGAAGGATTCTATATAATTTGAAATTTATTTAAATTGTTTGATTTGGTAACTTCTATCCTAGAATTTTTAGATTGATGATATAAATTTTCTATGCATTAACTTTAACATTAAATTCAAAAAGTTAAGAGGAAGAAAGTTTGTTGTTGTTATTGGTTAAATATTACTATATTAATAGTAACAAAAATTATTTTTGTAGAGATTACCCTAAGGGAGTTATTTAAAATAATGTCATTGTTATATATTGAAATGAATAATGTCTTATTCATTTCACTGGCAGCCATATGGTCTTCTATCTAACAGTTATCTAGTTTACTGTTGTTGTGATGATTGTTAACTAGTATAGTCTTCAAAAGTCTTAAAGAAAATTGTATAAATTAGAATAACTAATTTAAAATAAAGTATAAAATGTACTAATAATAAGTATATTCAAATGTTAAAATAAATTATTAAGTATTTTATTTTAAAATAATAATAAATTAAATAGATGAAATACACAGGCTTATATATATATATACCTGTGTCTATATATGTAATAGACAGGGTATGAGCACAGACTTTCACATGTCACCACTCTCCACACTATCTCATAACACTGATACACCTGAACACACATATGTCGAAAAGATAAATAATCACCAATATATATATTTCATGCTAAACCAGCAATCATCAGTTGGTCCAGATTACCATCTCTACACATATATGCTACAAGTGCTCAGATATATATTAAGATAGCAAATCCTCCCACTTTAATGGACAGGCTTCAATGTACTCCAACTCTTCAACCGTCCATCCAATTGAAAATCTGATGATGGAATGCTCAAAGGCCACTCCTAGGCCGAGATTGTTGTCACACTCTTGTATAGGTATTTAATGGATTATGTCCTGTACATGAGGGGTCAGATTGACCTTTAGGTCAACATGGGTGTGACAACAATCTCAGCCTAGGTGTGGCCTTTGAGCGTTCCATCATCAGATTTTCAATTGGATGGACAGTTGAAGAGTTGGAGTGTGGAGTACATTGAAGCCTGTCCATTAAAGTGGGACGATTTGTTATCTTAATATATATCTGAGCACTTGTAGCATATATGTGTAGAGATGGTAATCTGGACCAACTGATGATTGCTGGTTTAGCATGAAATACGTATATTGGTGATTATTTATCTTTTCGACCTATGTGTGTTCAGGTGTATCAGTGTTATGAGATAGTGTGGAGAGTGGTGGGCATGTGAAAGTCTGTGCTCATACCCTGTCTATTAATAAATTAAATAATAAGTTTGTTAAAAGTGTTTACCAGTTAATGTATGTCACAGTTGTATATTTTATTAAAGATTAAAAAATGTATATAATGTAATGAAAAACATCTCAATTAAATATATTAGTGTAAAAGAAATAAATTTTAAACAATTAGATTAAAAGTAAGTTAATAAAAAGATTAAGCATGTTTTGAGATTCGAAAACAAAGAAAAAAGTCAAGCAATTTAATAACTATAGTGTTTTGAAAATTTATATAAATAAAATAGAATAAAGATATAATTTAATAACTACAGTGTTTTGAAAATTCTAGTAATTAAAATAAAATGAGGTCATAAGTGTTGAAAATAAAAGATTATTAAAGATGTGAAAAGCATGAGGTCAAAAGTATATATATAGTCAATTTTCTTAAAATTTGTCCATCTGGATTATTTTTTAATCAAGGTGTATTTAGCCATCATTAAAGGTTCGTGCAGATAAAAGGAAAAGCACTGGGCTGCCTTAAAGATAAACTGGATCTCTTTGGAACTTGTCAGCATATTTTTGAAGGAATCTATAACCAAAATAAAGAATCAATGACTAAATCTCAAATTGCAAACACAGGAGTTTCATGAAGTATTTATAGCAGCTTCTAAAGAAAGGGACAGACTTGTCAATGAAATCTAATAATGGGAAGCCATTATGAGAAAAATATTATTCTAAAAATATTCTCACAATATATTTTAGAAAACTGTGGCTATAGAACTTTTTCAGCATAAGTTAAAAAGATACTGTTCAGACTGTTATCCTAATATACAAACCAATTTAAATTTTATTTTATGATCTCTTAGAATATATTTATTTCTAACAAATTATATTTATTATGTACAGATTATTTACATAACATTATTTAACTGATTGATTAAAGGAGTAGAAAATGTTTTTCTTAAAAAAAGATCACCATTTGTTGCTATGCAGGTAAAACATTTCAAGATGCATTTTAAATCAGCTGAAAAAAAATGTATTTAAAAAAATTGCTTAATCTTGACTTTACTAAATATATATTGTATTGATACAAAGAAATAGGAGTGACCTGGGGATAATGGTACTTTATCATCATCTTCACAAGTTACTATAAAATTTGAAATTAAATCTGAATATAATGAATAACTATGAGCAATGAGAAATCATGAGTATAAGTATATATATAATGAATATGGAGAGCATGAGATCAATACAGAACTATGAGAATAACACAGAACTAAGTTCACCAGAAATACATGAAAGTAATATTCATTCATCATCATGAATGATCAAAAACTAAATCAACAGTCAATCTTGTGACTGAATGTGAAATGAGTACTATAGGCCAAGCTAATTATTCAGCCCTTGCTAGTTTGGGCAGATTATTTAACAATAATTTGAATGCACAAATGAAGTGCTAATCTGTAAGAATGTAACAATTAAAAATAATTCTGGACACTAAAACATACTGATCATCATCAATGCTCTGGTTACTTATTACCATTAATGTACTTGCCAACTATAAACTAAATTTGTAAAATAATTAAAATGAAATGCAGTGAATAGACTTTAAAGGATATCTTCTTTGCATCAACCAGGATATTATCAACTGGATGTTCATAAACACTAAATATAAATCCTTTTTATATAATAGCCCATTAAGCATGACTCCAGCTCAGTGAGCAAAAGCCCTATAACTGTTACTGTATGAGTAAAATAATCCTAACATATATGTTTTAAAACCACTTTTAGGTTTGAATAAATTTATGGAAACAACTTTAACAATGAAATATCAATTTATAAATAACAACTGAAATGAAATTAAGGTCTGCTGGATATGCTATAAATATAAATTCAGCATTCTGATTTTGATTAATACAAAAAGAAATGTTATCACATTGTAATATACCAATATGTCAATAGGTTTACATAAAACATCTAAATAAATAATCAATCAAACAAGATTGAAGTAAACAACTATTAAATAAATAAATCATATTGGATATTTGACCATCATAGTGATAAAACATCTATATATCAATACACAGATATGCATGTATAAAAATTTAAAAATTAATATATTTGAATTGTTACAAACTAATAATAAAATTCAATAATTCATTTTGATAATTCATAATATATGATTGATTTTATCATAAATATGTGTCAACTTGACACTCATCTACATAAGTACAGTTGTGCTATCTGTATTAAAATTCCATATCAGAATTGTGCTAATCTATTAATAAAATTCAATTCATTTTTAAAACATAAGTGCACATGTATGTGTGTATATATAAAATATAAATAATCTGAATTAAAGCTATTAATTAATCTTATTTTTTTAAGGTAAGTAAAAGTTTTTCTTTAAAAAACTCAATTATTATTGTTTGGAAAGATTGATTTAAAATTCAGGTTCCTGTGACCTAACATTCAATATTTTTAATGCAAGATCCTTGGTTTCCTTTTGTTTTCCAATCTAAAAAGATTTTTTTTCTTTGACAATATTGGGAATAAATAATCTTCTAGACCCAAATGTCATTTATTATTTTCTTTCCTTGATTTATTTTTAGTTGACAAAAATAATTTACTTTTAAAATTTCTTAATAAGAAATTTTTAAATGTCATTTTCAAGAAATTATTTAAACTAATATTGTTCTCAATATATATAACACACTCTACTTACCATCTGTTCTTTATATATATTTCACAAGGCAACTATCTGTGTTTCTATGCATATAGATAAAACAACATATGCATAAACTACTTTGGAAAGCCAATGAAATTTCTGGATAAACTGGTCCCTTTTAAACAGTAGACTGATTTGTTGTCATCTTTGGGAAAGATATAATTTAGTAACAGTTGTCATACATACGTATATTCAGCTCCATTTAGTCTAGAATTTGACAGAATTCAGACATATTGACTAGTACACAATATGGGCTATAAACCACAAAAGATCTTGGACTTACATGTAAATTCAAACTCTACTGTTATGAACCAGCAGTGGTTGGATACACTGTCTGCTGCCTTCAGTTATAACTTTATAGTCATAATAGTGTGATAATGTGTAAAAACTCTTAAAACATTGATGAGTACATAGTTTGAGGTATAAACACTGTTTTGATTATACATGTATATTATTTAAAATATTGTTTGATGGGTGTTTCATTTCTCTTTTTTTTTACCATGAGGAGAAATAGTGTGTGTGCATATATATATAAGGTTGAAAGGAAAAGTAGAAATAAACCCACAAAAAATTTTTTGTAGATATTTTATATATTACACTGGAATAAATAAATTTAAAAATATTTATTATAAATTAAACATTTAAAAAGTTTTAATTAAAATTTTATTAATTGTGATTTGGAAATTAAAACAAAAGACATACTGATGATTATAAAATTCCACTATTTTGATTAAAGAATTTTTTTAATTAAAAGTTTATGTAACATATTTTGACAAAAATCCTACAAAGTTATTTTTCAAAGGATTAAAGTGAATTGAAATCAATAATTATCTTTTTTCAATCAGGAAAAAGAAAACATACTTTT
Organism: Epiperipatus broadwayi; assembly: GCA_028023455.1. NCBI lineage: Eukaryota > Metazoa > Onychophora > Udeonychophora > Euonychophora > Peripatidae > Epiperipatus > Epiperipatus broadwayi. The sequence continues at coordinate 5,029,739 of JAQFVV010006232.1, forward strand.
AATTACTGTGTTTTTTTAAATCTACCCTTAACAATAAAAAGGTTGAAAAAAAGATTAGAGATTATTTAGATTTTTACAGTTTTTACACATTGTGACAGCATGATGACTACATAGTTATAACTAAAGGCAAAAGACTGTATCCAGCCACTTCCATTCACAGTGGTGGTGTTTGAATTTTCATGGAACCAATGCTGATCTTCTATGAGATTCATAGTCCATATATATGTGTATTAGATGGCATGGAGACTGAAGGAAACTTACCATAAGATAACAGTTAACTGATTATACCTTTCCTGAAGATAGAAATAAGCCAGTCTTTGGTTTTAGAAGGGACCAGCTTAGCAAGATATTACCATGCTATATATGCAGTTTTATCAATATTCAAAGAACATGTATATAAATTACTTACAGATATCAGCTGGTTTTAAAGATAAATAATTTTTAACTAAATTCTTCAACTAAAACTCGAATAATGAAAGAAAATAATAAATGACCAGTTCCAGTTTTATTTAGTAAAAGTGAAATTCATGAACTTTCTTTACTAAAAATGATCATTGTTAAAATCTATAATTTAAAAATAAAATAAGTAAATATTTTTTTCTTGAATTATATGTCTAAAAACAAAGGATGTTTTTAAATAATTTTATTTTGAAATTTAAAAAAAAACCAAACTCCAAAAATCTTTTTAGATTGGACAACAAAAGAACTTGCTAGAATATTTTTAAAGTTTTTATCAAGAGTTATATAATAAACCAAAAAGAAGAAAAATTTTATGGACTGTCAATGAAGTAATATATATATATTAAAAAATAGAAAACATTTTTTGCCATCAGAAATAATGAATTAATTACTAATTTTGTTTCACAACTATCTTTTTTTTTTATATTCACACATATGTGTAAATTTTTAACATGGAATTAATTATATATTAAAAAATTATAATATGATTTATTAGGTTTATTATTTTTATAAGTGCCAGTATGCCTATATATGATAAATCAGTCATTAATTATGTATTATAAAAATGAATTTCATTTATAGGGTTTATGACAATTCAAATATGGTCATTTTATATTGTATTGGCACACATGTGTGGATATATAGGTGTTTTATATATTGATATATACATGTAAATTACAATGTAATAGTGAATTACTTTTTGTATTAATCAAAATCAGAAGGATTAATTTATATGTATTACTTTATTCTACAGAACTTCATTTAATTTTATTGTTATTAATAAAATTTATATTTCATTGTTGAAGTTAGGCCAGTGAATTCATTTAATTAATCCTAGAATAGATTTAAAACACTACATGTTGTATTATATCTATTACTCACAGTAACAGTTATACAGCTTTTACTCACTGAGCTGCATTTGTGCATATGTCTGTTATATAAGAGGTTTGTGTTAAGTATTATGGGCATCCAGTTGATGATGATTTCATCATTTCCATAATGCTAGATGGTGCAAAGAGGATATCCTTAAACATCCATGTCCTATATTTTATTTTAGTTATTTATTTACAAATTAAATGTATAGTTAGCCAGTACATTAAAAATACTAAGAGGCCAGGGGATTGATGATGATTAGCATGTTTTAGTATCCCAGCATTATTTTTTAATTGTTATATTCTTATGGATTAGCACTTAAGTTGGAGCATCTATATTATTATGTTGTATTAGCCTGGTCTATAGTTGACCACTTTCAAATCCAATTACAAGATTGACTGTTGATTTTATTTTTGATTAGTCATGATAATGAATGATTATTATTCTTGTCTGTAATTCTGGTGAATTTATACTTAATTATGATTAGTTCTATGCTGATCTTTCAAGCTGATTTCATGACTTCTCATGTTCATGCCTCATGTTCTGTCTCATAATTATAAACATTTGTATTTAATTTTATATTCAATAAAGAGAGCCTATCCAAATTATATTTTGACTTTGGGTTGATGATGATGATTTTTCATCACTCCAAGTTCACTACTACTTTTCTATACCAGTACAAATGGCTATACAAATGTGGTCCTGATGATGATCAAATATTGGTGATCATTACAACAAAATTGCCACTCAATTTATCTCAAATATAATCACATCTGAAAAAAAAGTATGCATTTTATGCAGAATTGATTTTAGAAATTACTGCAAAATATGTGAAATATAATTATAAATTATAAAATAGTACTTTTAATGTATATTTAAGGGGTTCATATTTAAAGTTGAATGGAAAATTTATGATTTTGGACATTGGACTGAGTTTTTGATTGTTGGAATTTGTTTATGTATATATTCAGTTTTGATGTAGGATGAAGGTTTTGTCATTGACTTGAGAATACAATGTTTTTATTAAACTCAAGGGAGTATTTTTTATCAGAATTGCTCTAATTCACTTTCTGATTTTCTATTGTTTATCATGGTGCAATTAACGTAATCTTGCTATGATTCCCACTTTCTTAAGTCTCTAAAAAGATGAGCAAAGCATAGTTCTACATTTTCCAGCCTAAGTTTCAAATGAAGAGGGCAGTTTTGTATTTTCCAGCCCCTAAGACTCAAAGGATCTGGGTTTTGCAAAGATGTTTGCTATTTTATTTTACATCAAGAGTTGTTGTAGCTCATAGTGTCGAAATTGAGGTAGCCTTTTTGGTGTTCATGGTTCACTGTGTATTATAGTTCCTTAGTTGAATTCTTTATCTACCTCAGAATTTCAAGTTACTATTCATTCAGTTAGCTCTCTGATGCCTGTCAAATATATAAAAAAATTGATGAGTACATAATTTTAGGTATGAACTTTGTTTTCATTATACATGTATATTATGTAAAATAATGTTAGACGAGTGTTTCATTTCTTTTTTTCTTTTCCCCATGAAGAGGGATATGATATGATTATGTATCTCATGGCATGTATCAACATAATAGTGTGTGCATGTATATATTGTACCAGAATTGTATGTTCATCTAACAAGATTCAGAAGCTAGGCAAAAGTACCTTAAATCCATTCATGCCCAAGATACACAAGTCAGGAGCAATCATGGATCCTGGCCTTTTTACCTTTCTCTAAAACTATAATATTATGAACAACATTTCTAATAATAATATAAAATTTATTGATTCCAGTCCTGGAGACAGAGGAGAGAAACGAGATCTACAGGGAAATATTGGTGCTGCATGAATTCAAACCCCAAATAGGATTGCTATCTTCTAACTATATTACTATTTCACTAATAATCATTAATAAATGTAAAATACTGGCTTAAAATCGATGGAATTTAGGTCATATATAACACAATCTAATTATGATGTGTACCTATAAAACATAAGACAAGGAATAACTAAGGTTATGAAATGTTAATAATTTATTAATAATACTTTGTTAGAAATTGAGTAAACAAATACGGATTATATACGTTCAATAAAAACATTGGTGAATCTATTTACCATCATAATCAATAGCATCTGGGTTTCACGTGATCATTGGTAGTGATTTGCATATTGTAAAGATTATATATTAGAACAGAGATTACTGATTAAAGAATATGCAAATACAAGTTTAGATCAATAAATAATCAAGATGATGCAGCTTAATATGTTAATGGAGGGAAATATCAAATTTACAATGATTTTCTAGTTTGAATGCTATGTTTTATTTATTAGAAAATAAATGACCTTAATGAATACAGATAAATGGAATTTGATTTACAAATGGCATCTTGAGAAGATTCATTTGTGAATGAAAATCAATTTGCTGATATTAAATTAAACTGCATACAAACCATTTGTCTATTATTTTGAGTTATGTATAATTCGATTGATTAAATGTATATATATATTTGTAAAAAAGTACTAAACATTGGACAAACTGGTAGACATATTTTCTTTTATCAGTTACCCTAAACATATTGATATATCGCTAGTCTTATACAGAGTTTATATATGAAAGCATATAAACATTATAAATAGTATCCACACAAGTTATAAGTTGTAAAAGTCATGAAATTATTCATATTCTTGAGATAGTGTAATTAAAGTTATCGCTTGTATAAATTAGTGATAATTGAAAGGGGTTAAAAAAAGGATAATCTTAAATTGGAAATAACATATGCCTCTTTAATTAAAAAATTAAAAATATAGAAATTGAAAGAAAAGATTAGAAATAATAGCAGATTATCATACGTTAAATATTATATAAATATGATTGCAGACATTAATTCATCTCTCATCAAGTGACATCAAGAACCCTCAATAAATACCAATTGATAAAAACAATACTGTATAGATACTATGGTTCCCTACTTTAGGAGAGCAATAAATAAAAATTCATCTAGAGATTTGTTAAAGCAAATATTATATATTCATTGATAAATAAGGTTGACCTGGATTTTTCATAAATAAAATCATGTGAGGTAGATTAATTACTAGTCAAAAGACTTAAAACTATTTTTGAGAGATAATATTGATCATATATAATTTATATTTTTATAAAATTTACATTTGCTATAAATTTTCGGATTTAAAACTGGCATACTTTTTTTTTTGTGATAATTATAAAGAATAAATTTGAAATATTCTTAAACACATATACGCCCATTCTTATTCATGTACAAACAAACAAATACTTCATGTATAAAATTTTATTCGTTTATTTACAACATTACTTTCTGATTTGCATTTTATATTATCGTATCTCTCCAGGAAGCAGTTTATCTGTCTTGCCATTTGTCATTACCTTCAGCTCATTTTATTATTTTTTTGTTTCTTCTTAAAATAAAATTGCAATTTATACTTTTTTCCTTTCATCAATTTATTTTAAACAGTAATAAATTTAGGCGCATAAACTCTGAATGAAATACCTAATAAATAAATAGATTGCAAAATATGGCTCATTAATAACGCACATCATTTTAAATGCATTTTTAATATATCGATTAAGAAATAGACTTTTGGCAACTAGATATCTGTAAAATGTTAAAGCAATGTTCTCGTTCGTTTAAAAAACTATAAATAGCTCATCTGTCAAAAAATTAGTTTTACTTTCTATTTCAATTTGACAGATTTTCTGTATAACATAGATAAAAATAAATGTTTTATATATTGACGTATTGTGTCACTCTCCGATGAATATCATCACCATTTATTTTCAAGCATTATCGATCCACTGCAGGATGAAGATCTTTCTAAGTTCAGTAAAACTTCCGATTTCTAGTTTTTCTTCTCCACATCATCCCAGCACACTTACTTATTTCATCCAACCATTTCACTAATGGTCTCTTTCTACATCTTTCACAATATCTTGGAATCCAATTTAAGATTTCAATTGTCCATCTATTATCATCATTGCTAACAATAGGCCCAGCCCAATTCCATTTTAGTCACTTATTTTAATGATACCAAGTAACACTTTGTTTTTGTTATCTTACTGATGTATTTCATTTTCAATCTTTTCTTATTACTCCTAACACACATCTCTCTGTACATTATATATATCTGTACATTGTTGAATGGTCTGAAGTATCTATATTGCTCATCTATTCAATGTCCAAGTATCATATCCATAACTAAAAACTGTTAAAACACATTTTTTATAAAAAAAAAATTTCAAAAACATAGGCATATTTACTTTTAATATTAAGTTTTTTGACCAAAAGCCCTTTAACCAAGTTTAATTCTATGAGTATTTTCATCCATTATATTTCCATCTGTAGTAATAATCTGACCAAGGAATTTGTCATCCTTAATTTCTTTTAAGGTATCCTTATCAATCTTTATTTTCTTATTTTGAGAAAATTCATTGAACATTGCTTTAGTCTTTTTAATATCTACCTTTAATTTTACTTTTTTATTTTCATCTGATAACATTTGCAGCACATTTGCAAAAAACAATTACATTATCTAAAAGATGACATAAATAATATAAATTTACTTTTACTCCTTTAGTTTACCATTTTAATCCACAAAATACTTCTAGCAAAACTGCTGTAAAATTTTTGTCATACTTTCTTTTTAATGACAATCTTCCTAGTATCATTATGTAATCTAATTGTTGCTGTTACATTTCAATAAATATTCTTCAGTACTTGACAATATCTGGATCTATATATTGATGACACAATGCTTTAATCACTGAATAATTGCTTTTAGAATCAAATGCCTTTTCATAATCTAATACTTCAAAGCATGATGTACTAAAATTACTTTTAAATCCAGTTTGTTCTGTTGGTTGATTTAATTCTAAAGTTTGCTCTAGACAAGTTGTAATTATCTTGATAAAAATTTTGTATGAAATAGATGAAATACTGTAATTTCTTATATCTTAATCACTTTTTATGGATTATATGCTAATACTGAATTCTTTTAATTATCTGGAACATCTTTATCATTTAGACATTTAGTATATAACTTTGCCAAATTTTTATTTCTTTACCAGTGTCTTTTAAGATATCGATTACAATTCCATGATTGCTTGGAGCCTTTCCCTTCTTCATAGATTAAATTGCATATCTGACTTCTGTATTTAAAATTCTGCCAATTCTGAAAATATAATAGTTGTTGGAGGTAATTTTTATTGTTCTTTATCATTATATAATTTTTGATAAAACTCTTCACATTTCATGATATCATCTATCTTTTTTTTAATAGTTCCATCTTTTTTCTTATTGCAGAAATAATTGTTCTTCTAATATCAAGATGTTGTTTTATAATTTTGAAAAATTATTCTTTTCTATAGCTTTTCTTGTTAATTCACAATAATATTTTCTTATCCTAACTTTTTTTTTTTGTATTATTTTTAAAAATTCTAGATATTCTATCATTAATGCATCATTTTTATATTTTTTGTAATCCTTTTTTTTATTAATAAATTGTCATCTCAATAGACATTTTACTGAACAAGTGCTGCTTTTTAGAACCAGTTACTTTTGTTGCATATTTTAAAACTGTATCAGTTATCTTCCCATTGAATAATTTCAAATCTGAATCATATTCAAAATCCTTTAAATTTGAAAATGATTTGCAATTTCTAATTAAAATTCTTTGCAATGTTTCTGATAGTAAAAAATATCAACTGTGAATATTGTTTTTCTTAATAATTTTTCTCTCTCTAGTTTTGCATTAACACATATCTTACATTTTACTAATCAAGGATCATTTCCTATGTTGAATTTAATATGAACATTACAGTTTTGAAAATAAATATTTTCTGTTAGTCACAGTGTAATCCAATTTTGTTGTATCATCATTTGGATGCTTCCATACCCATTTCAATTTAGCATTTTTCTCAAAAAAAGAGTTTGTAATATAAAGTTTTTCTTTTTCCACAAACTCCATATTTCTATGTCCTCTCTCATTTCTATCACTGTAACCAAATTTGTCCGTAATACTTTTATCTTTTAATTGTTTCCCAATTCTAGCAGTAAAGTCTTCAATAACAATTCTAAAATGTTGCTTGACCTGATCAAAAGCCTTTGGTGCATTCAAATAAAAATCTTCTATTTTTTCATAACAATGAGAACTTTTTCAGGCATAAATCTGAATTATTTGCACTTGATATTTTGTATTAAGTAAAATAACTAATTTTGAAACTCTATCCTAATGCACAATCCATCTCCACAATATTGTTCTTCCACTTTTTATTCATAATAAATTTGACTCCACTTGAACTTCCAATGTTTGTCTTAGTAGTACAATATATATCCACTTTTAAATCAATTTATGTTATGTAATTATCTGAAGGAAGACTGGCATTATTAGGCAATGAGATATTGCTAAATTCTTAACACTTTCTGCTTTATTAGTAATTAATTTTAATAGTTTAAATGCAATAGAATGACTGCTGGTATATTATTTTATAATTGTGTATGTATAATGCAGTAATTAATATATTTCTGAATTTATGGTTAGAATAGTAATTATTACATCAATGAAAATACTACTACCACCACTACTACTATCACTACCACTACTATTACTACTACTAATAATAATATAATAGAGGGTGAATGACTTAGTTTTACATGCACATCATGTTAAAAATATAAGTACTTTAAACTAAGTTTAAATTAGTTTTCTTTTATTGTAATGTGAAATATTTATTATTTAAGGAATTTTAAATCAGTTGAGACAATAGATTTGTCTAATAGTCACTGCAATCCACTGTAATTGCAGATGATTATTTGAGCATTAATCCAAAATGTCAGTGTCATGCAATGCCATGCGTAGAGATATGAAGTTGACCTATGCAATAATAATGAAGCAAACAAAGATTAATCACAATAAGCCAATGCATAGCAAGCAAATGGTTAATACAAATGAAACAAAAATACAACCAAGATTTCATAAATCTAACATTGATGTTTTAAATATAGATATTTTAACACCAGAGTCAAATGAAAATAATGTTAGATTGCAGGAAGCATGGACAGAAGAGAGCCATGTGACAATACCAAATCAACTATTTCATTTATTCAAGAAATTTTTTACATGTTGATTTATTGTTCTAGCAATAACAGACTTAAATTGCTCATTATTCAGATTTCTGAAAGATCTTTTATATAGTGAAATATAGAAGCATAACATGTGGGACACATTTTTCAGAATTGCGGCCCATCCAAACCCAAGATATGTCATATTGGAATTTTTTAATAAAGAGCAAAGAAATAGATTTAATAGATCAATATGCACTCTAGGTAGATATGTGTTAGTAAAAATTGATCGAGAAAGAGAGAACATTATTTCAGGCCTTGTAAAAAACATTTACCTTAATTATAGCATTAACAATTTTAAAAGAATAATAGCTCTATTTGAAACTGTAATATTTTTCAAATGGTGTTTTTAAAAGGTACCCCTGTACCAATTTACAGAAATAGCTTTGAGCTTAATGTTAAATTAAACAAAGATATAAATTCAACACAAATACCATCGCAAATTTCTGATCAAGAGGCAATGTTACTTATATCAATTCAAGGCTTAAAGCCTGAATGTTTTTATTGTAATGAAATGTGGACACATTATTAACAATTGCCCAAAGTTTCTGTGTTCACAATGCAATATGGTAACTACTTCAATGAATCAGTGCCCTAGGTCAATCATTAAGCATGATGTGTTGAATTTGCAAAGTGAAAACTAAGTTCTGATGTAACTAAGACAGACATTTGCTTAATTATGTTAAACATGGATGAAATAGAAACTAATTATGAGCTGGTAGATTTCTGAATGTGCTGATAACAAAATATTGAATGATACTGTAATTGTCTTGCCTGCACCAATTTAACAAAAGAATCGGACTCATAATGGATGCTACATAATGATCAAGTTATTCAATGCCATCTCAGACAAATAGTGAGTCAAGCAATAGACATAGGCCAGGTCATTCTCGCAAAAAGATATGAAAAAAAAAATCCTGATTTTTCTGTGAGTAAAGAAGACAATGCAAAAAAGACTTTCAATGGAAAAAAAAGTAAAAGTAATATCTCAAAACACAGAAAATGAACTTGAATTTTCCTCATCAGAAGAATACATTTTAGATGAGGTAGGTGCATTGGTTCATTGTAATGTTTTAAATGAGGTTACTACTATGTTAATAGGGGGGCTTTCAGTATCTGAATGAGACCATGACATACAAAAAAGTAATCAAATTTATATTATTAAATAATATTTACTTTTGTAATTTTACACTCTAGTTAATACTGTGTATTTGCTTAATAAGTAGTGGTTATTATAATGACAAAAGAGTAGTAATAATTTAAATATTTAAATCGACTATGAAAATAAATATTGGAGATTTTAATATTAGAGGGTTTAATTCAGTTGAAAAATTACTACAACTGTCTAAATGGTGTGATTTAATACAACCTCACATTCTGGGATTGTTGGAGTGAAGATATATGCTAATTCTCAGATTGATCCAGGTTTCTCTATTTTTTTAAAACCCTCCTCTGTGCCATCTGCAGGGATGGATATCTTAACTACACACACATGAGCATTTAAATCATTCAACATATTGTATATCGACCCTCATGTGTTGATAATTACATTTCATCATAATGCAATCATCTTAAACATAATTTTTGTGTACATTCCTCTAGATCATATTATTATTAACAGATTAATATTAAAAATCACTACAATTTTTGCAGCCACTCCATACCCTGTTCTGTGATTGGGAGCTTTCAATATGTCATATGACAATTTTGTAAACAAATGGCTCCATAGACTAAGTTTTCCTTTAATGAGTGGCCAAGGCTATTTGCCAAATAATTCAGTATCATTCAGTAATGGTAGGCATAAGTCTATAATAGCTCTAGTATTTTATTCTCCAATGCTGCATAATAATATTAGTATTAATTTAAAAAACTCTACTATCTCAGATCATTTAGCCTCTATTGTTATATTGGATATAGTTATGACATATAAGGCTATGATTCGCACAAGCAAGACAATAAGAATACTCTTGCCTAGCTGCACTACTGAATTATTATATTCTGAAATATATATAGCTTTATACAAAATTTAAAAATCATAAATTAGATCCTGTACAAGCCAGATTAGCATTCATAAATGTTGTCTCATATACAATAGATCATGTTACACACAATACACCTCCTTCCTCAAGATTGCTTGCCTTGGCTGATGACCTCCATAAGCAAATTATTAATGTGAACAATTCTGAAGTTGAACAGAACTAAGAATATAAGGCTACATGTGTCAAACTGAAGTAATATTTATCCATTAAAAAAGTAAACTATATCTTGGAAAGCCACATATATGGTAAATAAATTATATATGGTGGGAATTAAGCCAATCACCAGTAATTAGAGTACCCATCACAATGAAAATTAACAGAACAGTGGTGTCAGGATATAATATGATATGAATAATTTAAAAATAAGCTTCAAAATTGCAACAGGTTCAATCCTGAAGTACAATTCCTTGGAGAACCAGAAAAAGAAATAGAATTCAAACCAAATGAAGTCATTCAAAAAGTGGCTATGACCCAAAACATTCTGGAATTCATGGAATTCCTAGGTTTGTATTCTACCAGCTAAGTCAGCACAATGCAAAATATTTATCTGATCTAGCAAACTATTTATCTAAAAGTGTTTATCAGATAAATAACCTATATCCCATATCATTCATATCTTTTATTAAAAAACAAGAAGCAATACATTAATTAGAAATCTGCATCCTATATTCATAAGTCTTCTTGAAATAAACATTTTAGAAGCAATACTAAAAGATAAATTACAGTCATACCTCCTACCCAAATTAAAAAAAGCTCAATTTGAAAAAAAAAAGAGTCTTCTACAGGACTGGCAATCTTTTTTATTCAAGACTATAATAGATTCTGTAAGGAATAATAAAAAATATAGTCCTCTGGTGGTTCAACTGGATATAGCATCTGCTTTTGATATGATTCTGGTTTACTTGCTAATTGAGATTTAATCAGATGCAGGGATACCTAAAGCACTGCTTTATTTACTCACAAATTTATTATTAAATAGGCAGATTCATATTACATTAAATGGAAAATATTCTCAACCATTTATCCCCCATAGATCAATTCCTCAAGGATCACCATTAAGTGCACTGCTATTTACTACATACATTAATCCCCTGTTAAAAAAACTTAAGCAAGAAATATCTGGGATATATGTATCTAGCTTAAATGAAAATATCTTGTGCATTGCATACATAGATGATACAACAGTGTTTCATTTCTGGCATCTAAAAACAATATCCCATATTACTAAAAATATTAAGTGAATATAATAGAGAGTACAGATTAGATTTCAATATGGACAAATCACTTGCATGGTCAATTTATACAGGTAAAACTTTGAATATGCACTTTAAACGAAAGCCTAATCCATTCCTTGGTTTGCCATTTTATTTAAGTAATTTAGAAATGTGGAATATGATACAAAACAAACTTAAAAATAAAATTGAAAAAGTCATACATTCCTTATCTAATTTATACTTATCTCTCCATTCAATGTCATCAGTGATTAATATGTTGACTGTAAGTAGACATGCATATTATTCACCTATTATAATATTAATAAAGTTTCACAACATATATATATATTCCCAATGTATAAAGGTTATCTGAGGTAGACCAATAGCAAATATTTCACTGAGACACGTTCAATGTTCACTAACAGCAAATGGATTGGGTTCACACAATATTAAGGTATTTATGGTCCAAAATGCACTTAACCTAATATCCTCATGCTCAGATATTTCCACAACTGAAAATAACAATGAAAATTACACCAACAGATAAACCCCTTCAGGTAATAAATAGTAGAAACATCTCATATTAACAATCACATCCATTTCTATTTTTTTCTTTTTCCCCACCTATGATTAAATTTAAATATTGGAAGGTCTGCTCAATGTTGTAAATATTTATTCTGAGGATCTGGTAAATTCAGATATCTTCAACCTTAATAACAAGCTTTTAATTCAGAAATTTAAATTTTGGATGCTAGAACAAAAATACTGTGATTTTTTTATTAAAGTAAACCTTGAGTCCCTGCCTACATTGCATTTCTACAGACATAAAAGGCAATGTATGAATGTAGATGATCAATGTAATCTGTGTCATAAAAATGTAGAAACAGAGGCTCACATTTTTTTTTAATGTCTATGTTTTAATAAGATCTGCCATTCCTAGGTTTTTTAATAAATCCAATCTTAATGTAGAATCTCTTTTAACATCTTCACTTTAGGCATTTATGCAACTATTAGAGCATGCATCTTCATTCTATATGCATGGTGGTGCACTAGGTGCATCTTTATGTATAATAATAACCCTAGAAGGTATCATAATACCTTCTGGAATAAATTAGAAACAATCAAAGTAAGAGATAGGAAGATAACTCCTGATAGTACATTTCATACCAGATGATCTCTTATGACTGCATGTGAGGTCTCAGCTCAATACATCTAGCTCTGAATGATAAAAGAGCAGAACAAATTAAAATGGTTGGATATAATTATTTTGTTTCTATAGTTTTTTAACCATTGTAATAGATTTGTACATATTACTGTTATATTTTACTTATGTTAAACATATGACAATTATCTTTGTTATACTACATCATCTATGTAACAGAATCATTGTTTGTTTCTTTGTTTTATTATTTTTATTGGTGCTAAATAAGCAAATTGGGACCACCAAGCAGCACAGGCCATGTATTTGAACGTAGTTCTGCCCAAATAATTTGTACAGAAAAAAATGACGCCAAAAGAAAAGTTAAAGAAGCTTTCTATACAGCAAATGACATCAATGCCATTAATAGAAAAGAGGCATGTTTTGCTCTCTCTAAACAATGGACTAATTACAAATTCAAAAGCATTTGCATAATCATAACAATCGTTAGTTACAAAGCTATGAGTATGAGATTCAAACATGAAATCTCGAAAGCGCTTAGCAAAGCTATTATAAATTAGAGTAAAATCATAGCTTCACTATTTAATGCGAAAAAAAAAGTCGCATACTTATAATTACAATTTTACTAGTGAAGAGAAAAATAATTTATTACATAAATGAATCAACTCAATTGGCAACGGCAGATTACTAGGGTAAGTAATTCTATTGGAAAGTAAAATCAAAGACTTTCATTTTTTTAAAAATGCCAATAGTACAATATTATTCCAAATTGCTGTAGAGTAAAAATTAACCGATGCATATATAATCACGATGCTGTTACTAAAAAAACGCAAAAATATTTGCTTGCAATTATAACAAAGGGATGTAAAAATGCTCTAAAGAAAGAAAATAAGCAATGGGATAAACTGACCGCTCTCAGAGTAATTCCCAACTACATTATTAACAAGCGTTATAAACTAGAACGGGAAATTAACAATTAAATTCACGAAAAAACTAAAATTTTTGGCACGCAAGCAAAACATAGAAATAGCGCCTACCAACACAGCGGTTACATACATAAACAGAACAACGATAAATCCTTCGGAAGAAATTAGAAAAATTCTCGAACTGGGGCCTAAGTTTATTGGGGGTCAGTGGACAAGGCCAAAAATGGAAATTATTGCCGATGTCGAGGCTGGTCTTATAAACGAACCCAGCGCGAGATAAAGTTATCGAACAGGTTGTAAAAAATATTAAACATAAAAATTTACTACCCAAACATAACAGTTGGAATGTTAAAATTAATAAAACTAAACAATTTCTAGAAAGTAACTCAATTGTATGCATCAAAGAGGATAAAGGCAATAGATTCGTCTTGATTTCAAGAGCTGAGTATACAAACAAAATGAAAGAACAGATCAATAAACTTAAGTTCACATGCATAACTGAAAACAATAATAAAATCAACAAAGATAGATTTATATCCAATATATTAAGGTCTCATAAAGATAAAACATTGTCTAGGGTTGAATATTTCCGAATATATCCATCATCTTCCATACCTCCTAGAATGTTTGCCAACATAAAATTGCATAAAGAAAACTCTCCTCTTAGATTAATGCTCGACTTTGGAGGCGTCCACTATTTCCAAACTGCGAAAATGATTAGCCTATGGCTTATAGATTCCCTGGGATTTGGAAACCACACTATCAAATCTTCATTTGAATTTGTGGAAAGAATAAAAAATGCTAAAATAAATTTGGAACACAAAATGACTGTATGCGATATTAATGAACTTTATGACTCAATTAACAGAAATAAATCCATTACCATCAACAAAGATGAATTAATTAAGAAAAATTATCCAAAAAAATAAACGAATTGATTTTATAATAGAATTCTTGAAGTGGCTGGATAACAACATAGTTGCTAAATTTGAAATCAAATGGTATGTGATGAATGATGTTTGGCCCATGGGACTGCCTATGAGTGGAGTTGTTGCTAGCATTGTCATAAACCATTATGAGAACCAAATTCTTCCAAAATATTTCACAACAGATCCAACTTTCATATACTCTTGATATGTTGATGACATTTTTATTGCAGCAAAACCTTCCACCACTATTAACATACAAAATGAATTTCAAGCCGTCTCAGGATTAACCCTTAGTAGAACAGAGGAAAACAAGGAACAAGAAATAAAATACCTAGACTTGTTAATAAAATGAGAGAACACACACTTAGATTATAAAATGATGATTAAACCACTGCACATACGAGGTTACACAAGTCCAAAATCTAACACCCCCAACACATATAAATGGGCAGGTATGAATGTGTTCCTTTTTAGAAATCACCAATTATGTAAATATATAGCAGATAGGAAAAACAATATAGACAAATATACAAAGGAAATGACTACCATAGGCTTCAAACCTAATACAATCAATCAGAAAATAAAAATATTTTATAGAAAACTAAGAAATAAATTGCCTAAAGACAATATGAAATACCTAACAATTCCTTTTGTACCTAATGTAACACCAAATATTGCAAAAACATTGTCTAACAATTTTAAATTTAGCTTCAGAACACCTCCCAATACTAACAGGCTGATAAATAATGCTAAAGACAAAACAGATAAAGATCAAGCCCCTAATGTGGTCTATAAAATGACATGCCCTCAATTAGGCTGCCATGCATCATATTATGGTGAGACTTGGGCTAACCTGAACACAAGAATTTATCAACATATATATATCTACAATAGGGTCAAAAATAAAAATGAAGAATCTTCAGTATTCTGGGACCACCAAGCAGCTACAGGCCATGTATTTGAATTTAGTTCTGCCCAAATAATTTGTACAGAAAAAAATGGTGCCAAAAGAAAAGTTAAAGAAGCTTTCTATACAGCAAATGACATCAATGCCATTAATAGAAGAGAGGCATGTTTTGCTCTCTCTAAACAATGGACTAATTAAAAATTCAAACGCATTTGCATAATCATAACAATCGTTAGTTACAAAGCTATGAGTATGAGATTCAAACATGAAATCTCGAAAGGGCTTAGCGAAGCTATTATAAATTAGAGTAAAATTATAGCTTCACTATTTAATGCAAAAAAAAAAAAGTCACATACTTATAACAACTATAAAATACTCAATAATGTTTCTATTGGCATTAATATAGCTTAATAATCAGATATATGTAATCTTGTGATTCAATTTAATGTTATGTTTGAAAGTTTGATAAAGTGCTTTGAAAACTACTACTACTAATAACTAATAATAATAATAATAACAAAGTACCACAATTTATGTTCAAGCTGATACCACCACAACCTCAAACTTTAAATCCTCAAATGTACATGTAAAAACAAAAACAAGCAGATAAAAAGCATGTCAACTAAATAAACTAGGAAAGATTAAACATTTAATACCCTTTTTTTAAGAAGAAATTCAATTATTTGAATTCATATTTTTGATCCTTAGAAAACTTTAAAACAGTAAAACATAAACAAACAAGACATCTAGATAGTTACATGATCTATTAATTGATGCCAGCTGCAACAATACTGTGATAGAAGGAACAAAACAATCAATATAAAAACATAATTAAAAGTCAGCAATTTGCTCAAGGGAACAAATATAATCAAAGAACAAATTACTCAACACACCTCTTCCCCATGTTTCAGAAAAAAATAATACTAATAACCTAAAGAATCTAATCATCATGACTCAGAAAAATTAAAGCCGCTTCCATCACCTGGACAAATAAAATACATAACCTAAGAAATGACAAATTCAATAATTTCATACCCTGAAGATTATTTACATCATTTCAAAGATTTTTTCCTCTTGCTCTATTGGGATATCAACCAAAGACATTAACATTAATGTATATCACATTCCACACCAGCTCCCTGGTATGTGACATTAGAATTCTATAATAGAAATCAGAAGTGCTGCTTTCAGACCCAAGTTAAATTCTGGGTAACTTTGCCATTGATGAGAATCAACAAGACTTCATGACCAGAGTGTTTAAAAGTGTATACTTTAGGTACTCCTGTTATGAATTCCAAAAATGATGCAGCCATTTAGGAAAATTACTGTCTTCTAACAGGTATATCTCTGGAATATACCCATACCCATAGTAACTGATTGCTTTGAGTTTCACTTCCTTCAAGACTCTGATCTTAACAATAATAACTGATGCTTAATTAACATACCATTCTATTATTATGTATTATGGATTGTAAACAAAGTGCTACACCTGTCATCAATGAAGCCAGCTTGCTATATAATGTATATGCATATCAGAGTAAAAGAATAGATAAAGTCAGGGATCAACCAGAGCAACAAGCTCATTGTCATATCTGACCTTGTCTTTAGAAATGGACTATTCCAGATTCCTTACCTGATTGGCTAGCACCCAATTGCTATTCAAAGGGATTAAATCCTTTACTGGGGTTCATGCACCAAATCTGCAAGTTTCCAGTAAGGTAGGGGATCTGCCATTAAATAGTCAGCCTTTTGGAGGCAAGGTAGAGAGCAGTTACTTCTGTTAACCTGAACGACAAAACGTGCTCTCCATTAAACCCTCTGCCATCAGCAAAGGTATTTCTCTAGTCATTATCATGATGTCCACACAGTGAGGCAAGTCCACCTATAGACTGGAAACTGCTACATGTGAATTAGCGGTAACTCAAGGCAAGCTAAATACATAGCTGGAAGTCTTATCAGAGCTCATGAGGCAGTCTAATCAGTTAACTAAAAGTGAGTTCTGTACTTGGCTCAACTATCTCAGCATTCAATAGTATCATCTGTATTTATTTGTTTGTTTAACTAATGTGTATATTTTTAGTACTAATAAATTGTACATATTAATTGCTGAGTAGTTATTCTTTTTCTGTCTAATTTGAAATGAACCTGTAAGCCTAACCAAACATAACAGATTTGGCGCAAGTCTAACAAAACACAACACTCATAAAGCTCAACCTGAAAATAGAGATATGGTGGATAACAAGTCAATGTTTATTAACATATCATACATTAATGAAGAGACCCCCACCCATTGATCTTATGACTGATCTGGAAAACAAATTATCAACAAAACAACTAATAGAATTATCTACTCATCCCCAGACAATGACAGGAATGTCATCACAGAAATTCAAACACTATTGACTAATGAAACAGAGATTAACACTCAATGCAATGCTCACAAAATGGACAATGGTAGTATTGCCTATATAATGTACTGGTCAGAATTGTATGTTCATTTAACAAGGTTTAGAATCTAAGCAAAAGTACCCTAAATCCATTCATGCCCGAGATACACAGGTCAGGAGCGATCATGAATTCTGTCCTATTTGCTCTTCTCTAAAACTATAACATTATAAACAACACTTCTGATGATAACAGATGAAATTTTATTCATTCTGGTCCCAGAGACACAGTGGAGAAACATGAGATCTACAGGGTAATTAATGTAAATAAAGAATATCAAATCTTGGCTCAATCAAATACCTTATGTGAAGGGATAATTTATAAATTTTAAATGAATTGCACACAGCTAGCATTGCAAAAGAAGCATGAATTATAAAATAGTATCCATACAGAATGAGCAAGAACAGAACAATCCAGAGATAAATGTCCATTTAAAGTAATCAGTTATAACTTCTAAATATTACTAACACTATTATAAATATTAAATGGAATTCAATGAGTGAGATTCAGTAAGACACAAACACATGTGTAATTCAACATAGTTTAATGAACATAAATAATTTAATAAATATAAACAATTTAATTTACATTAGCACAGATTTCATGCGGTTATTACATTGCATATAGGCAACTGATTTAGTATGCTAATGAACTATAGATAATAATAAATTAATGTTATCAATGCAGTGATCATTACTTTAAGTAATGATAAGGATGTTCATAAATTCATCTCCAAAGACAGGTTTACTCTTAATATAACAGATAATAATTTATCGTTCATGAGCATATCTGAGCCTGTACAAATGAGGAATGGGTTAGCCTAAATAAGCTTTACTGTGACAATCCTAAAATATTCGACTAATTATTAAATGAGCGGTTTACAAACACCATGGTGCCACGTCTTATAGATAATATGAGGACTACACATAAAAGAACTCACAGTGCTAACTATAATGATAGCATTTAAAATGGAGAAGATGTCCGTCTTTGGACTGAAAGGCTTTATCATATATATGATTCCGCTTGTATTTATCACAAGGCGGTATTCGAAAATATGAGTGGTAAGGATTCCATGGTATGCTTGCTGACATTTCACATGCAGAGCCTTAATACTCTAACGTTTGTCCTGAGATCGGTTCTACCAAACCTCATTCTTAGACGAGTTACGTGAAGAAAATCCGGAGTTCGGATGAATAAATATGATAAAGCAAAATATAAATTTTTTAAAATGCTATCATAAGTAAGCAATGCGAATATGGCCTAAGTCTTAAATGACTAATGAAATAATTTAAGCTTAAATAACACAATAATATCATGCGTAACACCATGATAAAATAATAACCCACTCAGCATCGTATGTATAACTTTAATAAATTTAGGATGTCAAATGTAGAAGAGGGAAAAATATTATTTTTCCTATTTAACAAGCCCAAGTATTCTTAAACAACAATATATCATAAGCAAGTTAATGCTCGATGGTGTGAAAGCAATAAATAATTATTTAAAATAGGTTGAGAATTAAAATTATTTTAGGAAACATAGAATGCAGCTAAATAAATAATGTCAACAACAAAAAGTTTATCTTATCCCATAATATGACATTTTAAACAATCTGCCATTAAGCATTTATTTCAAAATATTTAATCGAGTGAACTAGTGTTCAATAAGAAATTTTACATTTAACTTTCCAAAAAAATATTGGAATAATGGCTAAAATAATATAAGTTTGCTAGATTAAGCATTAGCATACCAAAATCAATTTAATAAAATACATATTTAAAATAAGTTTTGCCACATGAAAATAAAATAATTAGAGCGTGAAACTTAAAAAGCTAATGATAGATTTAAAGTACATAATTCTGTGCTAGCATTTCAAAGAACGAGTTTTAAAAACTTAAGAGAGAAAATCACAAATTTAACAATAATTAAGTTTATAGTCAGTTACCAAATAAATAAAGATTACATTATGATTACAATTAAGATTTAGGAAAGAAGTGAGGAATATAAGAGTTCATTCTTTGGGAAAACGGATTACCTTTAGTATTTATGGTGGCCGTTTAGAATGACTACACGAAGTTTGGACTAAAGGCCCAATATTGACAAAATAATGGTAAACATTTTCCAATAGTTCTTTCACAGTTAAACATAACAGTTCTCAAGTAGCAATGGCATGGCAGGAAGGCAGGACAAAGGCGATTTAAGATCAGGGAAAGCAAATTCCTTTTACTCACAGTTCATTTTGTTTCCACTCTCTAAACAAATACGAGAGAAGAGTGATGAGAAGAGTGATTTGAACTCCTTTTGCGCGTTCCTAGAATTTCTGCTCCTCCTATACTTGAAATTTGGCAACATTGGAAGATGTAAACAAATACATTCCAGAAAGCATTATTTAAACGTATTTTTAAAATTGCAAATAACTTTAAGAATATGATTTTTGGTTTGACTTGAAATAGTTTAAATGAGAATGACATTTTTAAATTGTAATAATACTTTCTAGAATTTTCTGGCATTGCTTTAGCTTTGCATTAATTGTATTTATTTTTATATCTGTAATACATATACGCACATACACAATTATCTAAATGAAGGGAATTTACAAGCCTGGAAATAAAATATACTTAAGCTAAAATAATAATTCAACTGGTTACACATAACCATTTTGAATAAACAGGGTGGAAATGATATGTGTATATGTGTGTGCTTAACATTCCTAGATGACCAAATAAACATATAAACTGGTTCAAACCCTACTTTAAAGGTATGTAATGTCATCAGGCTGTGAAGTTAAATATGTACTACAGATTTACCACTTCAATAAATATGCTTACCTCTTCCTCCACACAAGATCATCAACCCAATGAGGCAAAAAAATCTATACATAATAATTTTTAATTAAAAACATCCATATAGATTACAAAAGGAATACCATCATGTCTTTCCTCCCCATATAACAGCCATTACACCTCTCACATACCTTGAAACCAAAAGAAAACCAGGAAGGTTCCAAAAAAAAAAGCAGGTGATATCTAACCTAAATTTACTGTGGCTAAAACATTTATATCTTGTAAACTCCTATGGATACAACATTCTTCTTAGATAATACTATCAATATCCAACAACATCAAATAACACATATGGCCAGAGAACCTACCATCAATGTCAAAATTCAAGATTAACTTCCAACAATAGGAGCATCAAACAATAATCTGCTACAATAAATCATATGACAAAATGTTGCAGTTTTACCTTACCCATAGATCACAACATCAAGCACAACTTCAATTAATCTATATGAATGAAAATAAAAACTATTTCATTTAAATTCAGAGGTATTAATTCAATCTTCAAATTATACCATTTAAACCAATGGATTAACATAATTAAAACATATGTCTTGGGCTACTTGAACAAAAGTTTACTGTGACTCAAAAATTGATCTCAATTTACCATAATAAGCAGAGACTATGTGCATGTTTAGAGACACTATGTCATTCTCAAATGGTACTACAATCATCATTGCTTCAAGGTGCTTGCTCTCAACCTTTATGATATTACATACCATTCTCATATTTAATAATTACCACATCACAACACCATAAAATAACACTAGATATTTTTTCTATACATCTCCAGATTCAAAAACTCTACCAAGTATGATCCCTAATATAATTCCACTCTATGGGTATGTGAATATTGAGAAAAAGACATTCAAGCCAACCCATCAGTGTAACAAAGATAAAAATTAACTTGAAAGAATATAAACTCCATTACTCTTTCTTGTAGCCAAATGTTAAATATCATATTTGAGAAATATTATGTGTTCATTATTTTTGCTCAGACCGTTTTGAATAAATCACCAATTTCCTATGTAAAAAACTTACATAAGTTACATTTAATTATGTTTTGAAATGTTTTGAATACTTTATTTAGACATGAGGACTGATTAGGTTAAAATTTTTCTGACAAGACTTAATGCCCCAATATTTTTATATAGAGATTGCCATGGAAAATGATGCAAAATAAATCTTGAATATCAATTATCTAAAATCAATATGCCTTTGTAACCCAGGCAGCAGCACTCATACATATGTAAGATATGTAGTAACCCTTTTTGAATCAATAAAGTTTATTGTTAGTGAGACATAATAACAACAACAAACAACAACAAATAACAAGAACCATATGACAACTACACATAGCGGCAAAACCACAATATATTATATCCTAATCAATCTACCAACCTCCTTACTCCAATGCTATGCATTAACAATTGGCAACTAATATGGAATATCATTTTGACTTTATATTTAGGATTAATTTCCATGCCTTGCCCACCTCATGCTTTTTCTGTTACTAATGATGATACAAGATATTGATCCTTTCTGCAGCTTATTCCATGCATCTGAAAACATCTGTTTTACACTTATCCACACTGGTAATGTCCATACCAACATCATACATACCTACAGAAAATCAGCATCTCATTCAAAATTATTATCAACTCATATCCAAGATGATCTATCTCTAATGGTTCTGTAACCACATTTGTATTATAGAACCTTTTGGTGTTTACAGTGCACTTTTTGCCTTAAAAGTAATATGTAACACCACCCATCCACTTTTTAAACAAACAATAGCAGCTAAGAGCCTGAGAGCAAAAGTTGCTTACCCTGACATAGATGTCACTACTTTGTCAACTCTTAAGAAACACTCAACCTGTAACAAATGCTGCAGTACCCAGATAATCAGAATTTGATTCAAGCACACATTCTTTGGAAATGTACAGTGGTGCACTGACACTGGCATCATTTGAAATGAACATGTGGCAGCTATTCATATCATGGTCAGCTTGTCATAAGCCTAACTCCATATTTATCAAAACCAAAATGTGCCAAAACTTCAACTAATGCAAGTACATATCAAGCATGAATCTAAGAGACTGGCATTAGATCATCTTGATTCATCACTTAGGAGGACATCAGACATTTTATATTGTTTGCATTTTACTTTTAATTACTGTATATTGTTTTTATGTACTACAACAAAACTAAATTGTTCATGTTTGTGCAATTATATTAATCAACATGTGTCCATGATCTCATCTTTCTTTTATATGTAACATATGTAATCTGTTTGAATCTTGAATAAAGATTATTTTTTGAATAATAATAACAGTAGTAGTAGCAGTAGTAGTAGTAGCAGCAGCAGCAGTAGCAGTAGCAGTAGCTGTGGCAGTAGCAGTAGTAGTAGTAGTAGTAGTAGTAGTAGTAGTAGTAGTAGTAGTAGTAGTAGTAGTAGTAGTAGTAGTAGTAGTAGTAGTAGTAGTAGTAGTAACAACAACAATTAAAATAATATCTGCTTTTGATTTTTTTTAAGTTGGATAATCTAAGGGTGGTCAAGGTTTTCTTTTTGTTTTATTAGAAGCATTGGGGAAGAAATGTCTGGTATAGGTGGTAAAAATTGAGAAATTATCTTCATGATATGTGTTGAGGTTTTATTGTCATGTGTATGCTTTTTAATAAGAGTTAAGAACTTCTGGGGCAGTAATAATCATGTTTTAGGTAGTATTGCTTCAGTTGTTGCATTGAGAGGAGTGTTTGAGACAATATTATCTGAGTCAGTGGTTGTTTATATATCAAATGATCTGCTATGATTATCATTATCTGCTTTATGGAGTGTCAAATCAGTAAAAACAGATGTGATTGACCTGTTGATGATGGAGATAGAATCTGTAAAAACCAGTCATATCTTCATGCAAACTGAATACTCCTTAACTGACTTCATAGATCAATCTCTCCCTACCTCTCATCAACAACAACATATACACTCAACATCTGGGCAGTAAACATTGCTAGTTACTATTCAATTACCATTATAAATTCATAATTATATAACCAGATCTTCCTGAAAACATTAGAGATTACACTCACTTTGACTGATGACAAGAATTAATTATCCTAAAAAACCCTGATAAGTGAAACTAAAAATTACTGCACTTAATGTTTAAGATATCAAATCAGTGTCTAACTTTGTCAATTAATACACCTCACATGCTTGGATTGCCTGAGAAAAAATATACAATGGATGCCATATTGACCCTGCATACTTCAATAGATAGGGCTTCTCTGCCTTCTCCAGGACACATCTTAACCATCAAGAGGAACTGGCATTGTTATCACTTCCAATTGCCATTCTCTATCTCCTGAGGTTAAGCAGATCATGACTACTTATATGGATAATGTAATAATTGCATCCACCACAATTGAAGAATATCTTATCAACTTCAAAAAGAGTATCCTAGTTTCTAACTAGGTAGTCTTCCTAGGTCATATCATAGGTTGCAATGGAATAAGGCCTCACCTGGAGAAGATTCAGTGCAATTCAAAACTTTCCTAAACCAACTAACAGAAAACAAATTAGATCATTTTAGGCCTGTGCAACTTTTACATGTGTTTCTACCAAGTTCTCAGACCATATGGAACCATTGTTAAAACTGATTAGAAAAGGTGAGCAATAGAACTGGACTGATGAACAGAACAAGGCATTTGAGAATATTAAAACAGGTTTCATAGAGAAAACCATGTTAGCCTTCTCTGATTTTAATAAACCATTCATTGTCCAAACAGACAGTAGTGGTTTTGGATTAGGGATAATGCTATCCCAGATCCAGGAGGATGTCCAGCCTGGGGTCCTCTATTTTATCAGCTGACTACTGAAATGTCCAGAAATAAATTACATTGTACCAAGAAGGAAACACTAACAATAGTGTAGCCTCCCAAAAGTTTCAACAGATGCTAGTCATATCAGAGGTGATAGTGATCACAGACCACAAAAGCCTCAAATTTCTGAATCACAGCTACCTGACCAACAGTCATTTAGTCAGATGAAGTTTGCTGTTACAGAAATTCAATTACACCATTTAACACTGTAAGGGATCTGAGAATGTTGTGGCTAGAGTGCTTAGTCAAAATCCTTGTAGGTCAAAACAGAACCACTTATAGGTAGGTAATACCTACATTAAAAATGTGAATATAATGACTGATAGTAATGTAGAGAAAAATTTGGAGAATCTATTTGAGATTCAATGTATGGACTCAAATTTAAACCCAATCATAAAAGTTTTAAAAGGAGAGAAAGTTTTGCATGCACCAGAAGGTCTTACTTGTTTTAAGTTAGAAAAACAGGTCTTATTATACAAAGTTATCTGTAATACCAATGAATAGATGGTAGTAATATCTAAATATGTATGAGACCCACTCATAAAAGTATGTACATTGTCTGTATGGGCATCATGATGCCCATAAAATTTTTTAAAAATTGGTTTTACTGGCCAAAAATGTACAAGAACATCTTGAGATCATTCCAAGACTGTCTAATTTGCTTAAGGGCCAAGTGAGTAAATCAAAACTATATTAATTCTACTAAATCAATCATACCAGAAAGATCAAGCGATTTTCCAAGTGAGTAAAACAAAACTATATTAATTCTACTAAATCAATCATACCAGAAAGGTCAAGCGATTTTCTACTATGGCCATTGCCTTGTTTAATAAACAAAAACACATATCCATTAGGAATCTCCAGTCAAACCCATGTGAATGTGCCATGATGGAGCTTCAACATTTGATTAGGACCTACTTTGAGGGAGAGCATAAGGGGTGAGTGAAGCAGAGAAAATGTGTAGTCAACTACATCAATTGGAGCATGAATGAATCGAATTAATTCACATCCATCCAAGTACAGTTTATTCAATCTACACCTGCACTATTTTCAAAATCCCAGCCTATGGCCACACAATCCAAAATAAATGAAGAAAAAGATATACTAATGGCTTATGAGTGACACATCACAATGACAAGTCATAGAAACCAAAATACAAGAATGTTCCACATAAATTTAAAGTTGGAGATAAAGTTATGATAAAAACTCCATACCCAAGTAGACCACAGGAAAATAAATATCAAATGTTCTACAATACATATTAAGGACCATATACTATCATTAAGCAAACAGGTCCCAATGCATTTTCAATAAACTAGGAAGAATATTCGGAGCACATATAATGCCTGCATTTTAAAATCCTACTTTGGCTGCTCATAATAACCTATGATGACCCCATAAAAGTAATCATACAGCTAGAGAATAAAGTATAAATGCTATATTATAAATCACATCTAAGAAAAGTAAAAACAACAGGTGATCAGTGCAAAAAATGGAATACATGACTAGGGATATTAAGTTTGATGTATGTAATCTCCAATTAATGCTCAAACACAATTATTTGGATATGTTGTGACAAACTAAAACATAGGAAACAATCCATACCAATAAATGGATGCTCTAATATTGAGGTAGACCTTCATAAATCTAGTAAGTCTCAAAAAGGAGCAGGAAAAATCCTAGTAAATAGACTTATGTGCCATCTGAATCAGAGACATATTACTGTGTAAGTCTCAATAATAAAACCATCAAAGCTCCTAAGTCTAGACTACTCCCAAAATGATATGGCCTAGCCATAGGAAAGATGATTTGAAATGATACAGATCAGCTGTAGAAAAAGAAAACATTCAGTAAAGAAATACATGTAACAACCCTTCATCTAATCCAAAATAGTCCTACATCAGAGGCATACCATCACACTTATGACTTAAAATTTTTTAATTAAAATATTAATCCTGTAAGGAAAAGGGAGTTGCAAGGGTGATTTACTACAACCCACCTGCACTAATCTACACCATACTAAGCCTAATCAAGTAATTATCAAATAACAGTTATCCTTTGTCAAATATATATATATGCAAAACATCACGTTAGGCAAGCAATGGTTTAAAGATAAACTTTTCTAAAACAGTAAGAACTATATATACCAATGAACATTTTTAAAATAGTAAGAACTTTAATTCCAAAACCTTTTCTGTATTTAATAGAAATAGAATCCTATCTGACCAATGTAAATTATTATTAATAACTAATTTTATTTGATGTATTTTTTAAATCATTTCCATTAAGTTATTTGTTTCATTCTTTTAAGTTTTTATTATTTTTTTGTGTTAAATTAAACTTAATAAATGTTAAATTTAAGTTGGGCATGAATGGCTGCATAGATTTGTAAAGTTATATTAGTTTAATTAAGGGGGGGGAGTAAATCTTAGGTTGTTTTGTAGTTAAATTGGGTTAATGAATTGGATAATTTGGTGTAATTAGTAAATCCAATATGAGATCTGCTCCATGCAGGATCACATTGTACACCACACTTGGGTAAAATAAACCTATTTCTTATTGACCATCAGAGACAGATGGTATTTCCTGCTCTGCGGAACACCCCCTTTGCCTATGGAATGGGATAGTAAGATGGCAAAAAGGATTGCAATCCTTTCCTATGGAGTTTTTTTTATTGTTTTTCTTGCCAGACAGATGTAACATTCCTGTACTGGATGAGAGACAATTTTTTCTCTTAACCATGCTGTTCAGATGCGCATTCCTGACAGTATGGTATCATGCTGTCATATTCATGCTGCATTGAATACATCGATATATCAGATAGATTGGCATTGGTTTGATTGTGAACTTTTGGCTTAAGGTTAAATCAGGGATAGAATATTTTCTTTTCAAATGCAATCTATGTAGTCTATTCATACTCGACACTCTAATAAAATATTAAACTCATCTGTGCGAAAAAGTTAAAAATATAAATTAAATGCTAAAATTAAAGTAAAAGTTAGACTAAAATAATAATTCTAAATTTTATATAATTTAAATAAATGATTGTGTGTGTTTATATAATTTAAATAAATGATTGTGTGTGTTATTACTGGCAGTGGCTTCTTTTTTTTTTTTTTATATTGAAAAATATTTTAAGAATTTATATTTTAAGAATTTATATTTTATAAATTTCTGCGTCTCACTGAGCTAGTGACATGGGCTGATGATCGGAATAAAATATATATATATATGTAAAGTTAGATCTTAACAGTGCATATCTGCCTACTCTATAAATTTTCCAGATTCAAATAGACTGGTGGCACCCTGTAGTGGCAGATGCAGTAAGACTCTTTGATTTTCCTGACCGTTAATATATATATATATAATTTTTAACTACATGTACATTATATAATACTAAACAATGTAATTAGATATGGATAGCCAAAGAGTTGAAAAGTAGAGAATATTGAAGGTTGCCCATTAAAATTTGAAGATTTGTTATCTTAATGTAAACAGCACTGATTGTATATATGTGTAAGAGATGGTGATCTGGATCAATTGATGAGTACTATTTTAGCAAGAAATATGCATATTGGAGATCATTTATCTTGTTCCCATG
This sequence comes from Epiperipatus broadwayi, assembly GCA_028023455.1. Taxonomy (NCBI): domain Eukaryota; kingdom Metazoa; phylum Onychophora; class Udeonychophora; order Euonychophora; family Peripatidae; genus Epiperipatus; species Epiperipatus broadwayi. The sequence continues at coordinate 5,058,162 of JAQFVV010006232.1, forward strand.
TATATGATCATGTGTATCAGTTGTATAAGATCATTTGTCTTGTTCTCATGTATATGATCATGTCCATCAGTTGTATAAGATAAAGTGGATAGTTGTAGGTCATTTGAAAGGCTGGTTGAAATATTAAATCTGCTTTATAGAGAAGTATTTGGGTTTTTATTAGTATTTATATATATATATGTGTGTGAAAAAAATTTACTCATAGCAACTTTCTCAATACAATATGTCACCTATTCCAAGCTATAGTAATCAATATATGCTAAAGGTTAGTGCATCAAAATCCTTATCTAGTCTCTACTTTTCTATTATTCTCAGGTTAGATTCTAACTAATAATTTTCATCAGTGAGAAGTCTTGGACCTAAGAGCACTGAATCTTAGTCTTTTGATTTTGTGCATCCCTACAACAACCATCTTTTATCTTTAACAATTAAGCTATGAACTCAAACTGGAAATACAAAAATACATTAGATTCAATGATCAAGGTGTTGTTCTCTCAGATCCATGGCTCTATGAAAACCATTATCTAGAAATTAGTCTAAGGATACTGCATTTTCATCAGTGAGAAGTCTTGGACCTAAGAGCACTGAATCTTAGTCTTTTGATTTTGTGCATCCCTACAATAACCACCTTTTATCTTTTTCTTAACAATTAAGCTATGAACTCAAACTGGAAATACCAAAATACATTAGATTCAATGATCAAGATGTTGTTCTCTCAGATCCATGGCTCTATGAAAACCATTATCTAGAAATTAATCTAAGGATACTGCATTTTCATCAGTGAGAAGTCTTGGATCTAAGAGCACTGAATCTTAGTCTTTTGATTTTGTGCATCCCTACAACAACCACCTTTTATCTTTTTCTTAACAATTAAGCTATGAACTCAAACTGGAAATACAAAAATACATTAGATTCAATGATCAAGGTGTTGTTCTATCAGATCCATGGCTCTTCCCTAATGAAAACCATTATTTAGAAATTAGTCTAAGGATACTGCATGAATAGATTTATCTAAGAATTTTGTTGCACTGATATCCTCTCAGATCCATGGCTCTTCACTAATGAAAACCATTATTTAGAAATTAGTCTAAGGATATTGTATGAATAGATTTAGATAAGAATTTTGTTGTACTGACATTCTAGAATCTTTATTACTATGGCTTGCATTTTGGTAGCAATATTCTATGGAGAAAGTTGATGCTGTGTTAACAGGTTGTGTCAGCCTAAAAAAATGGTGGTAATGTGATGTTATATTGGTTTAAACAAATTTTAAATGATATCAAATTTTCAGTGTTATCTTTAATTTTATATTTTATTCATTAGTATACTGATAAAAACATCAAACTTATCTCTGAACATATTCCTGTAATAATTTTAATGTAAATTAATATTAATCTTTGTAATCATGTGGTATACAAAGTGATCTGCCCACAAGCCAACTGCCAAACTGTATACTATAGGGAGACCCAGACTAACATAGCCAATCAAATAGCACAACACAAATATCTACAATAAAACCAAAACCAAGCAAGAAGACAACTCCATTTTTTGCAAACATGAAAGAGCATCAGGCCAAGATTTGAATCCATCACTGCCAGCATCATATGCTCTGAAAGACATGAGACCTGATGCAAAATTAGAGAGGCGTTTTACATAGCTAGCGACCCCAAATCCGTTAATAGGAGAGAAGCATGCTTTACTCTGTCTCAAAAATGGCAATTATAATTCATTTGCATCAATTTGCATAAATTCCATTTCCATTTCTACAATGCAGTTATAACAACAACAGCTATGAGCATGAAAGCAAGTAGTCTCTTGAAAGCGCTCAGCTCTTTAATTTAATAGCTTTATATTTTAATAAATTAAAATTTTACTTTATTCTAGCTTCATTATTTATGCAGCAGCGTGCATATATATATATATATATTAGTAATAAGAATATAATAACAGCATTAATATTTATATTTTTTAGGATTCATTTATATGAATAATGTTTTAGGTATTTTTTTGTTAGAATTAAATAATGTAAAAATGTATTTAACTTTCTTTTAATTAGAAAAATTTTGCCGATAATAAATTATATAAAAATATTAACATATTTACAATAGAATAAATTTAATATACTGTATATGCAAAAATATAATAAAACACCAACCATAATGGTATAAGCAATACAATAAATTGTTTAACTCCAATGAAAAATGATTCAAATTTGATGACTTTTATACTCTAATATTGCATTACCATGATGGCTAACTATTTTTTTGCTATGCATATTCATATATTGAAGATTCCAGAAATTTATTTTCAAGAATATGATGGGGAGTGTTAATGTTAATAAAGATTCAAGCTATGAGACTGCATACCTGGGGTAAATTGTCAAATTTTGATCATTTTGTTCCTGGATAAAAATTTGAGTGAATATACATCAAATTGAACCATTCCTTATTATTTCTATTGTCAAATATTATTAAGCACATGCAAGCCACATGATTTTTTATGTGTGAATAATTATAGATGTATTATAGAGTTGAAAGTATTTTATATAATTTTTGAGCAATTGTATGAGATTGATTATACATTTAAGGAACATAAATAGATGTAGAGATGAGAAATATGAGCAAGTTTGGAAAAGATGTAGCATTTCTTCAGGATAATATGTCAGTCATTAAAAAACATTTTGACTGGAATTATATTCTACAGTAAATTAAAATGAAATTTTGACCATGATTTAGGAGCACAAAGGTTTTGGAACTTGGAGTTTCAGCAACTGTCAGAGGTGTTCACAGATGCTTGGATGATTAAATCAACTTATTTAAACTTTTACATGATACACCATGAGAAATATAATGTTATACCGATATAATAGATCTTCATGCTAAATGTCATACCCTTTAAAAAAGGATTGTTTGACCTATTAAATTGAAACAAGCAATGGTACTGAAGGAGAGATGACATATTGGATTAATAAGTGTTACAATATATAGTTGAGCCTGAATATAAGTTACAACAAATTTGGGACATATTAAATTATGTCCTTTTTTGCATATAAAAAAGCTTGCCATTAACAGCATATTATAATTAAAAAATATTCATTTTGGTCTAATAACATAGGAAAAGTGTTGATCACAGTTTTTTAAATAGTATTTACAAAATTGCCTGGTAGAAGCTGGATCCATTGCTCTTGTATTCTGGAAGTTATTTAAATGATATTCTGCTTGTTCATCAACATATCAGTATAGAGTAAAGCAACATTTTACAATTATTTTGTTTTACTTGATTTGAAATTTTTCTTGCAAAACAATTGAGATTAACTGTCACCAACGTTCTCCTAAAAACTTTTCTACTTTCCAATTAAAAATTAGTAATAATACATTAAAAATAAAACTTGTAGGTTAAATAATGAAATACAGATCTTAAACAACAGTACCTATATAAAAAAAAAATGCATGAGCCCTTTCTATAAATAAGGAAATTGAAGTTCGGTATAGATTTCAAAATTAGAAGATAGTTGTGATCAATAGATGAAAAAAAAATGAACCTAATGCAAACAAATATTTTTCCTATTTTTTATTCAGTAACACAATTTTCAACAATAAAGATTTAAATTATTTTTTGTATTAGTCTTATTACAATTTTTTTTTCTTTCATCTTTTAAATTTGCTCCCTCTGCTATTTGATTTACAATCGGAATAACTCAGATGCGATGCTTTCTCTTAACTTTATATTTTTATATTTGCGTTTTAGAAATATTAAGCCAGCCGCGAATGGAAATAAGATACTATTGTTTAAACTATTTGAAAAAAAAAAAAAGACCTGTATATTCAGAAATACACGAACAGGAATGTTTTTTAAACAGCTTTTTAGCATTCTTGGCATAAATGTTAGACCAAACTTGGCAACGTATCCGTACAACTGAATCGTAAATAATCACCAATATGAAAGAACTATTTATTTCAGCTATTTGTAATATTTGATATAGTAATTGATTTTAAGCTCTTACATATATATACAAAACATGTGTTTATAAAAAATTAACTTTACTACTTTTTTGATATTGTAATTAAAAATTAATTACTTTATAAAAGAAATTTAATTTAGTACGTGTTGCAATTAAATATAATATGTATTTTTCATTACACAAATGTACTTGTTATCCAGTTTGAAAAAGAGAAGAAATTGAATTTATTTTAAAAATGTTCATAATTAAATCGTTTCTAATTAATAAATTTAATTTTAAATTATAATGTAACTGACTAAAACTAATGTATTAAGTAATAAAATTAAGATAGTAAAAATTATCAAAAAACAAAATTAAGATAGTAAATATTTTAGCACTTTGTTCACATTGTATATATTCCTTAACACATCCTCAAGTTAATGGGCTTTTTATTGAACAAAAATTGTTATAATATATATCTAGTATTCAAGATTTATTTAAAAACATTTATCTGATTTATATACATGTATATTTATAATATAATATAATGGGCATGCTAATAGTTCTAAACACGCTTTTCCAATAAACGGAAGAGAAAGCATTTAAAATCTCTATCTAGAATTATCCCTATCCCCAAACCGATTTTGAGCTGATGGCTCTCCTCAGAGAAACCCTATGATATTAAGACACTAGATCTAAAACACCAACTCAAGTGCAGCATTTATCTAATGCTTAATTCATCATCATCATCAACCATTATCAATCTCTTGGAATGCAGTTTAAGATTTCAATTATCCATCTATTTTTTTTTTCAATGAGGTCAAATAACATCTGTTTGTATTCTTACCTATATATTGCATTTTTAATCTCTTCTTGTTACTCCTAACATGCATCTCTCCATGCTTCTTTGAATGGTCTGAAGTCTCTGTATTGCTCTTCTATTAAGTGTCCAAGTCTTAGATCTATAAGTAAGAAATGGTAAAACACATTTATTAAAAACCTTTCTTTTCAAACCCAGAGGCATATTTTCTTTTAGTATCAAGTTATTTCTACCAAAAGCACTCCAACCAAGTTTAATTCTATGATTAATTTCATCCATTATATTTCCATCTATATTAATAATCTGACCAAGATATTTGTAGCTGTTAACTTCTTCTAACTCATCATAATCAATCTTTATTTTCATATTTTGAGAAAATCCATTGAACATTACTTTAATCTTTTTAACATTTATCTTTAGTCCTACTTTCATATTTTCATCTGATAACTCCTGCAACATTTCCAGCAGCTCAAAAGCATTATTTCCAAAAACAACTACATCATCTGCAAAATCTAAATAACTTAATTAATCTCCATTTACTTTTTCACTCCTTTAGATTCCCATTTTAATCCACAAAATACTTCTTGCAGCATTACTGTAAAAAGTTTTGGAGATCTGGTGTCACCCTGTCTTATACCCTTTTCAATGTTGACTTTCCTAGTATCATTATGTAATCTAAGTGTTGCTGTTGTATTTTCATAAATATTCTTTAAAATATGACAATATCCTAAATTTATATCTTGATGATACTTAATTATTAAGTAGAAAATCTGAAATTTTCAAACATTTATATGTCTTTAAATCCAGCTATCTAACTTAAATAGCAATATGGGACTGAACTAAATTCAGATACACTATATATTAATAGCTTTTGCAATATAACATCACCAACAAAAAAAGCAAAACTATAATAGTAAGATAATCAAGTAACACATCATATGACTTAAAAAGCTTATAGAACAAATGTAATATAATGAGCATGCTAATAGCCCTAAATAAGTTTTTCCAATAAATGCCAGAAAAGAAATCATTTAAAATCTCTATCTAGAATTTAAGTTAGATAGCTGGATTTGAATACATATAAATGTCTGGAAATTTCAGATTTTCTACTTAATAATGCATTTGAATTGATATTTTAAATCTACTGTCTGAATATCCTAATGCCTCACTGAAAAGAGCCATCAGCTCAAACCCATTTTGGAGATAGAAATAATTCTAGATAGAGCTTTTAAATGTTTTCTCTTCTGGCATTTATCAGAAAAGCTTATTTAGAGCTATTAGCATACTCATTATATTACATTTGTAGTACAAACTTATTAAGTTAAGTCACATGATATATGACTTGATTTTTTACTATATATATTTATGTATGGTTCTTTGATTCAATAGTTAGAATTGAATTAATATATATATATTTCATGTCAATTATTCAAAAATAGAATGTTAAAAATTTAAATATTAGTTCAAATTATGATTTTATTTTGGCTTAGATTCAAATTCAAAAGGATATACTATAGAAATTAATCATCAGATAAAAAATATCCCAATATACATTTTTTTTATTATCTTTAATGCTATTATTTATAAATAGGAAAACTTGGTTTAGTGAACTTTAAGACTGTAAAGATTATTTTGTTTTTATTCCTTACATTTAGTGCAGTAATTTTATAGTACACGTAACTAAACATTATTACAGTGCCTTTTTTAAGATACTTGTGAGTTTTCCGATAATCTAAAATGGGGCAGTCCTTATTTTTGATAAATTTAGAGTTTTGGGGAGGAGCAAAAAACATATTTACAAAAAAATGTCTGCTCAGAACTATTGTATTCAATATTTATATTTTATTTTTTATTAGTTATTTAAAGAAAAAAAAATCATTATGGAAAAATTAGTTTTCAGGTAAACCCAGAAGTATCTTGTTTTATCACATAGGTATTTAAGCAAATATTTGGTATGTATATACATATATGTTATATGTTAAGTTGATTCAATATTTTCTTCAAACAAATTATTGATGTATATGGTTTGATTTTTTTTGTTAAAAGTATTCCTTCAAATGTCATCTATTTTAAGAACCTCTTCTTGAGACTGTTGCATATGTCTGAAGTTGGAACAAATTTCATTTAGATTATTACAAGTTATAATTGTTTTGAGTTTTGTGAAATTATCAGTTCTTTAGAGACTTATACTTTTTTATATCTATAACAATAGAGGAGCTTGTTTTTAATTTGTATGGGGAGATGGATTATAAAGTATTTCAATAAGTTTACACCTAATTAAGAGTATTTTAATAAATGCTATTCATTTTTACATGATTAACAATATGATTTTATATATTATTCAAGATTTAATCATATTAATTTATTCATATATATACACACATGAAAACGTGATACATATAATTCCCTCATGGAGAATTTGCCCTTTTTTAAGTATATCAGGTGTTTTTAGTTTAATTATCCATTCATTTTTTCTCTCAAAATTATTTTATCAAATCAAATATAAATTAATGTTACGTTTAAATAATTAATAATATTTTTTTATAAATGCCATTCAGAACATTTAATTAATTATTTTTAGATATATTATAATGAACAATGTTAACACATCACCACCATTTGTTGTGTTGTTTTTTTTGGCTTACCATAGCATTTTCATTCAAGCTGTTTTTTAATTATTTTTCCTAACATTTTGCAAAAATGATTAAAATTTGGAATCTACCACTGACAGAAGAACAGCGAAGCATTTTCAGAATTGGATAGTGCACACATTTGTGGTGATGCTGCAGGCTATTAACAATTGCTGTTCACCAACATGAATATTCATATTTGTTATTTTGTTTTTTCATGTTTTTATTTTATTTTACTGTACTTACATTAGTTTTTATTTAATTACAGTCTTTTGCAGTTTCATATAACTTCATGTGTTTTTATAATCATGTTAAAAAAATTATATACAAAATATTTAATACAATAATCATATTAAAAAAACAGCCGCAACATCGCTACAATCATATGCACTACCTCATATTTCTGAAAATACTCCACTGCATCTTCTTCTATAACTGGTAGATTCCAAAATTTTAATTATTTTTGCAAAATGTTAGGAAAAATAATTAAATAATAGCCTGAATGAAAATGATATGGTAAATACAAAAAATCACAACAATGATGCCAATGTGTTAACATTTTTTTTCATGTGTCATAGCATCGACCAGGAAGCAAACCCACTAACCTGAGACAACTGCTTCTAAGGCAGCTGTGCTGACCACTCAACCACCAATGCTTGACATGTGTTAACATTTATATATTATAGTATACCTAAAAAAAATAATTAATCAAATGTTCTAAATGGCATTTATAAAAAAATTATTATTACTTATTTAAACTTAACATTAATTTACATTTGATTTGTTAAATTTTTGAAAATTAACAAGTAACACATGTGCAAATAAAATAATTTGAGAAAAAAATACTTTGATGCCCCTGAAAATTGATACTCAAACAAAAAACACATGGGAAGCTTAAAGTGAAGGGAGCAAAGGAATTACATGTGAGTACTGAAAACATTAATGACAATTTTTCTGCCATAAGTAGATTTTTATTATTCATACCAGTTCCTAACAGCTGTTGTAATATTACAAGTTTATATTTTTTAAACTTTTTATTGTCTTGCTTTTTCTTTATCTTCTTTGGCATTTGTTTGTAAAATAATATTAACTCTCTTTGCTAGTTTATTATTTTTAGTTTTAGTGAGCAATTAGATTTTATAAATATTTTTAATATTCAATAAATTAGAAACTTTCATGAAGAAATATAATAATCTGTATACAGTTATATCACTACTTTATATATGGAGAAAATATCAAAAGCAATAAATATAACCTTAATGTATTGTTGATGCAGCTCATCTTTTTCAAAGAGAAACATTATAATCAAATTAAACTAGTAAATACAATCTTCTGCACTTAATTGCAACAAGTTTTAAAATGCATGCAATTAGATGACTTTGTCATTACTGAGTGTGTGTTAATAATCCTCTTGCATTCTTATACTTTCTATTGTTCAATCTGGTGACAGTTTTAAGAAATGATCATTTTTTCTGTTTTTATAAAATCTTTATTTTATACTAAAACTAATAATTGGACTTGGTTTCCCTTTAATTTAATTTTATAAAAGAATAATATTCTAAAAAATTACATTTGCCCAGCTTGAATATTTAAAAACTGAACTGTAAATATAAGGATGAACTATAAACATCTTCACAGAGATTTACATAAACCATCATACTAAAAATTAAAAGAATTCATTTTTAATTTAAGTTATTTTAATGTGAGTGATGCAAATGTTGATTTATAATAACTCTATCAAATTCTGTTTTAAAATCTGATATTTTTTTTACAAAAATTACAATATTTTAAAAGATTTTAATACCGAGTCAATTTTGATAAATAATGATGCAATAAAAACTCTTTTTTCCCTTTATATTATAGTGATGTTTATTAACTTTTTTTTCTAAAGATTAAACATAAATGAAAAATTGAATGTTTACCGGTATATTTCTTTATAATAATCAACCAATTAGTGTGTAAAAATAATCAAAATATATTTTATAAACAAGCAAAAAATCATTTTCAATTATATTTTAAAATCTTTGCATGAAAATTAGAACAGAAGCTGTGAATACTCTATGGGAATTTTCTTATGTCAAAAAAATAAAAGAGTACTATTTTAGTCTTAACTGCAATCTGTAACATGCTGACTTCATCAGATTTTTCTTCAACTTTAGCATCAATAAAAGCATTACATTAAAAACACATAGTTTGTTATCACTTAGGATAACATAAATACTATGATTTAAAGTTACAGAAAAACAGTATTTTTTCTGGAAAAACATTCAGAAATTTTCAATGAAGGTGAGAGTTTACAAATTAATGAATCTATATAGAAGGTAAATAAATCACACTATTTTAAACATGATGATAACTGTAAGGACATTCTCATCCCAGCCACAAGATAAAGTCTTTAAGAGTGAGAGTATCCCTAGAGTTACCATCTTCTTTAAAAAACATTACTGATGTAGAGGTTTGTTTACCTTTTTATGTAGTTACAATTTAAATACTGTGCTTGCAAAATGTATAAAGTATTAAGTTAATGAATTCTTGTTTAATATTCAATATGTCAAATAAAACACAGATGATACTGTATTATCTGTTTATTCACAAAACTTTTCTATAAAATAATTTATTTCTGTGAGAAAGGGGGATCATTAAAATTGATATTGGTGGACTACTTTTTAGCATGCAAATCACCAAAAATATTATTAAATTTTATATTAAAAATTACTATTTAAAAATCAATGAGTAGGAAATAAAGAGTTAATAGCTGTCTAGAAAAAAATCTAGTGAAAATATATTCCAACATTCAAAAATAAAGAGAGAAGAGTAAAACTATCAGCAGATATAATATTTTGAAAGCAAAAAATAAATCACATTTAATATGTTTTCTGAATTTAAATACTGTATTCATTCTTTTTTAGTTTAGTTTCCAACTATTATTAAGTAATGAAAACATTTTTTATTGTTGATAATAAATTCCGAAATATAAAAGCATTATAATAATTTGTTATATACCTAAAATGTAATTTTTTATCAAATTTACTATTATTAATAAAATAAAGCAATTTATGAATAGGTTTCAAAAAAATTTAAAAAAGAGTAAATCTTAGGGCTTAAGATATATATTTCGCTTGTCAGTAATAAAAAAAATAGAGCAATTACTCCTATTCAAACCCGAATATTTGATATTTTATGCATGTGTATATAATAGTATGATTACTTATTTAAAATTAATATCACATTCAACGTATTTTAGATGTAGATCAAGCATAATCATTTTGATCTATTGCCCAAACTAAGACCTTTTTTTTGCTTTATTCAGTAAAATTAATCCAGAAATCTTTATCACTATGCTTAACTCTACAAGACTTTTTTACTTACAAGCTAAGGTTAAGTTGATTCTTTTTTATAAAGCAAAAATGTTAAATGACTGACTTGGTTAAGGGCAGTAACTTCAAAATATATTCTAAACATACATTCAAAATTTATAGTTTCCTAAAAATACTTTCAATGTTTTTATCTGAATTTGAACCTCAGATTACTTGATGCTAATGCACTGATAATTGGGTTGAACAGTGTAATGATTTTATAGATACAATCATGAATAATGTATAGCTTGGTACTATTATAATCTTCTGGATAAATATTGTCTTACATAATTCCAATGCTCATGGTGAATCCCTAGGGAAAAAAGGCATGATAACTAATAAGTCAGATCATTGTCAATGATAATATACCATATATTTATGAGTCCTTACTTAATATTTATTTTGATTTATGTCCAATAAAAGAAATATTCTAATAATATATTATGAAATACTTATTTTCTAGCATTTTTTTAAAATATAAAACTGTCTTTAAAAATATTTCACTTAAATACATTTTTTAAATCTGTACTCATAAATAGTGTGCTTCCATTATTATATTACTAAGTACCACTATTAATATTTTAATACCTTGTCTGAGAGGTTAACAAGTTTTTCTAATAAATGTTCTATTACTAAAGTAAAGTTTATGATTACTATAATACATTAATATCATTTCTTATTGATATATTTTATTAAAAATAATCAATTATCATTATAATCTCCCACTCAAATAGTTTAACTAATATTGTTAACAAAAGTTACTTCAAACCTTTTTATACAAAAAATATAAATACTTAGAGATACATTATAATATTAGTAAATAATATATAGCAATAAAAATAATAATGATCCAAGAATACAGAGACTATTACATTATTAAATCTTGTTTTCCTAATAATGTGATTAAATTTTTATTGCTATCACATAAAAATTAGTTATCTACTTACATATATTTATGTAGTGCTTCCACATATATAACAGTGACAAAATTTTCCAAAGCTCGGAATTTTTTCAGTGGCCAAACCATCTGACCTTAGAAAATTTATTTGTAAATAAATATCCAGATAAAAAACAAAAAGGATTATGATTAGTAATTCTATTTCTATAATAATATAACAATATATATGGAGGGATTTAGGAAAAACGTTCATCTTTCAATTCAACATTTAAGGTAGAAGTTTTTAATTTTGTGTTTTTTGCATATATATATAAATTAATAATTTTTAACAGACATCCATTGTTGAAATATTTTTTTAAAATGTTCTGTTCTATTTTTTATTTTAAAAAAATCACAGTCAGATTATATAGGCAGTGACTAATGAAAATGGTAAACTGTAAAAATATTTTTGTATCTAAAAGGGAAACCTAATTTAAATGTAATTTTTTGATATTTATAGAGATAAAGTGCAAGAATTATCAGGTGAATGTAATCAAGTAGGAATAAGGTAAATGTTAAAATGACTAAAATAATGGTCAATGGATTTTCTCAAAAAATGGAAGTAAAAATTGATTATGATGAATTAGAAGAAGATAGCCACTAAAAATGCTTTGGCCAAATTTATACTACAGATAAAAACATAATGAACAAATTAATCATAGAATTAAACTTGGTTAAAGTGCTTTTGGTAAAAATAACTTCATATTAAAAATAAATATATCTACGTGTTTGAAAAGAAAGATTTTTAATAAATGTGTTTTACCAGTTTTTACTTATGGATCTGAGACTTGTATACTTAGTAGTAATTCAATACAGTGATTTCAGATCCCTTAATGAAGTATGGAAAGATGCATGTTAGGAGTAATAAGAAGAGATAAAAATGCAATACATGGGTAAGAGAACAAACAGGTGTTACTGACATCAATAAAAGAATTAAAAGACTGAAGTGGAGTTGGGCTGGACAGATTGCTAGAAGAGATGCTAATATATGAACAATTGAAATCTTCAACTGGATTCCAAGAGATTGTCAAAGACCCAGAAAGTGACTATATGTTAAATGGATGAATGAAATAAGAAAATAAATATCACTTTATTGTCTTAAACAGTTAATGACATATAAACCATGACAATATTTTTTTAATATGACAATACCCATTTCAAACCTAATCAAGGATGGTATAATATATATATAAATCACAGGAATTGCAAGAGTATTTTGCTTCTGTTACTCAGAGTAACATAAAATAACTGGCTGTATTTGATCAAGAAATTTTTGAAGTATATTGTTTTTTAGAAATGTATGTAGATTACTATAACAGAAAAACAATTGAGATTGGACATAATAATTAGAAAACAGGTCTTACTTAAATATTCTTTTAGCACTATAAAGCACAGCAATGAAAATATATTTCAAACATAACATATTTTGCTTAGATTATAATAAATTTTCAAAAAAATAGTAACCTAGTTTCTAATAAAAAATTGAAATCAGTTTTAATCAATTATATATATATATAACTTTCTAGAACTGGATAATCTAACTTTGTTTAATAAAGATCAAATTGTTGGCACCTATTAAAACTGGACATCAATCTGTCAAAACTAACAAACTTTTTACTGTTTTTAAATGACAAATCGAGAGTGATACCTTTATTAATTAAAAATAAAAGAATGAAACTGTTAGAATCAGTTATAATATGAATTCAATGTTTACGGAGACAGAGAAATTGGCAAATAAACATTAAAAAAGCCCGTCACCAAAAATCATCAGACTATGATAGATGATGCACAGTTGAATATTTCAGACCTACTAAAAATACTCTGCAATGATATCCACATGTGAAACATTCTGCCACATTGATTTCTGATAAGAATATGATAAAGCAAAAGATTTTTATTAATAATCATAAGAAAGAAATAACTACTAGTTTGCTGCCTTTTAAGACAATCACTATAATTTTCCAATGACAGAATGGTTTATTTTGAAAAATACAAACCAAAAACTTATCTACCAGACTATCTTTTGCCAATAGTTTGAACATTATACTGGAATTATCCGGATTTAGAAATATATATTATAATATTTTTTTCATTTAATCAGTATTTGTAAAAATAAATTACATATTATAGTCTAGCTACTTAATACAAAAAAAATCAATAGAAATAAAAGCTCTTGACTTCTTTAATTTGGTCAAATCTTGGAGAGTAAAATGAAACTCAGTTTGATCAACTGAATGGATCTATTGTGTTAAGTCTTTTATTTGAGCTTATTATACTGAAATAATTTTAATTTCTTCTATTTTTTGAGTGAAACATTGTGCATAAATGATCATAAAATCATAAAATGTTATATCTGAATAAATTAAATTTATTTATTAAATAATAAATAATCCAATCACTTTCAATAATTATTCTTCACATATACTAAAATTAGAAGAGGAACTTACATTATGGTTCTAATTTCAGATTAATAAATTGCATCACTATATAAACATTTGACAATTAATGTTTACAATTGAAAGTGCTAAGGTGATAAAGAAAGACTACTCTGGTATTTGCTGATGTATGAGTTAAGACTATTAGTTTTTCAAACACAATTTATGTTAGATGATAAAAACTTGTAGTAATTGATATTTGTAAAATAAATAGCTTGTAAAAGATCTAAGAGGAATATGATAATAAAATTAATCAATACATATTTGTAGAAGAGCAAATTGAAATAATTAAAAAGCATTGTAGTCATATCTAATATAAGTGAGTATATAATAATGAACAAATAAATTTATGGAAAAATATTGAGAAGTTGGCACAGGCATGTGACTTAAGTGTTTAATACCACAAAGTCATTGACAACTGAAGATTTCCTGAAAAAAAAAAAGATCTTCAGACTCTGTTGAATTAAAATGAGAGATTCCCTGCTAAAAAAACAAAATAAAAACTTAAAAACATTTATCTCTTAAAATGAATAATTTCACAGTTTAATAGAGTAGAAATTATTGGAAATTCTCTATGTATTTTTATAAAGAAGTTTAAATTTTTAACATTTAAATTTATAAACCTGTAAAAATCTTCTATGCAAGAGTCTTATTTAATTGTAATATTATTTGTGAAATTAATGTATTTTCAATTTTCACACATATAAAATACTGTTATCTGATATATATATAAATTTGAATAATAAAGTAAAAACAAATTCATTTTTATTTTGAAATTTCAGACAAATGCAATTAATAGATGATATATTTTTAGTTTGCAATGCCTGTTTTTAATTGGTATTTTGTTTCATTATATCATAATTAAAAATTATTTATAAAAATACATGAAGACTTTCCTTAAATTTCTAATATTTAAATATATATATATTGTACTGGTATAAAATGGGAGCAATAGGAAGAACAACATTATGTGCCTAGATTAAGGTATCAATCTATCCTGAAATAAAAATTGAATAGAGTGCAAGACAAAACTCTCTGGAATGCCTTATGAATTGAGGTGTTTAAAATTACAAAGATGTAGAATGCCCATGACATAGATACTCTCCAAATCAAATCAAATATTCAAAGTTCACAGTGATAAAAAAATATTGAAGTAAAAAAAAAAAATAAAAGACTCTGTTTACATGTCTTGGTTTCAAATCCCCAATTTACACCAATGCAATCAAAATTAAAACAAATAATAAAAAATACTAGCTCTTATTGATGTCCTGTAAATTATAAGATAATGACTCAAAATAATATTAACTAAATAATATAAATGTATAATGAATATAAGTATCATCTAAAATTGGTAATGTATCAGTTAGCAAATTATTGTAAGAGCATAAGTGAATAAGGGTTTAGCAGGTTTTCTATATAAAATAATCTAAAATTCATGTTAATATAATATTCAAAAATCTATTAATAAATTTACAATTGATATTTATTTTAAATAACTTTTAAGGTGTTGTGCATTAGCTTTATATTGTATTTAAAAGTGTAAAATACTAAACTCAATAACTGAGAGAATTTTAGTTATAAAATTCACCAATAACTTTGATACTAGTGAACACCCATAAAATGTCAGATTAATTATCAAACATTAGTACAATGATAATGTTTATATCACTCACTAATTAGAGCTTGTTTATTCATGTTTATTTCTAAAATATACAATCTGATTTTTATACTTTGTAGTTAATAAGATAAATAATATTTAAAATTCCAATTTAATAAGAATAATGATAGTTTATTTACAATAGATAATAATAAAACAAATAAAATTAAGAATATATTATATGAACTAAAATTTACATGCGAAATTGTGTTGTGTATGTTCTTACTAATAAGTGCTGCTGGACAAAATGCTTACTCCAAATCAAAGGGAAATATTCACTCTATGAAATAATTTTTGATAAAGAAATATGGAATTATAAAATACAACTAACTTCTTATAGTCTATCCACCATAAAGATATTGAGTAAACCTAAACAAGTTATCAGAGTAAAATTTATTTAACTATTAATTATCAACTTTAGAAGATTGTTACAGTTATCACAGATTAAATATACATCTAAACATTCCCTCACATATAAAACATACATTAAAATAATCTTATTTTAAATATAAATGTAATTGTAAACCTTTAATGAAATCAAAATGACTCATAACAATGATGAAAGTTCATTATCTTGCACCTTAAATTTCTTTCACTAAGTTCAAATATAATCCATCAAAATTCAATAATTAAAATGCAACATTCAAATAGAAAAGTGCATAATGTTTGAAATTTATTCTGTTAAACTGGCAATTAATAATTTCCAATAAAGTATTAAAGCATACTGATACTTTTAAATAATTGTTATTACATCAGAAGTCATTCGGTATATTCTTGTGGTTTTAATTTTATTAAGATATATATATATGAAGCATAACTGCAAACAGATATGAACTTCCATGGTTAGTTTATCTAATGTTTGAAATATTGTAATTTTCATTTCAAAATATCTAAATCTATTAATGTATTAAATAATGTATATACACTCTATGGTGTGAACACATATAAAAATTTGTAGTAAATACTTTAACATTTAATAATTTAAATCACTCCACTAGATTGTGTTAAACACATTGTGACACAATATATGATATTAAAACTTTTAGCATTCTTTCGACAAACCATTTTAGCAAGTTGTTATTATTTAAATCCTTAGTAAATCATCAATTTTATCCTTTAGCAATTATATATATATTCACAAGGCATATATGCATATAAATATCCAGATTGAGTTTAAATTAACATTGTAAATTCCTTTTATACAAAACTTTCCAATGCTATCACAATGAATTTTTCTCTTGTTGTTATTTTTAAAAAAGTTTCAAAGATGTACATATTTGCCCTGGGAATAATGTCAAACTTTTCTGCCTAATTATCCATAATGTTATCAATAATATACATTTCTAAATATATAGACATAAACTTTAAAAAAAAAAAAATGATTAATGCATTATCGTGATTAAACTATTAAATATACTTCCTATATAGAAAATAGTTAGTAAGAAAAAGAGACTCGACTTGAAGTTATGGGATTATTTATATTCTTTGTTTGTTGATATAGATTTATGAGGGGATTAATTCAAATATTGTTATGGATAGGCTCGAGGTTATTCCTTTAGCCTTATTGAGTAATCTTTGAAGTTACCTAACATAGGTGAGTGTTTTTGACCTGATCTTTTATAATTTTAATTTTTAAAACAAAAAAATATATCTTTTTTAAATTTTAAAATATAGAATAATCTTTATAAATATAATAAATATCTCCATACTTCCCCATTCTTTTTAAATACATGTAAATAAAGATATAATAAAAGACAAATGACCTCCAAGATGCATTTCGTGCTGAACCAGCACTCATCAGTTGGCCCAGGTCACAATCTCTCATATACATCTTTATTATATGCAAAGAATTTATCTAGAGTAAATTGTTACTGATGAGTGCTGGTTCAGCACGAAATGCATCTTGGGGATCATTTGTCTTTTATTATATCTTTATTTATATATATTTAAAAAGAATGGGGAAAGTATGGAGATGTTTATTATATCTATAAAGATATTACATACGGGACAGAGAAAGGTGAATAACTCCGTGTGTGTAAATTTAAAAAAATCAGATATATTAATCTTTAACTGAGGTTTAAAGTTTATATCTGTGCTAGAAATAATCTCTAGTTTCGAAAATGATTAGTGGTAATCATTAGTGTATTTATCTGAAATGGATGGCGTCAAAGTTGTGAGTGGAGGAAGTTTGACAATGGTAAATGAAAATGTAACAATAGAATAATCCTGTATTCACAATGATTATATATATATATTCACACACACACACACAAGTATAGTGAAAGTATAATTATTGTTCAGCTACTCATACCCTATTAAACTTAAATATTTTAATTTTAATTAGTGATTTTTAAAACAGGATGCTGAACTTTATCGCGTATTATTTTGTCTAAAAACATAATAGAAAAACAGACTCCAAACGTACTTAAAAAAGTAAATAAAATAAAAATAAAATAAATTATAAATTATCATTTTATCTATTGGTGCATTTTATAGCAACTTAAACTTAGACATAATAAAATAAAATTAGATAAGATTTTCTGTCTCTTACTTTAAAAAAAATATTTATTTTATTCCTATAATAATTTAAGTCATTTTAAAATGAAATATCAAAACAGATAAGAGATCAAACCAAAAATATTACTTTATATACTAAAAGATGAAAAAAACCGGTCTTGGGAGTATATGCGACTAGTTATGAAAATATCATGTGATGTTTTGTTGGTACTAAGTGAATATTCTTTGATTTATTACTAAGTATACTAAATTATTAAAGTCCTTTTTTTATATAGATTATCAAAAATTCTTCAATAGAAGGATATAACACTTCTCACTTTTAATGACACGCAATAAATATCTCATTTTTACAGTTTTGAATTATAATGCTGATTGTTCGATGAAATACCAACAATGCAATATTTAAATAAAAAATTACAATCAAAAAGAATAAATCAATTTTGAAATTAAAAAAAAATACATTCAACGAAATTTTAATTTATATTAAGATAAATGAAAAATGATCAGTACTTTCAAGCCATAGCTTATCCAAAACAAGATTTAGTCTTTTTTTATATATATAATTTGTCAATATATGCTATAATTTCTTTCCAAAATTCCATCATTAACAATAAGTTTAGTTTGATGAATCTCAATAATCAGATAAAAACTGAAAATATTGATTAAATCTGTGAAAAGTTAGAGAGAGGTAAATTTGTAATCATCATTTTCAACCATTATCGATCCACTGCAGGATGAATGTCTTTCCAAATTTAATTCACTGTCTCTGATTTCTAGCCTCTCTTCTCCACATCACCCCTGCACACTTTCTTATTTCATTCATCCATCTAACATGTGGTCTTTTTCTAAGTTTTTTTACAATTTTTTGGAATCCAGTCTAAGATTTCAACTGTCTATCTATTATCATCTCTTCTAGCAATATATCCAGTCCAACTCCATTTCAGTCTCAATTCTTTCAATGATGTTAGTAACACCTGTTTGTTCTCTCATCCATGTATTTCATTTTTGAACTCTTCTTATTTCTAATATACATCTCTCCATACTTCATTGAGTGGTCTGAAGTCATCTAAGTCTCAGACCCATAAGTAAGAACTAGTAAAACACATTTATTAAAAACTTTCCTTTCCAAACACATAGGCATATTTCTTTTTAATATTAAGTTATTTCTACCAAAAGAACTCCAATCAAGTTTAATTCTATGATTAATTTCACCAATTGTTTTCATCTGAAGTAATAATTTGATGAAGGGATTTGTAGTTGATAACTTCTTCTAACTTATCATTATCAATTTTTATTTCCATATTTTGAGAAAATGCATTGAACATTGCTTTAGCCTTTTTAACATTTATATTTAAACCTAGTTTCTTACTTTTATCTGATAACTCATAACATTTCTTGAAAGTCTAAAACATTATTTGTTAAAACAACTAAATCATCTGCAAAATCTAAATGGCTTACATAATCTCCATTTACTTTTACTCCCTTAGCTGCCCATTTTAATCCCACAAAACACTTCTTGCAAAACTACTGTAAAAACTTTCAGAAATATGGAGACTTTCTATCATACATCCTTTTCAATGTTGATCTTCTTATTATTGCTGTTGTATTTTTATAAATATTCTTCATAATATGGCAATATCCTCAGTCTACACCTTGATGATCTAATTCTTTAACCACTGAAGAAATGCTTATACACTCAAATGTCTTTTCATAATTTACAAATCCAAAACATAATGGCAACACACATTCATTGGTCCTTTCTATATTTTTTCTCAATTTTTGGATGTGATTCACTGTATTAAACCACTTTTAAACCACTTGTTCTTTTGGGTTGGTTAAAATCTAAAGTTCGCTGTAAATGATTTATAATCATTTTGGTAAAAATTTTTTACAGAACTGATAAAAGTCTGATAAGTCTGTAATTTCTAATATCTTCTTTAACACCTTTTTTAAATATTATTATTAACACTGCATTCTTCTAATCATCTGGTACATCTTCATCATTTAGACATTTGGTATATAACTTTGCCAAAAAAAATTCTATGTCTTTATTTATTACTTTTAAGTTATCAATTATAATTCCATCATTACCTGGAGCCTTTCCTTTCTTCATACATTTGATTGCATGTCTCACTTCTTCATTTAAAATTCTGGGCAATTCGGAAGAAGTAATAGATATAGGAGGTACTTGTTCTTTATTACTATAATATATAATTCTTGATAAAAGTCTTCTACCTATTTCATGATGTCATCTCTCTTTTTAGTAATAATTCCATCTTTTTTTCTTATTGCAGATACAAATTTCCTACCAATACCAAAATGTTGTTTTACATTCTTGAGACTTTTATTTTCTTCTTCAGCTTTACTTGCTAGTTCACAGTTATACTTTATTATATCTTTTTCAATTCTTTTCTGCACCATTTTACAAAATTTGAGATATTCAATTCTTTTTAATGTATCATTTTTGTATATCTTCATATTCCTTCTTTTCTTCATAAATTCTTTAGTCTCAGTAGAAATTTTATTGGTCAATTGCTGCTTTTTTCTACCAGCTATTTTTGTTGCAGTTTTTAAAAGTGTATCAGTTATTTTCATATTAATTTCATTCAAATCTGAATCAAGTTCAAAATCTACTAATACTTGAAACCGATTTCTAAGTTCTAATTTAAATTCATTAGAATGTTTCTGAAGATTAGGAATATCAACTGTAAATATTGTTTTTCTTAATAATTTCTGTCTCTCTAGTTTTGCATTAACACGTATCTAACATCTTACTAATCGATGATCACTTCCTGTGTTAAATTTATTAAGAACATTACAATCTTGAAATATGTATTTTCTGTTAGTCAAAATATAATCCAATTCTGCTGTACCTTCATTTGGATGCTTCCATGTCCATTTCCTTTTAACATTTTTTTCAAAAAAAAGAATTCTCAATATAAAGTTTCTCTCTTTTTCTGCAAACTCCACAAGTCTATGTCCTCTCTCATTTTTATTACCATAACCAAAATTACCTACAGCACTTTCCTCTTTCATTTGTTTACCAATTCTAGCATTAAAGTCTCCCATAACAATTTTAAAATGTTGTTTACGCTGATCAAAAGCCTTTTGTACATCCATATAAAAATTTTCTACTACTTCATCACTATGAGAACATGTGAGAGCATATGAATTATCTGCATTTGGTATCTGCTATTAAGTTGTATAACTAATCTTGCTACTCTGTCCAATACACAATCAATCTCCACAATGTTATTCTTCCACTTTTTATTTATAATGAATCCTATTCCACTTGTATTTCCAAAATTTGTGCTTTTATAATAGAGTACATGTCCACTTTTATATCAATTATCTCTTCATCTTTTATTCTAACTTCACAAAGTCCAATAATGTCCCATTTAATAAAAAACATTTCTTCTTTGAATTCTTGCAATCTTCCTTCACTTGAAAGTGATCTGCAGTTGTAAGTACCTAAATAAAAAGTCATCATCAAATGGCAGCATGAGTCTGCAATCAGTCGATTCTTAGCACCCTCCGCCTTTGGCCACCAACTGCTGCCTTTATTGATGACTTTACAGCCTCCTGGGAATAAGGGCCATGATTTATTTTTGTCTGTTATAATTGTATATATGTATTGGAAAAATATTTATCATTTACACAAACATTCATTCTGCATTATCAGGCAACTGAAAAGAAAGACCATGGTATTTCTTGATTTTAAACTCAGAGGCAAAAAGCCAATAAACTCACCATACTCGCTAATGCATGTTGGTGAGCAGCCTTCCATGTTCATATACTATATGAATAATCACATAGTAATAACAGCTGCAAGGACAAAAACATAGGGAGTGGATATTAGGAATTTGCCCTGCTTGGTTCCTTTAAAGCCTCCAAGAGGAATCAAAGGGTCTCATTTCAGTTAATAGCAAACTCCTTTCTGCAGTCATATATATATCAAACAAAATTACCTTCCTATCATTCACTTCAAAACATAACTACTTTTAAAATCAAGGGATAGTTTTATAAGATTGATGGCCTCAGATTCAACATATTTTATCATCAATGTTTCTTTACTTTTCTTTTTAATTTACTTTTTTCATATAGGATATCCTGTGCATACAAAGCTGAATTATTTTAATTATTTTTAACTCTATTCTTATGGACTTTAATTCTTTCACTAAGCACCA
The DNA here is from genome assembly GCA_028023455.1 of Epiperipatus broadwayi. Lineage (NCBI taxonomy): Eukaryota > Metazoa > Onychophora > Udeonychophora > Euonychophora > Peripatidae > Epiperipatus > Epiperipatus broadwayi. The sequence continues at coordinate 5,080,641 of JAQFVV010006232.1, forward strand.
ATTTACTCTGACCCATATAAATTTTATGACAATTGTAAGAAATCTAATGATTTTAAATTCAGGTCTTTCTACCATCCACTTTCATACTACCTGATAAAAACTATTCTTATAAATCAATTTATTCATTTATGACTTACATGGCCAACAGATAAACTCTCTATTCTCATTAAAAATTAATTTTTAAACAGATTTGTAGACCCTTCTATTAACCATAATATTCCTAATAAATTCATGATTATACCATAACTCAATATAATCTGAATCTAATTGACCCCTTTGAATACACCTATGCTTTTCAAAATTATTAAACCTTCTATTCCTAAGACATAATTCAATAAAGAATGTTTTTTATGAATAAAAGGTTGATAACTATCTGATTTTATTTTGGAGTCATTTCATTAAGAAAAAAAGTTAAGGAATATGATATGGCCAGAAGTCATTTCATTAAGAAAAAAAATAAGAAATATGATATGGCCAGATAGTTATCAACCTTTTACTCATAAGTGACTTTATTGAATTTTTGTTATAGGAATAGAATGCTTAATAATTTTGAAAATAGTAGTTATATTCAAAGGAGTCAATTAGATTCTGACTATATTGAGTTAGGATATAATTGTGAATTTATTAGGAGTATTATATTTAATAGAATGATCTATAAATTTGTTAATAATAAAGATTTGATTGTTAATGAGAATAGAGAATTTATTTGTTTGTCATATAAGTCATCACTTAGTAAATTGATTTATAAAAATAGTTTTTATCAGGTGGTATGAAAGTGTCTGGTAGAAAGGTCAGGATTTAAAATCATTGCTAAATTGTTTTTGGTGGCAAATATATTCCTGGAGTAGTTTATAAGATTTCTTGCAATTATCATAAAATTTATTTAGGTCAGAGTAAATTAAGCCTTACTAAAAAATTAAAATTCATAAGAGTAGAGTTAAAAATAAGTATAATAACTCAGCTTTGTATATTGATGAACTGAATACAGATCATAAAATATTATTTGATAATGCAGAAGTTATCATTTAAGAAAAATTTGAATTAAAAATAAAAATAAAAAAAACTTTGATGATAAAAACATTTTTGAATCTGATGTCATCAATCTCATAAACACATCATTTGATGTTAAAGAACATTGGTTTTTAAAGTTAATGATGGGAAGATTATTTTTTTGTATATATTATATGTTGAATTTCTCTTGAGAAGGTCCATTTGTTAATAGATGAAACCATGGTTATGGGAGATTTTTAGTAAAATTTTGTTTTTATGGCTAGTATTATAATGTTGTATGAATTTCTATTTTACAAATGTTATCTTATATAAATGACATGGCATGGAATAGTACATCAATTGTTTCTTCAAATTTTACACAGAATCCAGATTAACATCAAATATTAGTAGATTCATTATTAATGGAAAAGGGAATGTTCTTAAAATCAATTCATGTAATAGTGCATTTAAACTACTATTCTTGTGTAGACAATCTTGTTTTAGAAAAATATAAAAAATATTAAAAAGAAACTAAATTTATATCGCTTATAGCACAGAAAATTACAGTAACATTAGTGACCTTAAAAATAGTTAAATCAGTTTTTGTAGATTATTGTGATAGACATTCTTGGCATTTGTGTTTTCATAATTATAATAAAAATATTTCAAGAAATCAAAAAGTCATATGTAATATAATGTCAGATGAATTGGTTAAATATACAGAATTATAAAAAAATTACCAAATTCACATTTTCACTTGTGAATTAATTATATTTGTAAAATGAAATATATGTTACAGAATATGCCAGAAACAATGTTAATCTAACTATAACCTGTATATGTTAATATTGAAATATAAAATTATATAAAATTAAATTCACTTCTTGAGATGGTTATGCATCTCATGGCATACAACAATACAGTAGTGTGTGTGCATGTATATGTATATAAAGTTGAAAAAAAATATAGAAATAAAAATAGGAAAAAAAAATTTGTAGATATTTTGAATATTACATTGGAATAACAGTTAAGGATTAAATAATTTTGAATTAAATTTTTTTTAATTATAAATTAATCATTTAAAAAAGTCTAATTAATATTTTATTAATTCTGATTTTGAAATTAAAACAAGTATGTTTTTATGTTAAAATAGATATACTGGTAATTATAAAATTATCTATTTTGATTAGCAAATTTTTTTAATTTAATGCTAGTATGGCAAATTTTGATAAAAATTATATAGAGTTGTTTTTGAAAGAATGAAGTTGACTTGAAAAGTGACATTAATTTTTTGCAGACAAGAAAAAAAAAGCTTACTTTTTTGTGTGTTTTTTTTGTTCCATCCTATAAAAATAATGGGAAAAAAGATTAGGGTGAATTTTAAAAGTTTTTTATTACATGTAACAACATGAGGATTATGAAGTTATAACTGAAGGCAAGACACAGTGTATTTAGCCACTACTAGTTTACAATGGTAAAAATTTGATTCACATAGAGATCAGTATCAGCTTTTCTGGGGTTTATTAGTCTGCATATGTTTTGTATTACCCAGTATGCCTCAAATCTATCAAATTTATGACTAAATAGAACTAATTAAATGTCAACAGTTACTGGAATATAAGCCAGTTTACCATTTGGAAGAGATCAGCTTACTCAGAAATTCCATCAACCTGCTGAAGCAGTATATATTTTCTGGTTTATCTATATATTGAGAAACACAGATAAAGATACTGCATTATTTATATATATATAAAGTACAGCTGGTGAATAGTGTTATATATATTGAGAATGATATTATTTTAAATAATTCCTTAAAAATGGTGATTGTGAAAATCTCTAGTTTAAAAATGAAACAAATAAATAATTTTTGTTAAACCATAATACTGTATGGAGAGTTTTGCTCTGTTTAAATAATTTTTGCTTGAATTATAAGTCTAAAACACAAATAATTGATTTATAAACAATTTTATTTTGAAATTAAAAAAAATAAACTTTAAAAATCTCTCTAGATTGGAAACAAAAAAACTTGCTGGAGTATTTTTAAAGATGTTTGCAATTAATTAAAAGTAACCAAAAACAAGAAGAAAAACTTTTATAGTCTATCAAAGAAGTCAATATTTTTTTTAAAAAAAGTAAAAGAATTTTTTTTACCATTAGAAATAATAAAGTAATTAATAACTTTAATTCATACCATCTATTTTTTCTATATACATGCATATATGTGTATTGATGTATTATTAAAATAAAATTGAATTTTTTATAAGTCTATGACAACTCAAACATATTAATTTATAAATTATTATACAGCATATCTGGGTGCTTATATATATATATGTGTGTGTATAGTTTATATTTTTTGACATTGAATTAATTGTGTATTGAGAAAATATAATATAGTTTATTAGATTTATTTTTTAGACACACCAGTATGTGCACACATTTCTATATGCACACACATATATGTTAAATCATCTTTAATTATGTATTATAAAAATAAATTTCATGTATAGGCATGTGACAATTCAAATATGTTAATTTTTATAAAGGCACATGTTTTATGTAAACCTATTATGAAGTATTTGTAAATCACAATGTGATAATTTGTGGCACTAATCAAAATAAGATTGCCAAATTTATATTTATGGCATACTCAGCATATTTTAATTTATTTTAATTTAATTGTTATTAATAAATTTATATATCATTGCTAAAGTTATTCCAGTGAATTTATTCAATTTGAAATAATTTTAGAATATTATGTTTGCATTATATCTCTTGAACACAGTAAGTTATAGAGCTTTCACTCTCTGAGCTGGATTTATGCATAATTGTCCGGTATATAAAAGATGTTTATGTTTAGTGTTAGAGACATCCAGATGATGGTGAGTCTGGTTGATGCAAAGAGGATGATGGTAATGATGATTGATGCAAAGGGAATATCCTTTAATGTTCAGGCATTACATTTCATTTTAATTATTAATTTAGAAATTAAGTTTATAGTTGGCCAGTAGATTAATGGTACAAAGTGGCCAGAGAATTGATAATGATCAGCATATTTTATTATCCTAGCATTAATTTTTAATTTTTATATTGTTATTGATTAGCACATAAGTTTGTACATCCAAATTAATGTTTAATTAGTCATCCCCAAGCAGGTAAGAGCTAAATAATTAGTCTGGTCTATAATAAACCAATTTCAAATCTAGTCACAAGATTGACTGTTGATTAATTTATTATCGTTGATCATTCATGATGATTTTGTGTAATACTAGTGAACTCATAGTAATGTGTAGTTACTTACTTAGAGTTCTATATAGATCTCTCATGCTTATCATATTCAACCCCCATGCTCATTCCTCATTATTTATTCATTTATATTTAATTTTGTATTAACTGGTATTGATAGTGAGTTCCACCACTCCGGATTCACTGCAGTTTTTCATACCATTACAAATGGCAATCAATGTGGGGCTGATGATGATCATGTACTGGTATCCTACAAAATGATATCCTACAAAATGACCACTCAACTTGATCTCAAATATAACATCTGAGAAAGAAAAATATGAATTTTATGCAAAATTGACATAAAAAAATACTGTGAAATATGTGACAAAAGTATTGATTATATATTATAAAATAGTAGTTTTAATGTATCTTTAAGGAGTTCATGTTTAGAGTTGAATAGAAAATGTATGATTTTGGAGATTCAATTGGGTTTTTAATTTGGAGTTTGCTTAGTTATACTTTTAGTTTTGAATATGCAACTCTGATATGTATTGTATCTCATGCATTGCTCCAACCCACTTTCTTATTTTCTTTTGTTAGTCATGATGCAATTAACATAGTCCTGTAATGATTCCAGTATCTAAATTTCCAAGAAAAGAAGCAAGGCATAGTTTTATATTATTTACATTCTAAGTCTCCAATGAAAGGAGCAAGGTTTTGTATTTTTCCAGCATCTAACACTGAAAGTTGCAGGGCTTTGCAAAGATTTTTTTACATCTTTAGTTCACATCAAGAGCTGTGGCAGCTTATAGTGTCTAAACTAGGTAGCCCTGTTGGTGTTCATGGTGCATTGTGTACTTATAGTCCAGTAGTTGAATTTTTTACCAATCTCAGAATTTCAAATCATTATTTATTCTGTTACCTGTCAGATTCCTGTTAAATCTCTAAAAAACTGATATGTACAAAGTTTGAGGTATAAACATTGTATTAATTATACATGTATATTATTAAAATATTGTTGGATTGGTGTTTCATTTTCATTTTCCACAGGAAGGATGTGAGATGGTTAAGCATGTCATGGCATAAAACAACATATTAGTGTGTGAGGTATATATATAAAATTGAAAGGAAAAGAAAAAATAAACACAATTTTTTGTTCATTTTTTCTATTATAACGGAACCTGCTACCCCAAAGTTGATGGTGCCAGATATACCAGAACCATGGGGTACACTATACAATGATGTGAATATGGCTAAGTAGTTGGAAGATTTGAATGAAATGTGTCAACCGATCTACAACAAGCCATATCCAAAATTCCTGATTCAATGGCACATTTGGGTGCATCAGATGTTACAGAATCAGCAATGGCATATAATAAAGGGAGTGCATCTCACTACTGTCAGACCTAGGCCTTCAAATAGGATGCTAAAGATGTCACAATGAAATGCCCAGTTCCAAGTCACATCTACTTTCAATATACTAACTTATAATTTTCTAACAATATTTCAATGTAACTTAGACCAGTGCATATTTTCATTACATCTCTCTTTTTAGGCCCCATTACACCACAGAATTCAAACTCAAGGAGATCTTGCAGTCAGCTCTCTTCAGGGATGGACCTACTTAATTATAAACCAAATATGCCTATATATAAGCATAGATATAGAAAAATACTGATGATGATCAATTATTTATAATAGAAATACATAATGATGATGATGATCACCAAACCTTTAATGATATAAATTCATAACAATGATGGTGATGATCAAACATCTAGTGATATAAATGCATGATGATGATGGCGATGACCAAACAGAGATCAGATTGAATTAAACAACTTAATTTATTAATTAAAATAAATATTTACAAACAAAAAAATAATAAAATAGATAAATATTTGGTTATCAAGAATAGTTTTTCTATCATCTTGATGGCTTCATATAACAGAACCAAAATAATCCAAAGTATATTATATACAAAATTATATCATATGATTTCATTAAATATATACATAAAACAACAAAAAAGAAAAGCAAAATGAGAGTTTACTAATTCTAAACTAGCCCATTAATGTAATTATTAGAATGATATTTTTAGGCTAGGATAAATACATTTATAACTATTTTTTCCATTAAATATATATATAGCCCCACTCCCATTTATTTGTGTGTGTAAGTCATAGTAGAAATTAATTAATGACAGATATGAAAAAAGACCTTTTACTCAGTGTGTTAATTGTGCATTCAGAAATAAAACAAAATTACAAGTAAATATTATTAAAACTTATTAGTAGATTATCTATCTAGTCTTGTTGTTCTAAAGTTTTGCCCTCAATGTTAAATATATAAAAACCTTACTTGAGTTGAGGTCACCTTGATGGATTAATGTTGAATTCTAGAGGAATCTGAAAATCTACTTTTGTTAAAAAAATAATACATATTAATTGAAGAGGATTTCTTTTTTAATTTACATTAATATGATATTTATCCATCCACTGCTTCACTTTTAAATTGCAGGTTATCGAATTTGAAAAAATGACTCTTAAACACACAATAAAACAAAAAATTACAATTTATAAATTTTCAAATAAAAAAATGACAAAAGCAAAAAAAAAAATATTCACGTGAATCAAAATAATGTATATTTATCTTGAATAAAGCAAGCATTTTCTTTCCATGGCTAAGAATTTATAAATATAAATGTCTATCTCCATATATAGCATTCCTGTTTCCAACTCTGTTAATATCCATACAGTTTATGCTGCTTTGTTAAAACAAACACATCCAAATTATCTCTCCTGAACATATATAAATCCATGGAAGATTGCTGTATACCAGCATTCTAAAAGACATTCATCTTGATGGAAAATTTTATAATTTCATAATTTTATAATGACATTGAAGCCAGCTTTGGGAGATGCTACAGTATTGGCATTTTACCCCAAATACATCATAATGTTTCCTTTATTATAAACTATTATTTATAACTTGGCTTAATTATATATAAAAATAGCTTTTAAAGGCAACAGTTAATTTTTAGTAGTTTCAGATTTCCTTTGCATTATTTCTATTATAATGAATTTTAGCTTGCAGAATAACTTAAGTCACTAGTTCATTCCAGCTAATTATAAATTAAAGTTTAACTTCTTGAAACTACAAATATTAGAATTTTCCTGTATTTTTTTTAAACGCTAAATAGTTTTTTTCTTTTTTTAAAAGTAATAAAAAACTTAACTTTTTCTGCTGTTCATTCAATTCCAGATTTTTCCAAGTCAAGAATGCTACTCTCTGTCAATTTAATTGTCAATTTTTTTAGTCAAGAGAAACACTGTCTTGTCACATGCTTGCTAAAAAACCTATTATTACAACTTGTAAACAGGCAAAAACTCTCCATATAGTAGTGCCACCTTGTGCTAACCAGAGTAATCAATGGCACTACTAGATGGAGAGTTTTTGCCTGTTTACTAACAGTTATGTGCTACCATGAGATGGTGATCATGTGATGTTTGGTGGTTTATTACAACTTAATAAAAAAAATCAATTTATAAAATATTTTTATTTTTATTTAATTTTCATTACTCCAAACTTGATCATTTATCAACAATTTTGACCTCATAAAATTTTTTTATCTTTTATTTTTGTTTTATAAGTCAATCAATTAGTATTTTTAATTAATGATATTAATGAATAAAAGAAATAGAAAAACAATTAATTTCTACCAATAGATGAACATATTAGTTTATATGCATATATATTTCATGTGTATAGTAAATTTGTTTGTTTTCTGACAATAGACAAAAAATAATAAGACTTAATTTCTCAACACATTAGTCTATATGTATGTTTATATATGGATATACTACATTTGTATAAGCAAATATATAAGATATTTTATCTGCCTACCACTTGGTCTGAATTCATAACATTGTAAAAGAAATTGGAACAGATGTGAAGGCTAGTTGTAAGCCATCTCTTACACTATATTACACCAAAATAACAGTTAAGAATTAAATAATTTAAAATTTAACTTTTTTTATTATAAATTAAACATTTAAAAAGGTTTAATTAATATTGTATTAATTCTAATTTTGAAATTAAAACAAGCATGTTTTTATGATACACAGAGATATACTGATAATTATAAATTTTAATTATTGATTTTCATTAGCAGATTTTTTTAAATTAATGTTTGTATAACATATTTTGATAAAGATTCTACAAAGTTGTTTTTGAAAGGGTTAAGTTGAATTAAAAAGAGTCATTAACTTTTTCAATGAAGATAAACTAAACTTACTTTTTATTACTGTGTTTTTATTCTACCCTGACTATGAAAAGGTTGGAAAAAATGTTTAGGGGGATTTTAAAAGTTTTTACAGATTATGGCAGTATGAGGACTATGATGTTATATCTGAAGGCAAGATACACTGTATCCAGCCATTGCTAATTCACATTGATAGTGTTTTTATTCATGAAGTCTATAAAATTCTAAACTAAATGTTGCTGGTTGAATGCCAACATTTACCAAATAATACCTATCTTGAATATGATAATAAGTAAGTCTACTGTTTAAAAGTGACCATCTCACCCAGATATTTCATCATCATGCTGAAGTAGTTTACACATATACTGTTTTATTTATATGCATAAGCACAGATAAAGTTACTGTCTCATATATATCTGGTGATTAGTGTTACATATACATTGAGAACAACATTATTTTAAATAATTCCTTGAAAATGATGATTGTTAAAATCTCTAATTCAAAAGTAAAACAAGTAAATAATTTTGCTTGGATTATAAGTCTTAAAAAACAAAGTATTGATTTACAAATGATTTTTTTTTTAATTTAAAAAAAACTTCAAAAATCTTTCTAGATTGTAAAACTAAAGAACTTGCTTGAGTATTTTTTAAATGTTTGCAATTAATTAAGAGTAATCTAAAAAAATCCATTAGAAATATTGAATTAATAACTTTGATTCCTCTTTTTCTATATACACACATACATGTACCTTTATGTATTATTAAAAATGGATTGAATTTTTTTATAAGTCTATGACAGTTCAAACATGTTAATTTTTAAATTATTACACAGAAAATCCTTATATATGTGTGTGTGTGTGCAATTTGTTTTTTGACATGGAATTGTGTATTGAAAAAATATAATGTGGTTTATTAGGTTTACTTTTTTTATAAACACTAGTGTGTGCACACATTAACATGTGCACATACATATTTGTTAAATCATCATTAATTGTGTATTATAAAAATGAATTTCATTAATAAGTTTATGAAAACTCAAATATGTTATTTTTTTATATAAGCACATCTGTGTGAAGATATATGGATTTTATGTAAATCTATTATGAGGTATTTGTAAATCACAATGTGTTAGCTTATGGGTGCTAATCAAAATCAAAATGCCAAATTTATATTTATGGCATACTCAGTTGACCTTAATTTCATTTTCATTTAATTTTGTTATTAATAAACTTATATTTCATTGTTAAAGTTATTCTAATCAATTTATTTCATCTGAAATAGTTTTAGAATATTATATGTTTGTATTATATTTCTTGATCACAGTAACAGTCATAGAGTTTCTGCACACTGACCTGGATTCATGCATAATGGTATGTTATATAAAAGGGGTTTATGTTTAGTGTTATGGATGAGTCCTGGATGATGCAAAGGGATATCCTTTAAAGTTCATGCAATATATTTCATTTTAATTATTTATTTAAAAATTAAGTTTATAGTTGGCCAGTACATTAATGGTATTAGGTGGCCAGAGCATTGACAATGACTAGCATGTTTTAGTAATCCAGCATTATTTTTTAATTGTTATATTCTTATGGATTAGAATTTAACTTTATGCATAAAAATTAATCTTTATACAACCTACCCCAAGCTGATAAGGGCTAAATATTTAGCCTTGTCTATAGTAGACTCATTTCATATCCAGTCACAAGATTGATTGTTGATCATTCATGATTATGAATGAGTATTGCTTTTGTGTAATACCAGTGAACTTATATTAATGTATAGTTACTTACTTATAGTTGTATGTTGATCTCTCATGCTTTTCATATTTATTTTTCATGCTCATTCCTCATTATTTATTCATTTCTATTTAATTTTGTATTAACTGGGGTTGATGATGAGTTGTATCACTGCAGATTCACACCAGGTTCACCCTAATTTCCTATACAATTACAATATATATATATGGATATTAAGTTAAAAGTTGATATTATATATTAAAAATAAACAATGAGAAAATTATAATTTAGGTATCTGAACTTATAATCTCTCATAAATCATTAATCATAGCTAGTTAAATTGTTAATTTCTTACAAGATCATAACTATTGATGTTGCAGAATTTTGAAGTTTAACAAATAATGTATTTAATGTGAATAAAGCATACTTAATAACATGACTAAAAGATATATATAAACATAAAAATAAAAGCTGATTAATTATGGAGGTTAAAGTTGAAGATTTACAAGTAGACTATTTAGCCCAAAATTTTATGTATTAATTTTTTTTCATTTAACTTTTTAATTAATATTTTTGAAATATACAGGAGGACCCCAAAATAACTGTAATTTGTAATTAAAATTTCTATGTTTATTTTAGGTGTTGCAAAGTGAATTGGAACACACTGGACTAAACCAACTTGTCACTTTTCAAAATACTTCTGAAGAACTTGCAAAGTGATGCATTTTAATGCCTCTCTCATTTTTTCCCCAGTTCTAAGTCTGCAAAAAGAAAAAAATGAGACATTTTTTCATTCAAGAGATTTAAAAAAATTATTTGAAATGAGATCAAGCAAATGCAGCTGATAGATAATCTGTGTTATGCTGAATTTAATTAAAAAGTGGTTTACACTCAAGGCTTTGAGAGATAATACTTTGTTGGGATTGAGTGCTCTCTTTTCTTTGTTACAAAACAGGATATTTACATTTTACCACATCACATAAATGTTTTCGAACTTGCAGATAAAATTTCTGACTGTTATAAAGTACATTTGAAAGAGAAAGGTCATTTATATATATAAAAAAATCAGCATTGTTTTGATTTGGGATTTCACTTGCCAAGCTTTTTAACAATATGGTGAATTTAACATTTCAATTAAACCATCCATAAAGGGGTATTTGTATGTGATCAGTTTGCTTATAATCTCTTTCAAGCACTACAACTTTTTTCTTGTCTTTTTCTGTAAACAAAAACAGAATTTTACATTGTCAAACTTTTCAACCATTATTAAAAAATTGACAAATATACAAATTGCACTTAATAAAAAAATGTGCTACATTACAACATGATTTTACACAGTGACATCATTTGAATATTGATGCAGAAGAGTTCCTTCAAGATGTATGTAACTGCAGAAGTATATATTATAACAGGCATGCAAGACAGACAAAGATTCCTTTTATATTTGGATCTCTTCATATATACTATTTGTAATATTAATTGAAAATTCGTTTTAAATATATCTTGTTATATCTTATATTACATTTTAAAACATATAAATAAATTAGGAAATTAAACAATAAAATAGAAATTCTCTTTCAAATATACAATTGAATACATGAAGATAATAAATTAAACAAATAGATACCAGTAATAACTCTAAAACATTTTAAGGATCCAATAATTATAACACTATCTAAATGTTTATTTCCACTTTTTGTTTTTATTACTTATATGTTACTTAAGAAAATATGTAATACCATGTTTCTATCAGAAATAAATTTTATTAGAATCATCAGAAAATTTGTAAACATTAAAAGATATTTGTCAAGCATTGGTAGCTGAGAGGTCAGCAGCTGCCATGCAAGCAAGCAGTTGTTGCAGACAATTGTCATGGGTTCGCTTCCTGGCCGATGCTTTGACATATGGAAAAAAAAAGTAAACAAATCCAAATTTTATACAAAAGCTATTTATCAGAAGTGAGGAGTAAATCATATTGCATCATATTACTCTTTGTTTGATTGCTTCAAATAAACTCATTCATGGTTTTAACTTGCTGTAATTGTGGCAGTTTTTACGTTATTGTAGCGTATTTATGCTTATTTTAAAGCTTAAAAAGTACCGTAAGATGCTGCCTTCTCTTGAATTATTTTACAAGTAAAAAATCAATAATATAGGCATTCAAAACTACAACAAAAACAGAATCCCAACCTTTCTAGATCCTGATTGGTTGATTCACATTTAGAGAATGGGAAAATGTCTGTCAATAATTTTCACCACTCCAACTTCTGTTTTGACTTTGAAAACAAAAATTAATGTCTTACAATAATTTTTTTATTATTTTTCTTATATATTAGAAATTATTTTCATAAAATATGCTGAAAATATAGTTATTTTAGAAAAATAGTGAGATTTTAGTAAAAAATTGTATATTTTTACATGAATGTAAATTGAAAATGAAGTCAGCGCTAACAACAATTTTCACACCTATCAACAATTTTCACACACCCCCAAGCTCTTTATTTGATTTTCAAACAGAAATGAATAATTTAGAGTATTTTTCTGGCATTTATTTACATATTATAATGTATTTTGGTAAAATATGCTGAAAAATATAAATTATTTTAGGAAAATAGTAGGATTTTAATAAAAATTATTTACTTGTACACAAACGTAAATTGAGAAAGAAAATCATTGATGTAAGCAACATTTTTTAATAGATTACAAATGTTCTGTTGAAATTATATGTTATAAAATATTTTTATAATTATAAACAGAAATTTATTTTTTAAAAAATTTTCATTCACTTTCATATTCTGACAAATTATTAATTTGCTTTTTACAAATGAAACTAAAATGAATATAATATTAAAAGATGAATATATTTTTACTGCTGATTCTTTAATTAACCAATTAAAAGTTTAGAATTTTAACTTGCTCAGCCAAACACAATATTGGGCATCATAAGAGTTATCAATATATTAATTTTGAATGTTTACTCTTTAGCTACAAATAGATAAATCCTATTTATCTACTACAATCAAGTATATTATCTATGAGCCATTATGTAAAAAAATATCTGTCTCATTTAAAAAGTTTCAGTCATTTAAAAATCCCAAATCATGAGCATGGCAGCTGCATGCAGTAATGGCCAGATGATGGGATCTTTTTTGAGCATTATTTTCAAAAACATTCTTATAGAGATATAAATAACTTACATATTAGATCAGACATCATTAAATTTAACCTGACTAAGCTTCATATAAATATATATATTTTAGCCAAATAAAGAAAAAAAGGATGGTTATATTAATATGAAGCTAATGATATATAGGGTTATGTATGTATGAGAGACTCCTAATATTATGAAAACTAATAATACATTCGGCTAAGTTCAGTGGTCGGTTAGTTATCTTTTACTTTTTACTAAAGAGACATGCATTAATATAAAAGGAAATCTCGAAGCAAATAATAAATGCATTACTCATAAAGTAAATAAATAAACTAGGAAGAGGAAAAACTTCACTCATTCCTATGCAACACTTTTAAAACATACATTTCCCAGCAACAAAATACATCCTCTGAGCAATAAGTATTTTAAAGTAACATCTTCTAATAGAATCTTTATGTAGCAAATATTTATCACCAAATAATTATTTATTGACATGATCTGATCTACTCTGCACTTGTAGAGTGAAATGTAATGTACCTTTCTAATGGTACAATAAACAATAATGAATTTCTGATACCACCACCATAATTATAATACAAACAAATGGATTAATAATTAATGAAATAATAAATAATAAGTCTCATGGTTTTTGTTATTAACTTTGAAAACTATACTGTTGTATTGTGTTGTTAAATAAATGACTGGCATCCTAGTAGACTATAGGAAGCATACACTTTTCTTATAAGCTAATGTATCCTAATATATAATAATAATAATAATAATAATAATAATAATAATAATAATAATGATGATGATGATGATGATGATGATGATGATGATGATAACAACAACATCCATACCATCATTGTACAAATAATGCAATTGTGACATTCAAATACCTTTACAATCATTTGTTAAAGGTAGCTACCCACATATTCCAAATACATTCTGGAACAAAATGGAACTACTCTACTTAAGGGATGAAAAAATTGCATTCCAAAAGATGTACACAGCCACTTGGTCCATATTGCAACAACACTCAAAATTATAGATGAAAAAACTAATAAAAAACAGAACTAAGAGCCTTATGAGTGCATAAAACTGATTGGATGTGTATATATATAAAAATATAAACTCAAATTTGTAAACCACATGCATATCTTTTGTTTTTGTTGTCCCCCTCCCCAAATTACAATTTTCAATTTATATTAACTTCAATTCATCTGCATGTGGTAAAATAGTTATAAATGTAATCTTTTTCTTGTTATATGCAATAAAGTCCTTTTGAAAGATGATGATGATGATGACGATTATAATAATAATAATAATTATTATTATTATTATTATTATTATTATTATTACATAAAGAAGTGTTTAATCTGCTTAACAATTACATAAAACAAAATATATAAAATTTAGAAAAATCGTAATCTTTTACCCAGGATGTCACTTGAAATAATACAAACAAAGGGTACCTTTATATCTTTCTACTACTCATCAAAAACACAATTAAAATATTTAAGTTTAATTATTGTACTTTTTATTAATAAGATAAGTAAAATAATGTGCAGTCTGAAAAATGGATTAAGTAATCCCAAGCAAGATTAAATAAATATACATTTCTTTTAATTACAATCCCAGCTTTGGATTTGAAACATTTATGGAATTTTTTCATTTTTAAACATTGAGATTTTGGATCTGCATGAGAATTGATCATCTGATTCACCACGAACTCTGTTATAATTAAGAATTCAGGACACAAGAAATCATTTATAGAAAAGCAAAAACTAGATTTAAATAACAACAAATACATTTATTAACACACTAGATACAACTCAAATTTATTTACAATATCAAGGTGAAAGTTATTTGCCAAACATAAGTGCTGTTAAATTTTTTTAGTAGGATGTCATAAACAGATAATATACACTCACCAACAATAGCAAACTATCTGTTATAGTTTTTTTTTAAAAAAATGGATAAGTTATTAAGAATACATTCAGTTAAGGTAAATTGTTTCAATATTTAGATAATTTATTTTCAATCTGTTCTAACTAAATCATCCCTTTTAATAAGCCTTTAAAAATAGATTAAAGTATAGATTAAGCAATATAATCGCAGGAATAAATCCTTATGTTAGGTAACAACTCATAATACCTTTATTAATAATATTTAAACACACTAAAGATTAAAATAACTTAAATCTGAACTATTTTATGACTGAGTTTAAACTAGTAAACCTGTATTATAATGGCAATTATCATATCAAAAAAATAAGACAGATATTGTCTAGCACTATTTTTTTAATAAAAAAAATATGGAAACATTCATCAGAAGCCATGTACACACATATTATATATTTCATTTTATGTCCACATAATAAAGAAATATTTAACCTTGAAATGTCTTACTAATCCATTAGCAAATTACTCTCAGATGGTGATGAAATGACATTGTGTATGTGTATTTCCTATTATGCTATGCACCAAAGAATAAGCATTTAAAAATTACTAATACCTTGGTTTATTTTTGAACTACTTGCAAAGCACAGCAGCACAATACAGACATTGTTTCACTTAATAAAAGCACTACAAATAACAAAGTGCCACTGGAAGAACTAAATACTTCAACATTTATCCTATCATTGCCATATCATTTTTATAAATACAAGTCACTTCATCTTCCATGGTGGAAAATAATTAACAACATCAGGAGGAATATATTAATAAAGACAGGCTTCTCAGAGAAAAACCTCATGAATAAAACAGCATGGTAGATTCCAATACCTTTATTTTAGGCAAAAAATATATGTGTAAACAAGGTCTCAACACATGAAAAATTGAATAAACACCATAATATGAACCTCTCATGGGACCTAGCTACCTTAGCAACATATGAAAGTAATCTTAGAATATAAACACTATCCTCTCATGGAATACAAAATGTGAACAATAGGGAGAGTGCATCCATTCTACAAAGCACAATAAGTAAAGCAACATTTAATAAAGTTTAATGTTCAGAGGCATAAATCCTAGACTAAACAATGGCAAGATAACAAAATTATCACTTATTAACTAGATAAATTAGTATTCACACAAAATTACATACATTAAGCAATGTCTGAAATCAACAAGTTTACTCTCAGTCAAATGACAGTAAAATATTTTTAAAAATAACACGATGAAAATTCTGCACTGGATAATGAATATACACACATGGAATGAACAGTATAAAAATTTATAAAAATAAAGTGAACATAATAGCAAAGTAAATATTAATATGAATAATAAATGCTTATTTATATTAAAATTTAACCATAAAATTATTATATCATAATAATTATGAAATTATAACGAACTCCTGATAAATATATATCAGCTGTTTACCTATAAATAAGTGAAACTCATGAACACTACAAAAATTGTAAGAGATAAATATCTCTACTTAAATCAAAAGGTATTATAAAATTTATCTTAAACAAATGAATATAAAATATATAAATTTTACCTTCCATATTGTAGGAATATCTACATATTCTGTTATAATCCAATTAAAGAATAATAATAAAAATACCTTGACATATAAAATATATTAAAAAAATTTTTTTATAAAACACCCTAGTTCTTTAGCAGAATTACTTCCATAGTGAGAAATTTGTCAAGGGCATAATGTCCTTCCTCAGTGAATTATCTATAGAATGAAGCATCCGTACTTATCACATATATTTTCTTTCATAAGAAAATGGGAGCAAATATGAATTACTAAAATAAGCAATAAATAACAAAAACATTTAACAAATGTTTTGTTTCAAATAAGCAACAGACAGGATCCATTCTAAAAAAAACTGGTTAAATATAAGATAGCTTGTTCGAGAATCTTCATTTAATAACATATAATATTAACTAAGAAAAATGTCCATTGAATTTTGTCCGTGGTTCTATTAAAAATAAACCATTCTTATGTTTTCCTTCTCTTTTTAGAAAACACACATTTAAAAGAAACTCTTAACTCTTTTTTTTTTTTTACAAAAAATTCACTTAGTAATATCATTTTAGTAATTTTTTAAAAAAAATATTATTAAATTTGACAGTTTACAATTGAACATAACACATTTATTTAATGTCTATTGTTGTTATTTTCCTCTATAAAGCTATTTACTAATTTCCTTGGTTCCATTTTATTCTAAGTATTTTTTTAGCAAAATATTGAAAGAACAAAGCATATTAAAAGTTTTCCTCTTGTGTCAACAATAACAGGTTATTTATTACTCACAAATTTTTATATTGAGAAAATATTAAAACTAATGTAAGTTGAGCATTTTAACATTAATAATTGATAATAACAGTTAATATAACTGTTTATCTTCAAAATCAAATTTTTAAGTCTTTTTTTAACTTTAGACTCTTTCTTCTAAAGATGAAATACAATGGTGAGAACCAAAATAGTACATTGTCCAGCATGGTTTTATAAATTAATCTAACAGATATCACCTGGTTTGTATTATAATTTCTTTTTAAGCATAATTGACAGAATTGAGTCATTATAAACTGATTGTTCTTTCGAAGTATGACAATAAGTTAGAGAGATCAAATTGAATTTGACAATAAAAGCAAAGATACCTTATAAAAGTTGTTTTAGCACTGCATTCTAGGTTAACAAAATATAAAATTTAGTAAATTTAAACTTAGGTAAAAAAAATTAAAGAAAATTATTATTGTTATTTAAAGATGACAAGATTGCAGTGGTCAATCAGAAGTAACAGAAGTAGTAGTAGAAGAAGCCCCTGTATACTGACAATCTTCATCTTTTATACCCTTATTGACTTACATCATTAATTAATATACACCTATGAAAATAATGACTTCTATTTTAGAAAATTTAAGTTAAAATTTGGAACTAATTAGTAAAAATTATGTAACTTTAAGGTTCTACATTCTTTGATCCAAGTTGAAGAAAAGGTTAGCTGAATTTTATTAATTAATACACTAATTCTTATTTAATTTTTTTAATCCTTTCATTTCTGTGTTAATCAAATATTTATTTTTAAATGTTTAATGACTAAAAATTAAATATCTTGGGAATTAAAACCAAGAAATCAAAAATACATCTGCACACATGGATTCTCTCACACACATGGATACAGGAAATTACATTTTTCTGAATGGAATTTATCTTAATAACTAACCTACATTTCTTTAAACAATTTAACATTATTTAAATAAATTAATAAGCTTTATTCAAAGACATTTTTGTAAAATTTACTAAATAAAAGAACTTAACCAAATTATTAATTATTCAGAAAACAATTAAATAATTGTATTTTAACAATCATAAACTATCTGTCAATATTTTTAAACTTTAAATATAAAATTAACTTTGTCTAGCTTTCTCTTTTTCTAAAAGGATACATAAATTAAATAGTAACTTTTAACCTAAAGCATACTTCTTTGTGACAACTTCTAATTTATTAGATATTATCTATTTTACATTTATAATGAACTAAATAGAGTAAAATATTAATACATGAGAATTAGATAACAATTTACACAACCAATGTTATCATCTTCATTTCTATCTTTATTAGTTCTACTTTTTTTAGAATAGAATAGCATAAATTCGTAAGCTAAAGTGCATAATAAGTCAAGCATTGGTGGTTAAGTGGTCAGCATAGCTGCCTTACAAGCAGTTGTCCTGCATTTGTGAGTTTGCTTCCTGACTGATGTTTTAACAATAAAAAATGTACATAATAAAGACTATGTGCAATAGCACAGGTGCACAATATATATGTCAGACATATTTTTATAGCAATAAATCTATATATAGTTTTTGTGAACTTAGTTTTAAATTTAGATGCAATTTTAATTTTTTAGATAATTGAACATTTCTAACAACCCTATTTTTTATATGGTTGGTCCATAATCATTCTAGTTAGACATATAGTTATTAGTATTGATTATTTTTATATGGAGATTAGTCAGATAAAGCTCTGATAAATTTTATCTTTATTAAATATTATTAAGTTTTATCATTAGGTTTAGAAACACATATGATATGAATGTTTGCTTACAAATCATTTCATGCATGTAATATTAGAATGCCTTTTTTTCTTCAAAAATTTTGAATTTTCACATATTTTAATTTTTTTACATATATATTAAATTAAAGTTCATAATATGAAATTCAATTTTGAGTATTGAACAATTTTTATTATTACATTTAAATTATTTATTATTTGAAATTACCCCACAACCACTACAATCAGTATGTGATTTCACTATGAAATTTTATACACCTTAATTTCATAATTTTTTTTAATTGAATAGTTGTTCATCTTGTACATTTATAGGTATGTTTTTATTTTATAAAAATAAAATTACTTTGAATTTACCTTGCATAATATAAGTTTTATGTCACTTTATTAGAGTTTAGTAGTATATCATACTAGTTATAATTGAAACTTTAAATGTAAAAAATTCTATCTTACACTTTTTCCAATCTGTGATTATTTTTTTCAACTTTTTAATATAATTTTTATATTATGTTTTATAAGTAATGCTTACAATGATAAAAATCAAATTAATTTCAGTATAATACCTGATATTTTTTTAAAAGAATTCAACTGAACTTAATACAAGAATAAAAAATGTTGTGTGGTATTGCTGTATTGCTTTCATACATGTGTTTTATATAAAACTTCAAGTCCTTTTGTATGCCATCATGACTAAACTGATTGTAATTTTTTTTAAATGTTCAATAGATCCAATTGTTTATTTTTAAAAATGTGTCCAAGTGATTCTTTATTGGAATAGTGATGCTTGAAAATGTTAGATAATGAAGATGATGATAGTGATGTTTCTAAAACTGAAGATAATAATGATGTTGAAAAGGACAGTAACACAACACTGATACTTAAATGTCTGAATCTACTGAAGAAAATGTTAGTGCCATAAATTTAATAATATATCATTTAACCAATTACATATTTGACCATGATGATGAATTCAAATGGTCCAAAAAGCTTCCACTAATAAACAAAAAGATAAGACAACAAAATATAGTTAAAGCTTCACCAGGAATGACAAATAATGCAAAAGTTTTATTAGGAGATAATCCAAATCATGAACAAGCATGGATTTTGTTTGCTGACATGGACAAATAAAAAAAATAGAACAAGAAATAACAAAATATAAAATTCAAAATCATACTCATCTTTATGTTCTTATTAGAACCGAAAGCATTTTGGGGGGTATTAATCTACATGGAATCATTTAAATGAGGCTATGAAAATCTTAATTCATTCTATGCAACTTATTGAATTAGATGAGAAATTTTAAAATTAACTATGCCTTTAAAAAGATTTAAAATTTTACTTTGCTATTTTTATTTTGATAATCCTGATGACTAAAATGATAAGAAAAATGGTATTGGAACTGCTATCAGTAGTTATTTGAAATATTTATTGAAATTCTAAACCAAATTTTGTCATTGGAACAAAAGCTTGTATTTACAAAATGATTGTGACATCCAGAGGGAGATGCAAATTTGAAATTTATATGGCAAAAAAGCCTGGGAAATACAGGATAAAACTCCACTGTCTCACTGATGTTTTAAATAGTTATCTTCTAGTCCTGTATTAGCTCTGTAGCATCTTCCTAGATTTTGATGTTTTAGGTATTATAATGGTGCTACAATTACTATCCTTTTTTATATTGTTTTAAGCCTATTTATATAATTATATTATAATTTGTGATTATTTGCAGCTTTCCTTTTACTTGTAGTTGCAATTTTAATGAGTTACTTGGGGAAAAAAATCTGAAAATGTCAGAATTATGTAAAACTTTTTGTATGATTGACACTACATTATTAACATGACAAATCTATGATGGAAGTGACTCAGAAGTCAATATAAATGAAACTTTCTGTTTCACTTAGTGTGTTATCCTGTGGCTAAATAGATTTGTAAAATAATAATGCAATTTTCACTAATTTGATTACAAATTAATGGTTATGATGCAATATATTAATAAAAGACATTTGTCATCAATAAAAGATTATCTTTGAAAACAATTTATATTTAAAAAGACAACTCATAAAAAGTTCATTATGGCAACAAGAAACAACTTCTGGGTGAAAATAAATCACTTTTGTCAAAACAGTAAATAAAATTATTTTTAAAATTTTAATAACAATAAATAATTTGTTAATTTTAAGAATTTGTTTTCTTTAATGATAACTAATGATAAATATATCATTTTAATAACATAAAATTCTAATATTTCATTCTTCTAAATTTTGAATAGGTGTATTACATCCAATCATGACATGCTTCATTGTAATAAGTAAAAACATTGTTTAGATATTGCTTTCTTCTTTTTTTAAAAAAAGTTTACTTTTGAAATTGCAATTACTTGAATGCATATATTTGTAATGAATAAAATTAAAATTATTAGTATATTATATAGAATAAAGGTTAATTGTAAAAATAAAATGTTCAGATATGGAGGAATATTTAATGTTACTCATTTAGGTCCCATTCAAAATAGAGAGATGGAGTTTTCAACTTAACAGGTTAAATGCTTATATATAATCAGGAAAAGGTTCTGTCACTAAGACATTATCAGAAAAAAAAGGAAAATATTTTAGGATCCCATCACAACTGTTTATTAGATTAATAAAGCCAATATAAAGTTCCAACAGAAGGGTTGCAGTAGACAATTGGTTTAGTATCACAGAAATGGTTAAAAAGAGGTAGCTAACATATTTTGGACTTTGATGAAAAATAAAAAAAAACATATTCATGCAACTTTTCTGCCATCAAGTTCAAGAGCAAAAGATAGCCCTAAAATATAAACTGTATTACTAATTTCTTATATGCACCACTCTAGCAAAATCAATCCTAGGACTGCCAAACCTGATATGATTGCTGAATATAACTTCAAAAAAGAAATAAATGCACTTGATTGTAATTGTGTTAATTATTCATCCTGCAGAAGAAAAAAAATTTAACAATTGCAATTTTCTTCTAAATGTTTAATTTTTCTCGTGCCAATGCATTGATTTCACATCAAAATTATAAGCAGTCAAAGACAACTCAATGCATGACATTTTTAAGAATATTAAGAAAATTACTTACAGGTCCATATTTAGAAGCAATGCTCAACTGTAACCTCAGAAATGAGATTCTTGTACCTATTTTATGAGTATTAAAAAGACCTGAAGTTACTAATTATACAGTGACAGAAATCCAGGTGTTGATAGACTTGAGATAAAGAAAACTTGTTACCAATGTCCTAGGCAATTGAAAAGAAAACATTTTAATGGTGCAAAATATGTAGCAAGCCAATTGTGTAGAGTAAATCTAAAATGTATAGTGAGAATTCTATTTTAAAATGAAATCATTTTAAAATTATTTTTAGTTTGTTTACCCATTTTTAATGTTCATTTAGATGCTTAATAATACCACAAAATAATATATTTGTCATTAAAGGTATTGCATAGCACTTGTAATTTTAACATTTCAAAACTGTGTTGTAATCATTGTGGGTTAAAGTAAAGTAATTTAATGGTTTATTACTTGGGAATTTGCAGAATTCAACAATGGAAATGAAAGATTAATTTCCATATAAAAGAAATATAAAAATAATTGTGTAATGGCAATATGGTTGAAGTACTATTGTAATCTCAAGAAAAAATGATAAAATTCTAGAAGATTTTGTGTTAATGGTCAGAAATGAGAAAGATAAGTGGATATTATGCTTTTGTATATTAGATAATTTGGAAAGTACATGGTTTAATGCTCACATAAAAGTGATTTATAAATAGAAAGCTTCAGCTAATAAAAAAGATTTAATTAGTTGGGCTTCAATTTAAAGTATATTTAGACACTATATTAAAACTGTTATTAAAACAGGCAAAAACCCACTATACGTATTGCCACACTGCAAGCTAGAGTAATCAATAGATACCAGAAGGCTTGTGCATAAAATCCATATGTAGTGCCTACTCATCCAATATCCTCTGACTAGTTTCTAGCTTGTGACTTACATCAATGAGGAGCCTAGGATCTGAGAGCACTGCACCCAGATCTTAGGATCTAATGCAACTCTCCAGAAGCCACCTTTTATCTTTACTTAACTACAAAACTATGAATCTAAAATTAAAAACCCAATAATATTTTCAATCCAAGCTCATTAGCTTATATAGTCATATAGGTCTGAACTCAATTCAGTATCGATACATTTTGGTGTCTTTAGTTCTTTAATAACCATAGCTACCACTATCCTATTAGGCAGGATTGGTATTAAACCACTAAACATCACATATTCACCATTTCTTATGCTTGCTCATAACTGTTATTAAAACAGGCAAAACTTAGTGGTTTAATACCAATCCTGCCTAATAGGATAATGATGGCAGTGGTTATTAAAGAATCAAAGACACTAAAATGTATGGGTACTGAACTGAGTTCAGACCTATATGACTATATAAGCTAATGAGCTTGGATTGAAAATATTATTGGGTTTTTAATTTTAGATTCATAGTTTTGTAGTTAAGTAGAGATAAAAGGTGGCTTCTGGAGAGTTGCATTAGATCCTAAGATCTGGGTGCAGTGCTCTCAGATTCTCAGATCCTAGGCTCCTCACTGATGTAAGCCACAAGCTAGAAACTAGTCTGGGATATTGAATGAGTAGGCACTACATAGGGATTTTATGCACAAGATTTCTGGCACCCATTGATTACTCTAGTTTGCACTGAGTGGCACTACTGTATGGACAGTTTTGCCTGTTTTAATAACAGTTATGAACAAGCGTAAGAAATTGTGATTGTGTAATGGTGGATAAGATAGTCTGATTTGATGTATGGGAGCAGACTTTTAACAGATTATTAATACAATGATCATGGTTAATGTTTTTTAAAAAATTACAATTAATAAAATTGTGTCATTATTACAAAATCATCAACCATAATTAGATTTTATCATTATTTGTAAAGATTAGTCAATAAATTGAGTACAGAGGTTCACATGAAGTAAAACACTGCCTAAAAAGATGTCTTTATGACATTGTATTAAATTACTTTTAGTTTTCTAAAGATAAATAGCAGAGAAATAGTCTGTTAGTTGTGTTAGCTAATATCTGATATAAATTTTTAATCCCTTAATCAATTGAAACTTGTAATGAATAACCTGTCATTACAAATGTTAATAGTTTTAGACATTTTCTAATATTTCTGTCTAAATATTCACTGGAAGATATTATTGTTTTTTTCACACAAAAAAATACTTAACAATATGCTATTTCTATTTCTGTATAAATATTCTTTGGAAGACTTTTTTTCTTTCCATAAAAAAAATTACATATCATTGAATATGCAAATTTTGTTTCTTTGACTATGTTTAAATCGAGAATTGCTACTATTGTACTTAGTGAAACTGTTTTACTTTTATTTATTTAAAATCTATACAATGACTTGCTTATATATTTGTGTATATATTGTAACCATAAATTCTTGATGGCCAGCTAATGGCCACCGAAGGCCATTGCCCTCTCAACTACCTATCGTGTATGAACACGTTGCGGCACTAAAAATTGTAACCGCAAATTGTGTGGTCCCAATTGCGTAATACAAGTGCACTAGGAATTGTAACTTCGATCACTAATCAATTCCTGCTGTACATTGTCAGCTATTAAGAGCTGTATCCAAAAGCATATTATGCTATCTATTTTATGCACCAAGGACCACAACCAACATCTAGAGCAACTTACCACAGACCAAACTAATGATCTAACCTAAACTTTTTATGATTTAATTTGATCGCAGCCAGGGTGTACCGCGAAGAACTACCATAGTATTATGATAAAATACTTTAATCAAATTATAAGTGTAATGTTATTATTTTTAAACCTTAATTTGCAATTTTTATTGTATGAGACCCGATGGCCGACCATGTACAAGATGGCATAATTTGTGGAATTACATAAGATTATGAATTTTTAAACCATCTATATGATTTCTAATACAAATGCTAGTCCAGGTAAAGCTTTGCAATAAATAAACATAAATACTTGGGTTCTTTTATAGTTTACTATATCATTGAGACTCTTATTATATTGACAAATGACAATTTAAAACGTTAAGTAAATATATTTAATCGTGTCATTATTTGGTAAATCTGTTTACAAGTTTAATAATCAATTTGTATGGTATACTAGAATCAACTACGCAAAGCCAAAATGATGGAAAAGGTAAATGGGATTTTATTGTACCTTACACATCATAAACTACCAAAGACGAAAAGCATCTAAATGTTTTCTCAAATATTACTAAACTCTTATATCATGTTGACGATAGTATGTACTTTATGTATGCTCTATCCAAGGTTTATGATTTCTGATTTTAAGAATGACACATAGCAACGGCACAGTAAGTTTAATTATAAATCAATGTTTATTTACAAATTTATGAATAATAAATAATTAATTCCAATGTTATAATTAAAAAACATAAATAAACAAATAAAATAAATAAATTATAATTCCATCGACTTTCTTCACTAGCATATCATAGGTACGGTTTTAAAAACCTAATCATACCTTATTTCAATTTGATATAATGAATCTTGAGCAAATTATACTAAATTCAACATCAACTCATGAAGTATTTAACGTCATTTCCAGATTCAATAAATCCATACCGTAAAATTATAATAATATAATAATTAATATTATATCTGTAGGATTTAGCTATAATGTACTCATTAAATAAAATGAAAATGTAAACTTACACTCCGGTAAATAATAATCAACCGACAGTTAATTATTATGAAGTAACTTGAATAGAATGTCCTGCTACAATTTGATGATCTAACCTATGAATTATGCTTACAAATGGAAGAAGATGATTTAGCAGATTAACTAAATACTTTGCCCAACTTATATCTATGAAGTAAAACATATTCCTGTGGATGTATTCATCTACATGTAGGAATTAAATAATACTAAACGTTTTGTGTATTTAAACACCATCATAAAGTAATACGTATAATCACACAATTCCGCGGATTAACCACCAGCGCAGGAATGTGTGTAAAATACAAAAATGGCAATTAAAATAATCTGCGGATTAACCACCAGCACAGATTAAAGCCCTTTAACATTCTAAAACAACATTATTATTTACTTCACATTAAAGTGCAAAATCATCCTCCTCAGTTCTTCTGACTATTCAGAATACACTAACACTTTAGCAAATGTGGGTTCTTGCATAATAAAATGTTACGCTAATCAGGACAACTAATGTACTACTTATCTTGCTTAAAATAAACATGTGTAATATAATATAAGTAATATTGGCATAGGAATATAAATCTGGAAAGACTCACAAAACATCTCATAAAGATTGATATATCTCATGAATTCATTAAGTACTGTTTAAGCTTTTTCGCGAGCGCTATTCTCTTGAATAAATATTTTATTCAACCCCTATTAATTTAAACCTAACAAAATACAACTTTTGAACTTCATATGTGAGTTCATATAACGATAAAATTAAATTAATGTATTATTCATTAAATATATAAAATTTAACGGTGTGTGTGTGATAAAACTAAATGTAAAGCATTTTATAGTTCAATACATGAATTTTAGCAGATGTGTGTATCACAAATTGGATTGTATAGCATTTTATAACTCCTAATGTGATCCGTGGAATCCATGTACGATGTGTAGAATAATGAGTATACGAGGTAATAGCTATATCTGTAGTTAAATTCCATACATGCAATTCTATCCATTTGATTAGTTATTATAAGCAATATTAGATTAACGATTTTGCGTGGCTCCCCAAACATGAAACAATTTTAAAACATGATACGCAGAATTTAAATGAAAATGTTTTTCATAAAGTTATTAATCTCTACATTTCTCTATCAAAAGTGTTCCAAGTTTATCACATCCATGCAAGTATTTATTTATCCATGCGTTAATCCAGGAATACTAATTACAGCAATTAATTTATTCATTTCAAACCGACGATAAAATTATAAAATAGCTTTGATTAATTATTTGAAGAATGTTTATTATCCAAATGTTAAACAAATTAACTAGCAAATATTACTGGCATTGTAAAGTTAAATATCAATCAATATTATATTTTATCAGAATTAAAAAATGGAAATATTAAAATATTTTGATAACTTTAACGCTTTACTTTAACTTAAAATTCTTCTTTTTAAAAAAACAAATTCTCATATTCATAAAACTTCTGTAATTAAAATACTTATTTAATTTTTCCAAATTGTAGAATAATAAATATTTCAAAACATACCAAAATCTTGTATTTAATTCTTTCAAACTTAAACTGGGAAGCTTTGACATTTTAAAAATGTAATATTGGAAATTATTACCGGTGATTCGATCCACTTGGCCAGCCGACCTGAACAGACTTTTAAATTTAGCAATGCATCTTATAATTAATTACCACTATGTTATATTTACATTTGTAGCAAATTTTGTGGTAATCCGTTTACTTATTAACTATTTTAAAATTAAGCTTATCAAATTTACACCATTTGCCTTTACCATTTTCTTTTCTTTCTCCCCTCCAAAAAGCAAACTAACAGACGATGTTCCTTAAATTCGCGCTCTTTTCTTTTTTTACATTGAGACGCATATGTAATTACTGTATTTATTTTTAATAATTAATTTTAATTGAACAAATGGTTTTTTAATTCAATGGAAATAATAATTTAAGATCATTTTAAACAAATAAAAATAAAACATTATTTTTAATAATATTTTACCAAATTTTAATGTGTTGTCAAATTTTTAAAAAGTTAAACATTTTGATATAAGTTAGTATATGGGAAGAAGCAAATTTAAATTTATCAAAATAATATAAGAGAGTAATCTGTTCAAAGTGCAACTCAAGCCAATCAAATCACCAAAAGAAGAAAGAGAAATTTTTATACTAGTTACATCAATTAATATATTTTATACTAAAATATATGGTTACAATATATATGAATTGAAATTTTATGACTCTTAAGATATGTATTATAAAATCACTGAAGGTTTTCTTTTACCATCTCAATAGAGTTTAAAAATTCAAAATAGCCTTTGATACAAAGTTATTTTGAATCAGTAACAGAAATATTTCGTTTTTGTAGCATATATGTAAATGCATTTTATATTTAATTTAATACTAAGTAAATAATGAATGAAAATAATAACTATGCATTTACTTCAAGCCACCATAATAATCAATCACTTATTTAGAAAGATTATTATTTTCAAATGATTCTATTAAAAATGCTGTCATGAAGTTAAAAAATCCATATTCAATCAGTAAGCATTTAAAACTATAATAAGTCAAAACAAATTTTATTTAAAAAGAATATATACATTTAACATTCAGTATTTAATCAAGAATATTTTTCCCTTTTTTTTTTTTTTTTGCAATTTAAACTTTCAAATGAATAGGAATCATCAATTTAAAGTAACAATTAAATAAATAAATAGCTAATTATTTCTAGAGTTAGTTTGCCAATGGAAATTCACTTCTTTTTATTAAACCTTCAATCTATGAACATCATTCTATATTATGATTTTGCCATTTAAGAAATGCAAGAACCTGAGCTATCATTAATGATAATACATAATAGTTGCTTTAGATTATTTTTAAGTTACATTTAAAAAACAACAATAAATATGTTCAATTTGTTGAAATAGTATGTAAATTCTTAAAAGATTACTGCAAGTAACACTATGCATAGCATCAATGGTGTTTATGGCAAGCTCCATTCTTTACTGGAAAAAACAAATTCTTTTGTTATAATTAGTACATTCATAAACCATGACTGTGACTGAGGTTCATATCTGAGAAAAACTTTTATAACTTTCTAAGTCACAAACTTTTTAAATAAGCATATGATTATTTTTTTTACAATAGCTAGATCATAACCAGACTCTTTAACCATTCTGTAATCAGTTATTAAATTCATATTTAGCTAATATTAAGTAGAAATTAAACTAGAAAAGAAATATTGATTGTTCTAATGAATAATATATCCTTCTTCATTATTCATCTTTAGAAAATATTAGAAAAACATTTGATATGTAGTGAATGGAAATATTTTAAGAATATTTTAATGTGTTATTTTATTTTATCAATTACAGTAGTTAAAAAGTCAAAAGATTTGGAGCATCAGTGAGGCAAATTGATCCTAGTTTTTTTCAGTGGACAAAGTTACATGTTTGTGTTTATATTTCTCACCCATGAAACTAAAGTACTCATGTCATCTTACTGTAAAGAAATATTAAAATGCAAAATATGGTGTAGCTAGAAAATGCAAAATGAAATACAGATATCTTATGAAAAATATTTTTAATTGATTTAAATCTTATACCACTCTACACACTGGAGATGGGCATGAAATTTTATAAACTATTTGAGGAGCATGTTAGAATGGAGTTCTATCTTTAGTATTGTTCAGTAGATTATTGTGGTATTCTAAGTGCTATTTGAGCATTGTCTGAGCAAATTTTCTGAATCTTTCTTGATATTCTAGAAATATATAGGGCAAAATATTGTTGGTAGTAGCTTTGTTAATGTTCATATAAATTTTTTTTACTATTTTTATTAATATTGACTGTTTGTAACCTCAACTTCTATTTTATTTAAAAGTTGTTAATATATTGCACAGGCTAAAACCTGCATTTATATATGTAATATAGGTGGGATTCAAACTCAGACTTACACACAACCAACTACTCTCAGTGTCATCTCATACTGCTGGCCCACCTGATCACACACATCTTGAAAAGATAAATAATCACCAATATACGTATTTCATGCTAAACCAGCAATCATTAATATTTGTTAGTAAATGATATCAAGATATTCTAAAATAAAAAATATGAAACTTTTCATACAAAAAAGGAACTAGTAAGATAAACATTATCACAGTTTTCCAGTTTTTCCAATATCTGAAGGAAAAAAATTTTTTTCAGTATATTATTATTAAAGGAGTGCTAAGAATTGTGAAAAATATCATATAAGAAAGACTAAAAAAGAAAAAATTTGACAAAAAAAAACGTTTTTGAAAACATTTGTTTATGCTTGAATAAATAAAAGGACAATTTTTAGGGGGAAAAAACCCAGAAAATTGAAGAAAATCTACCATATATCAGCTACCAAAAAAAAAAAAAACCCCTTGTATGCAAATTTTCTGCTGTTTAAAAAAAATGTCATTTTTTTATTTAAAAAAAATTAAATCAGGTCATGGACTTAGTTGGATAATCTGTATTCGTTATTTTTATTTACAATTAAACTATAATATAAATATTTATATATTTCTTAAAACTTGTCTATGATGCCTTTACTACACATGTATGTTTTCAGTATTTTTAATTTTGTAAATATATAATAATAAATAAATAAATTATGAATAATTAGCTAATAACTCAATGAATAATAATAATGTTTAGCTTTTTAAAATGTTAAAATGCCTTGCAGATGTCTTCTGTTTACATAGTGAAGTAAAGTTAATTGTTGCTTTCTTAACTTAATCTTAGTTTTTATCGTTTTTGTAATAACTCCAATTGTTTCTCGATTTTTTTCTAGCCTTAAATTTTAACTACTTTATTAGTTTAATCAGAGTATATCAAAAAGTAAATAAAATAACATCTATTAAATTGCTTTAAATAAAATAAAGATAAAATGACTAAGATAATGCTTATGTTGATTTTTCAATATTTAATATTTGTGTATATATCTAAATTATCTTGATAAAAGAAACTAGTTGACAAAATCCACTCATAGACATACAGATCTCATCACTGACAGGATGTTCAAAGTCTAACCAGAAAAGTTGGATTGTATTGAGACATTTGAGATTTATTTTAAAAATATTAACTAAAGAAATAAAAATCTGTTTATTAATAAAGGCTTTAACAATCTTATCTATTTAATAAATGGTTATAAATCATATTTTTATTTCATAATAATGAAATAAAATATACTAATATTTATCTCTTTCTACTGAATAATAATTTTGTATATGACTACATACTATATATAACTTAAAAATAAATATAATTACCATTTTGAGATCATATGAACTGCTAGCAAACAAAAGATTATCAGTCATATAAATATTCTAAGCACAGACCAGTAAGGGTTCTTTCATTTCTTAACTAATAAGACAATAACAATTAAGGAAACACTAAAATTGCACTGTATGATTAACACAGTTTTAAATTGACAGATTTAAGGGCTAAATATTTCTAAATCAAAGTGCAATTTCTCATTTTAGTGCTTGAATGCCCTGTATCCCATGAGTAATTAAATATTCAATTAGTTATTCATGGAATAAGATATAAAAAATTCAGTTTTTTTGTCTTCAATATCATTTTTTCTCTAGATTAGAAATATTATAACTATATTAAATATAATTTAAATTTTTAACCCTAAATTACATATTCTATTGTTAAAAGGAAAATAAATAAATATTGTATTAAAAAGTGTTCCAATAGCATAAAATGTTTTATGATCTAAAATTATTCTAAATTTTGATGAAAACAAGACAATTAATTTGTTTGATAAATAGAATCAAAAGATTGAAAATGTTTATCAAATGACATTTGAACAGATAGAAAACATGGTTGGTTGCCTTAAAAAAGATATTTTTTATGAACAGGTAAATGCTTTATATAAGGAAAATAAAAATCATTTTTCAATTCATTTGAATTTAATTGATTAGCAAAGATAAAGTCAGAAGTAAAAACCAATTTTATAATAGAGATTCATCTATAGAAAGATCATAAGTTTAGGATTTATTGCCAGCTGAGTCTAACACTGGACACCAAACAATATGTTGGAAATAATATAAATGAGAATTAGAAAAATACTTTTTAATATATATTTCTTAAACTTAAGTTATGATCTCCCATACTGACACTGTTATGATCTATAGAATATTTAATTAAAAACTAATATAAGTATACCTTATTGTTTTAAAACAATTTTTTGGGTTGCAAAAGGATGTCATGCAATGAAAACTTAGCAGAGTTAGTTTGGTCCTGAATAATGAGATTGTGTTAAATCCTCTACCTAAAATATTAATAGAATACTTAAATAAATGATTTATAAAACAATATGCCTATTATTCAAGTAATAAATTACATATGAATTATGCTTATTCTTGTTATGAATTTGAACTATATTATACCAATTTTGACATTTGAACTCAGAATAAAAACCCAATCACTCTAATATGCTTCATGAATGCTTACAAGTGTGTGTGCAAATTTCCAGTTAATTTGTTAATAAGATCTTATATTATTATTCAAACTAAAACATGATTGAAAGATTATAATTTATTCATTTATTTTATTTTATATATAGTTTTATATATGTATATTTATGAAAATTAATTCAAGAGATTTTTTCTCTTTTTATAAAATTTTGGATGAGATTTATACTTTTTCTGTAATTATTTTTCTTGTATTATATATAAAACAAAACACCTCTGACACATATGTCAATTTTTTAAAATAACTTATAATAATTTTTAATATATATGACTGAACATTAAAGAATAGATATAAAACACAACTTTTCTTTTTAAAAAATGATTACTATAGTCTTAGCAAAAGTATCTGTTCTAACTATATTACTAATGTAATAAGCATTTAACATGTGTGACATGATAACATTAATAACTATTTTATTTATTTATACAATTGTTATTTTAAAAGTCTTTTCATATTTTTTCCTATGATATGTATTTATTTAGTTAAAGATTCTAAGTGACTAAGATTTATACTCAGGTAGAAACTGAAAATTTTTAACAGAAAAGAAAGTTTAATGTAATGTCCTACTTTGTACATAATGATTGTTTTAAATAAATCTTGCCCTGTTTAAATACAAATAATTTTTTTATTTTTAGTTAAAAACAATAAATATACAATTGCATTACAGATAAATGATAAATCTAGAAATGTTATTTACCAAATGAATTAGCTACAATGCATGTGCAAACAAAGTGATATCTAGAGTGATACCATCAATATTTCATGGTTGTTTTATTTTTAGTAAATAAAATAAAATACATTAAATAATCAGTTGGAATATCTCAATCCTTTTTTTCTTCTCATTGAAATATAAATTAAATGTCCAGACACTGCTATTTCTGTGTAGCAATCATGTTCAACAAAAAAATAATTAATAATAATAAAAAGACATCTATTAAAAAGAATAAAAATTGAAAGGCTTATTATTTGATAATTATAAAATCAAACCATTCAAATACAGCCAAATACATTCATATGGTCTTCCTTTAGTCTATTTGTTTAACATCTTGAAAAAAAAAAATTTGTAGTTTTTGTTAGCAAACTTTTCTTTTTGAAAGATTTTAAAAATATTTCTAATAATAGATTTCCATTGTATGTTATTCTTAGCTTACATGTGTTATGAAAATAATCTTTCATCTGTTTGCCTTGATTTCAAGATCTTTGTAATGTAATTAAAATCTATGAAGTAGATAGAAACTGTTACTTTAAGTATCATTTTTATACAATCCAACAAAGATGTGTCCCTAAATTTAAAATATATCATTACTGTGTTCATATGTGATTGCAATGTCATAAATGCATAGACAATTTTTTTACCATTTTAGTGAGCACTCTAGGATATTTTTTGCTACTAGTAATATCATCTGAACCTCAGATCACACACACAAATGATAAACAGTTTTAGATATTTTATCAAAAGTGCTTGTAAAATTAGGATATTTTGTTTAATATACTGATTGCATATATGTGAAGAATATGATAATTTGGACCAATTGATGGGTTCTTGTTCACCATATCTTTTTCATATGTATGTGGGTCATGTGTATTGGTTATATAAAATGGAGTGGATAATGTAAGGAAGCTTGAATTCTGTGTTCATATCCTCTCTAATTATATCTAAGTTCAGTATATACATTATACTTGTATTCAAATATTGTTTAATAAAAATACATTTCAAATTTTATTAAAAGTTAAAAAAAATAACATTAACAAATAAATAAGTTAAAACAATTTTAGATATTACATTGAAAAATATTCTGGAAGTTTTGTCTAACAATAAAAAAACAACAAAAAAAAACAGCAAGAATACATTTTTTTTTAAAACAACAAAACTTTTAATGTTTAGTAAATATTAAAATTGAAATTAATTTTGCAATTAACAAATAAAAACTTAAAATAAGAGTTTTAAAAACTAAAGTGAATCACTTAAGTTTAGAGCTTATTTGTATATACATAATAAAATTGAAATTAATTTTGCAATTAACAAATAAGCACTTATGCAAAAATAACTACATAAGAAATATTTATTTTATGTTGATTTTTGAACAAATATTTAGTATATGAAAAATTATAATGGTGGTCTGAAGAAAGAGGGAGAGAAATCTGTTAGATCCCCCCCCCCTGCTGCTTGATCTCATGCAGGATAGTAGAAAACAAGTAAACAATTTTGCATTCCTGATTTGAAAATGAAAGCATTAAAAAAAAATTAAAGCTTCTTGTTCAGTAATTGTAAAAAGTTTGATTTTTTTAATAGTTTCATTTAAATATGTCTATCTGTTCATCCACCAATCCTTCTATCTATCTATATATATCATTTTGTCTTTTTGTGTATTAGTTTCTCTCTATCAATTCATTCATCATTCAGTCTATTCATCCAGCCATTTATTTATTCAGTCATCTATATCTATTCATCAATTCATTTATCTATCTATCTTTCTATTTATTTTTATATCCAGCTATTCTTTCTTTTATATATTAATCAAACTATCCACCCATTTTTTCTATCTATCTAATTACCTCTCTATGTATATATTTACCCATCTATCTGTCTAATTAACTAATTATCTCACTTTCTATTTGTTTATTCATCGATCTATCATTTTATCCAACCATCCATAGATCTTTCTACTTATTCATCTATCAATCTATTCATCTATCTCTTTTTTATCTATTTATCTATTAAATTATTAGTCATGTAACTATCCATCTATTTAATTATCTATTTTTTTACCCACCCATCTATTCACCTGTTATATATCTATTCATTTAACTGTCTATGAAACTAATATATATATATTAACTAACTTAAGGAAATATAAATAAAAATAAAAACAAACTCAATTAGATAAGGAATGGATGGATGGATATATATATAGATGGATAAATATATATATATAGAGAGAGAGATCATAGATAGGTAGATGAGCAGATGAATGAAATTATGAGTAGATAGATGACTGCATGGATATATTGATGGACAAATGAATAGATTCATAGATACAGAAGTAATTGTGTTTGTTTATGAATCTATTATTTGTTCATCAGTATATCCATGCAGACATCTATCTACTCATAATTCCATTCACCTGCACCTCTACCTATCTATGATCTCCCTCTATATATATTTCCATCTATCTATATATCCATTCATGTATCTATTTTTGTATCCATCCATACATATTATTTTTTTATTTATCTGCTTCCCTTCCTCCTTATCCATGTGAATAGATAAATGGTTAGATTGATGGATGAATATATAGATAAATGGATAATTGGATAGTTAGATGGATGAGTAAATAGGTTAATAGATAAAAAGTTAGATAGATAGATAGATAGAGATAGATGGATGGATGGATAGATAGATAGATAGATAGATAGATAGATAGATAGATAGATAGATAGATAGATAGATAGATAGATAGATAGATAGATAGATAGATGGATGGATGGATGGATAGATGGATAGATAGATAGATAGATAGATAGATAGATAGATAGATAGATAGATAGATAGATAGATAGATAGATAGATAGATAGATAGATAGATAGATAGATAGATAGATAGATAGATAGATAGATAGATAGATAGATAGATAGATAGATAGATAGATAGATAGATAGGTAGATAGATAGATAGATACAATGGACGGAAGAGTAGATCAATAAATAGATGAATAAATAAATGGATATATATAGAGATTTATAGATAAGATAAATGGATAAATAGTTAGGTGAACAGATGAATGAATTCATAGGTTGATAATTGGATGAGTAGATATATGAAAGGATAAATAGATTGATGGCTGGATGAATATATATATAAATAGATAGATACATAAATTTATAGACAGATAAAGAGATAAGCAGACAGATAGAAAAAATAGATTGTAGGTATATAAATAGATAAATTAATACAAAAATAAATGCTGATAGATGAATGGATATGTTAACAAATAGGTAGATAGTTAAATAGATGTATGACTGTAAGGATTAATAAATAGAATGATATATAAAAACACATAGATATAAAAGCTAATAATGACAGATTGATGAATGGATAAATAGATGGATAATTTGATAGAATAATGGATGTGTGGATAGACAAAGAGCTAAAAAGTCATATAGCTATTAATAGATAGATAGATAATTAGATACAGAGATAGGGAAGTAAACAGATATATAGATAGAATGAATAGATGAATGAATGGATGAATGATAGAAAACCATATATATAGATAGATAGGTAGATGGACAAATAAATGGATTGATTAATAAATATAGATATATGGATAGATGGATAGCTTTATTGATGAATGAATAGATAGTTAGACAAATTATATGTTTGTTGAACTATTTTTATAATCTAATATTAAGACTAAATGTTTTAAGACACACTCAATGTTTAATAATTTTACACATAATAGTATTTTACACAAAGTTTTGAGTGGTATTATTTTTCTCCCTTCTTCAGGTTGTATTGGCCAGACTAGTTAAAGTCCTAATATTATAATAAAATCTGGAACTTTAAATTCTTTTATATGGAATTTTAAGGTAAAGATCTAACAAACTGATATATTCTGCACCAGGAAACAATTAATAGAAATTTTATATACTTATCTATAAAGACCTTTTGATTTCTTCACTTTTTTCTTAACAGTAATGTTAATTAGTGACTTCCAGACATTTTGTACAATCACACTGTGTTACCATCATGAAAACAGCTTTTTTGAATTATCTTCTCTAAACTTTTTCTTTTCTGTGTAATATTTTTGTATTTTCTCAATTAAACATATGTTCATTGATACATTCATACTGTGCTACCTTCACTTCAGACATTACTAGCTTACTAACTTTTTCCTTTCTATCTAATATTTTTGTATTTTCCCTATCAAATATATTTTCATTGGTATATGCATAATCTGCTAATTTCGATATGTCTAGTTCCAAAGTAGCAGACCATGCATGTACTAATGAACATATCTCTGATTACAAAAATATTAGATTGACAGCAAAAAGTACAAAGAAGAAAATTCAAAGAAGCTGCTCACATGGCTATAGCAAATAAACCCATAATTCAATGCAGTGTGATTATACATAATATCAGGAAGCCATTAATTAACTTTACTCTTAAGAAAATAGTGATGATATCAGAAACACCCTCATAGATAAGTACATGAAATATATACTGACTGTTGCATTTAGAAGAATATTTCAGTTGGTTAATGCATTCTTAAAATTCAATATTTCAAAAATTTAAAGATCCAAGTTTGATTCCCATGTTAGTACAGTTATTAGTTAGGCCAGAAATACCCGAAGAAAAGAGGAGAATAATATCATTTGAAACATTGTGTGTTATTACCTAAAATTTGAATGTCTTTAGAAAGTTTAAATAAATTTTAGAAGCATTCAGTTCTTAATATTAGATGATAGAAATAGTTCAATAAATAATTAATCCTAAAATTCCATCATTATAAATCTTCAGATAAATGCTAAGTATTCGGAAGGAATCTGATACTATGTCAAACTTTAAACATTATGAAAAATTATGCCTAAATCTAGACAAAATAGAAAATCAATTAATTCTCTTATGTTAATTTAAATCTGAAGTAGTTATGTCTAAGGGTTTGAACTAAAACTTCCAATCACTTCCAGAGAACTGAGAAAATTATTCAGAGAGCTAGTGAAGCCTTGTTAAGAGAAAAAATAAATGTTCAAATTTCTCAAAGTATCTAATCTTGTATTCCATTGGTAATGTAGAATATTTTCTAAAAAAATAAACTGACTAATGAAGACTTCATAAGAGTTTCTCAAGCAGTAAAAATATATTTTAAAAGTGGAAAAATGTCAAATAAAAAACTTGGAAACCTACATGGGCATATCAAAGTGATACTGTACCAAAAATCTACCTGATTCATCTGCTAAAAATCTTACTTTTAAATATTCAACATATACTGAAATTTGTGTTTCTGAAAAAAAGATTAAAGTTTGCTATCACATCACCTAATATTCTTTTATTAGTTATAATGGCAACTAGTGAGGAAATTACTCAAAAATTGCTTGTAGAAAAAGCAACAGAATTAAGCCGAAAGATAAAGAGAACACATGAAAGACAGCAAAAATTAAAACCAATCTTTCCATATTATGAAAGGAAAGCTATTAAATTTCTCAAAATAGACAAATCTATAATCATTTTTTTTCTGACAAAGGTAATGCTACAATTATAATGGCTATAACTAATTAAGATAATTAAAAAAAAGGAATTTCTAACAGTAAATACATTTAAAAGGCAAAAATCTGATATCAAATACAGAAATAAAGTTACAAATATTACTCACAGAACATTGAAGGTATTTTACTGATCCAGAAAAAGATAAATTAGTATCATATTTCAGCAAAATTTCTCATCTTTATGGGCTGTCTTAAATCCATAAAGACCATGTTCCATTAAAACCTATTTTAGTTCTAGAAATTTACATTGCCAAAATTTATCAAGTTTTCAAATTTCTTAGTTCTTTGACATACAAGATGCAGTCCTTTGTCAGGTATTCAAAACACTTTGTAAAATTAGTCAAGAATATGAAAATTGAAAGAAATGACATATTGGTAAGTTTTGAAATAGAAAACATATCCACAAATGTACCCTAAGATGCTTTGTTTATTGTAAGTAAAGAAAATGAATGAATGATGATAATACCTTACATTCCAGAACCATTCTTCTTATTGATAGTATAATGGAACTATTAACATTCTACATAGCAACAATGTACTTCCAATATAACACAAAAGATTTCTTCCAATAAAATTAAGGGATGACTATGGGCTCATTATTGTCATTTCTTATTAGCAGTATTTATATAGAAGCCCTATTCTAGATTTATCTAAAATTTGGCTTCACTATTTTTATGATATGGCATATGATAAAGCATTATTACAAACATTCTGGACATACATCAACAATATATCCTTTTCAATTAAATTCATATAGAATCTGAACATAAACATAAATTGGCATTCTCTAATATTCTTGTAACAAGACTTCTTGTTGACAAAATCAAAACACCTTCTACAATAAACCCACACATTAAAAAAATACTTAGCACATTTAACAATTGACACTAGAAAAATGAAACATGAAGTTATACTATCACTATAAAATAGAGCAAAAAAGTTTGTTCAAAAGCCAGTGATTGGGAAAAAAGATCTACACAGAACAAATTCTCATAAAAAATAATTACCCATCAGTTATCATTAAGAAAATCTTAAATAGATAACTAAAAGAAACATCAAAGGAGAAAACCATTATTGGTACTGTAATTTATCTCTATATATATATGAATAGCAGACAGTTTTTTTAAAAATCTGCAGTGATTATTACATCAGAACAATATGTCAACATAATAAATAAAATTTATATGTAAATGAAAATGCTGTCATTTCCAAATCATTTTATTGTTAGAAATACTTTTTGATTGTAAATATTTTTTATGTATATATAAGAGGAATAGTTTTTTACCTAGATTTATAGTGGCACTTGCTAGAGCCTTGAAATAAGCCAATGCTCTTTTTCATTATAATTAATAAAATTTATATGCAAATGAAAATGTTTAGATTTCTCAATCACTTTTATTCAAATATGCTAAAAAAGTAACACATTACTTTTTTGTAAGTATTGTTCTCATGATTACAATAATTCTGCATGTAAGAAAAGTATGAAAGATTATTTTATACCCACAATTATGGCAACTGATATACTCATTTGAATAAAACTATGATTAAAAATATATATATTGTGGCTCACAAGTGTGTCCCAAAGTGTTAATAAATTTTCTGTTCTATATCTCAATTTAAAGTTTAAAAATATTAGTTTCTCTTTTTATTTAGAATCCTAATAGCATCTCACTAATGCTTTGTGAAACTCTGTAGTGGTATTTTTTTAATACTTGGTTAGATATATGCCACATAGTTAAAAATTAAGGCCTTCATTATCTTAGCTAACAATAAAAAAATGTCACTTTAATTTCTTAGCTTTGAACTTAGTCTGGTGATTTTTATATTTGACCATTTGTTATAGATAACTTTCAAATGAAGAAATATTGTGCTTTTATATGTTTGAGAGTGAATCATTTTATCCCTCAAGAATTTTATTTAGTTGATGTTGATCCCACTGACACTCCACCTCCAACAATGAATTGTTGGTTGGCTGAATTATTATTTGAAATTTAAAAAATGAACCTAATTCCTAATCCATCTACATCACAAAAAGTTCAATACTGGGAGGCTTATTATCTCATTAATGAAGCAATAGTGCCTATTAATTCAAGTCTTAACTTGACAACATTTAATCTGCTGAAAAAGTTCAGATGGTGGAGTCTGGAGCCAAAATACTTTGATTTCCTGATAAAAATAAATTTAAATGCACTACCCACTTGTAGTTTTTTAACAAGAAACCATGGATTCACTTCAATTGATGGTCCATGTGGTTTATGTCGCAGAGATGAAGACATGATTGAACACATTTTTGGTGAATGCAGTTATTTGCAAGTTTGTAGATATTTTATTAGCTTAATTTATAAACATAAAGGCTCATTGATACATGTATTGATACAAGCAATTAAAGCGGGAGTTTTTGCTGATATTAGAAGTGCCACTTTTTTAATATATAGTTTATGGCTAACTCGATGTGATATTCTTTTTTAATTCTAATTGTACAGATTTTCTGAAGATTATAATTAGAAAAATCAGAACGATAAAAGAAAGAGACAATAGAATATTATCACAAGATTTATTTAATAGCACATGGGATTTTATTAACATTTGAAGACCAGGATGGATATTATAAATTACCTTTTTTTTTTAAAAAAAAGATATATATATAAATTGTATTTTTATTTTATTTATTTACTTGTTAACACTTGGCAGATTCTGCCTATTGAACTTTAATTTGCCTATTGATTTTATCATACAATATTATGTATTTATTTATTTATTTATTTTCTGGTTTAATAATGTTTGCTTTTGATAAAAAAAAATATTGAAAATATTAATAGAGTGAAGATTGCTAAAGTATAATAACATATTATGAAGACTGAGATAATTATATTTTATATTTTTAATGCTATTAATATAAAAATGAAAAGAAACACACAATAGTAAAATTTGTTAGCCGAGAGGTATCGCAACCGCCATGCAAGCAAGTAGTTGGTTGCAGACGGGTGTGGGTTCGCGTCCCGGCAGATGCTATGACATATGGAAAAAAAAAGAATAAACTATCATAACTTTTTTTTAAAAAAATTTGATGAAATATCTAAAATTGATTTCCATTTCTGCGTGTTAGTACTGGTATGGTGACTCTCTCTAGTATCAAAAATGTCTTATAGTGTTTACTAAAAAGTATTCAATATTTTCATGAACACAGTCACACATATCTCTTAGATGCATACTGAGCTTAAATAGTATTAACATAAAATAATTTTAAGACATTTATATATTAGAATAATTGATATATACATATACACACACACGTAATAAAATATATTCAACAAGTGTATTTGTTACCCTAATAGTTGATAATTATCTACATACTCTGGTAGAATATATTTTATTACATATTATCGATCGTATATACATATATTATAATTTATTAAATATTTATGAAATTTTTTAAAATTATATTAGCAGATGTTTACTTATTAATATTTATATTTACTCAGCATTTTTATTAACTAAGAGACTAATCAAAATCTAAGTG
Organism: Epiperipatus broadwayi; assembly: GCA_028023455.1. Lineage (NCBI taxonomy): Eukaryota > Metazoa > Onychophora > Udeonychophora > Euonychophora > Peripatidae > Epiperipatus > Epiperipatus broadwayi. Next base: position 5,123,113 of record JAQFVV010006232.1, read on the forward strand.
GTATCTTGTTTCGAATAAAAAAATTTAAAAAAAAATTCTCAAAAGCATTTCACAGAAAATTAAAAAAATAATATAAAAGCATTTCACAGATGATTAAAAAAATAATATAATCAAGTAATTCAAAACATGTAAAAAGTCTACATTAAAAATTAAATTTATTTTAATAAGATTAGATCAGTTAGAAAGATTAATTTCGGGAATTACATATATTTGTGATTACATGATAATAATTTTCACATCTTTAAGATGTGATGCACCTTTTATCTTTATTCAAAGTCATTTGTCGACAAATATTATATATATAAACAAGAGCATTATAAATATATTAAAATATGAGTTGTTAAATTATTCATAGCTATGAGTTACATTTTTTTCAAATATTAAAAAAAAATCATGATTGAGTATTTCAGTCTCAGTGTTACAGTATATTGTAATAGATACCTTTGTGCCAGGTAAATTTTTACACACGCTCCTCCCAATCTATGAATTAAAATTTGTAAATTAAAAGACATTTTCCCTTACAGCTTTAGCAAGAAAAAAATTGAAAATATAGTTTTAGTCATATTTAATGGATTTAGTAAATATCTTAGGCGTTTTATTCATTTATTTCTATAAAATAAACCCAGAAATTAAAACACATTCTAAAATGAACCAAATTATGTTTAAAAAAATATTTTTTGAAACAATAATTAAATAATACCTTAAAAGAAAAATATTTATTTAGTAACTTAAGTGAAAATTTATTGGATTTGAAATTTTCAATTTTTTCTTTTGAAAGTTTTCATATTATTTTTTTGGACAATCCTGTGAAATTGCTAGCAGAAATAGGAAATATTTGAAAATAAGATATTTTTTTTTAAATATTTGATTTTATCGTATTTAAAACAACCCTCTCCCCCCACCATGCACATACACCCAGAAAAATATTGCATCATCGCTTCCCTTTCTCGAAACAGCTCTGATATTATATAAGTAATTCTACTTCTAATTTATTTACCTGCTTATTAAGTAAATAGAGGGATTAGAACTTAGGCAATTTCAATCAATATTCATCCTCTACTCCATTTCAAACAACTGACACAGATAACCACATACATGCAAAAAAGATAGATGATCTCCAATATACACATTTTGTGCAGAACCATGTGGTCATATGCATTGATTGTTTGAGATGGAATTGAGGATGAATGTAGACCAAAAAATTCCTAAGTTCAAATCCCTCTATTTACTTATATAAAAACATTCAGTACAATGAATGAATAGGTTAATTTCCTGCTTATTAATAATATTATTTACAGCCAGAATATGATTTTCTGGAATGCTTTGTCTCTGAGCTCTGGCCACATAGCAAATAGAAAAAACGTGTCTGAATTGTCTCCATTATCCCTTCTGAAGTACAGTAGTTGTAAAATCTTATAACTCTTAGACTTCTTTATTAGTATTTATATTAACTTTAACTGGCATGTCAATAATTCACAGCAAATAATTTTAAATAGATTTTGCTTATTTGAAAACCTATTCAAAATCTCTCATGCATAAATTTGATCATGTTTTGTATTAACAACTACCTCACATTAAATTATGTGATGCCAAAAATAAGGAAAGAGACAATTGTACTATTCTGTGTTTAAGCTCTGTTATTATAAAAGCTTAGTTTTTGATGTAGTTTTAAAATTATAGGGTGAATTTTGTCTATTGTTTTAATTTATGTGTAGATTAAATAATTTGATAAATATATACAGAAGATGAAGAACTAATCTTACTTTTAACAACCTCTGAATATTAAATGAAATAGTAGTTTTTATAAATGAAATAATAAATAACCATAACTTTTTAATACCTGAAATTGAAATAGAAGTAACTACCTCCCATTACATCAAAATCCAAACTTATATATCAACAGAGCATAAAGACAGAGTAGTATTAATCTGTCTTTTATTGTTTTTGATATCATAAAACTCATTGGAGATAGTTACTTCTGTTTCAACTACAAATATTGCAATAAAGTTTATCAAAACTACTATTTCATATAATATTCAGAGATTGTTAAAAGTAAGACTAGATCTTCATCCCCTTTTTATATTAATGGGAATTTCAGATTATTTAGTCTAAACATGTATTAAAACAATAAAAAAAATGACTACAATTTCAAAACTATGTCAGAAATTAAGCTCATATAAATCATCAGAGCTTAATAATAGAGTAATACCATTCTGTCTTTCTGTTTTTAACATTACATAACTCAGTGGGAGGTAGTTCTTTTGTTTCAATTACAAATATTAAAAAGTTGGATTATTTGTTCTTATATTTATAAAAAGTACTATTTCACCTAATATTCAGAGGTTTTTAGAAGTAAAACCTATTCTTCACCTTCTGTATATATTAATTTCACCCTATAATTTCAAAACTACATCAACAACTAAGCTTATATAACGACAGAACTTAAAGACAGAGTCATATAATTTTGTCTTTCATTGTTTTTGAGGTCACATAACTCAGTAGAAGTTAGTTACCTCTGTTTCAATTACAGATATTTAAAAGTTATGATTAGTTATTATTTTTATAAAAACTATTATTTCATCTAATATTCAATGGTTGTTAAAAGTAAGACTCATTCTTCACCTTCTATATATATTATTAATGATTCCAGATTATTTACTCTATACATACATCAAGATAATAAATAAAATTCACCCATAATTTTCAAATTAGATCAAAAGTTAAGTTTATATAACAACAGAGCTTAAAGACAGAGTGGTATCCTTCTGCTTTTCATTGTTTTTAACATTACATAACTCAGTGGAAGTTAGTTACTTCCAGTTCAATTGCAGTTATTAAAAATATTATGAGTATTTATTATTATGTAAATTTCAATAACTAGAAGGATACATAAGCCAAGAAAAAGTAAACTAGAAGTTACAATCTAACTGATTAACCTAACTTCTATTTGAAACACAAATAGCTAAATTAAAGTTGTCTTAGTTTGGACATAATACATATTTATTAATAAAATTACTTCTTAGAATTATTGAAAGTAAATATGAAAGCTATAAGTAAAAACATAATATAGAATTACCATTGAAAATCCTATAAACACAAAGTGATGATGAGATACTTTGAGAATTGATCAACATCTGATTAGGTATGCTATATATCAATACTTGTATGTATGTTTACATGTATCTAAAAATACTAGTAACATTTATTACACAGCTAAGGTGTGATTTTGCAACTAATAATTTTAATTTTGTTGGGACAAAGTTTTATTCAGTATAGTCATTGGCATTCTATCTTTTTAATTGAAAGAGACTATACAGTGAATGATTTGCCATTATTTTTCTTAGGCAATTCATAGTCAGTGAAAGATCTGTCTGCTTAGAATATCGTAATAGAAAGACTATTACTGGTACAATTATTATTATTATTGTAATTTTAATTGAATCTCAAATTTTCAAAATAGAAATTTGAGCAAAAATAATACAGCAAACTTTTACTTATCAGCAAGCTGTTGTAACTACTGAAGTGATTGTTCACTAAACAATTCAAGCACAATAGACGTAATAATAAGATAAACTTAATTTTGTTTTAGCTCAATTGAAAGAAATACATTATAAAGAGGTTTTTTGTAACCTTCTCAGGTTTATGTTAGTATAATATTATGGAGAAGCAAATTACTCATAAAATGTAAATAATATATGCATTTATTTTAAATTTCAAAATTTATTACTAATAATAATATTTCTTTTACATGAAAATGTACAATGACAAATTCATTTTGGAATTCTGTAACAAAAATACTAATGAATAAATAATAAATAATGATAATGATATTTGAAAGGTTTGATGATATGAGTCAAATGATACATCTAATTTAGCAAAAATGCATCTTTGTATCAATAACATTTAGTCATTTATTTGAAGGTGAATAGTATTGAACATTTATGAATATATATAATATCAAATCCCCCCACTCTTCCAAAAGTTATGGTTTCCAGAAATGCTACCTTATGAATAAAGATAAAATCTGAATTTTAAACAATATGGCCATAAGATGACCTCTTGCCTCTTGTTGGAAAAACTTAACATTTGGGAGGAGGAGTAATCTGAAATTTTACATTTGAATTTTCAGCTAACTATATGCACTGGGTATATATATATTTAAGAATCTCATGTTTTAATGCAGATTTAATATCACATGAATCCCATTTATCCCATTATATGAAATAATTTACAGAATCAAAATTTAAAATATATTTAAATAATGCATATAAAATTGTTTGAACTATTTAATTTAAATAAACAATTTTCTAGAAAAATTAAAAAATAATCTTTAATTGATAGATAAATATATGTATTTGGAAAAGATATTGCAAATTAGTTTCAACGTTTTTGATGGTAGAAACAATGTGGTCATTAACTTTTTACAGAGTTAGTTTGTTAAGGTAAATATTAATGTCTCTGTTTGAATTATGCAAAGTAACTAAACAATACGATACTATGGATATGATGAGATTACACTTGATCATAATCTATATTAACTTGTCTTTGCTTGACTTCCTCTTAACGTTTGGCATGTTAATAGGAAACTACATAGTTAACTTTAATGAGCCTACATATCACTCAAATATAAAATAAACAGATGTTAAAACAAGTCTAGTAAAAATTAAAAAATTAAATAGAATTGTGAAAAATAATCAAAAGGCTAATATATATATAATTTTATATTCATTTGTCATGCTTACCTCAGATTAGTTAAGATCACATTTCGCATTTGCACTTTTTAATTAAAATTTTTCATACTAAGTTGAAAAAAAAAACATTAAGAAGACTATTGTAACTCAAGCTTTGCTTTTTTTCCCTCTCTCTTAAGAAGAAAAGCCTTTGTCATTAATATTAGACAAAGCCACAAGCTAAATAAAATACAAAATTAGAAAAATATATTAATTAAATTATTTTAAAATGCATTTGGTAACTACATTATTACACTATTCTAAGGTTGTGAAAAAATATTTTTTTTAAAAATGAAATAATTTATCAATTTTTTTTTTTTTTTGTTTGATCTATAATGTATACTTTTTGGTGATTGGATTCAGTTTGTATGAGCTTGTTAATAAATAGGCATACTTTTATATGATCACTTTTTTTAAAGTTTTTTTTTTAAAAAATGCGAAAAAATTATTAAGCAAAAATTTTATACAAACTTGGAAAAAATTGTTTACAATTTTTAACTAGATATTATAAAGTATATCATAAAAGAACAAACAAATAAAGTGGTTTATAAAATTACATATCTAACAAAGATATAATGGGGGAAAGGAAAAACTATCTAATTTTAATGTGGTTGAAAGAAAAACCAGGTTCCATACAGCATCCACATGTCTGGAGGGGCGAGTGCCTTGTCTTTATTTTTATTTTTTGAAATTCTATTATAAAACAGTTACTGCAATTCCAGGATGTATGGATGAAGCAAAAGTGGCATATTAGGAATGGAAGGCTAAACATAAGGAAAGTAGTAACCCTAATTGAAAAGGGAAATAACTCTTTTCATGCTGAAACAGAAAATGATTAATTGTTTTATCAGACTTATGGCAAAGGGAACAAAGAGGGTCAATGTTAGCATGCACCATTCTCTGAGATAAAAAATGATTAGTGGGTAGAGCTTTTAAATTAATTTTGATAAGGAGCCAAAATACCTTGATTTCAACACATATTTAATCACCAGAAATGAAAATTTTCTACACTTTTTTTTTACAAAGTAATAATAATAATTTGGGTTTCCTCAATATGTTAGAAATTAACAATAACTGAAAATAAAACATTATTAAACTATATTTTATACATAGAACAACTATTTATATTAATATAACCAACAATGTTTACGTTAAATTAAATATAGTTTAATGCATATATGTCATATGAGGAATAAATTATTTTCTTCAGGCTATGCATTAAAAGCATTTTAAATATTAAGCAAAGAATCAAGAATAGAATGAATTCACTTATTCTTGGACCTCTGACATTTATAATCTTGTATTTGTTAACATTGGTGGTAATTCAGAGTGAAATTAATATATCATCGGGATGGAATATGGCATTTATTAAACTAATAATCAATTATGCAAAGCTGGAGACACAAGTTCTCTTTTAATACTGTGATTATAATAATTAAATAAGATTTTATATGTAAACATTAAATTAAACATAGCTCAATATATATACAGTGGAACTGTATCTAACTAGTAATTTCAATTACTGTATATGCTATCCAAACTAAAATATAAACAAACAAACAAACAAACAAACAAAAATGTATATAAATCACCAAAAAAAAAAGCCATTAAAATTCAAAAATTTTAATGTTCAGCAGCCATTTTGTTCCTTCTGTGAGCCAAATATATACAAGTTACCTATATTATTGATAATAAATGTTCAGGCCTTTATGAAGAAAAGATAAACAATTTTTTTTAACTAAACACTTTTATTCATGCTTAGCATGCTTTTAATGTGCTACATATCATATGCTTCTTCATTTCTTTAGTGTTCCTAGTCAGTAAATATGATTGATAACTTTAATTAATTAATTAATTAAATTTATTTATATTTGTTGTTTCATTATTCATAAATATTTAAATGTCTTCATAATGCCATCTTCTTTGATAAGTGAATGCTAAACTCTTTTTTGTTTATGACGAAACAATCCTTGACTATTGTGCAAATCCCTTTGATCTTTCATTTTCTATCTTACCTATCAGTATAAATAATTTCAGTTTTCATCAGAGCAAATTTATGGCCTTGATGTTGTTCATGGTCCATAAATATAGAGGAAGATTTGGAGGTTTTCATGGCTCTGTTATGCAAATATTTATGCTATGCCAGTCATCTAAATAGATTGATCTTCAATTCACCATAATATGTGGCTTTACAATTAATTTGATTGTGTTTAATTTTATACATGATCTGTCAATTTATCTTTAGAATTGTTGAGTAAATTGTTCAATGAAGGGAAAGAATAAAAACTTATATTGTATTTTTAGAACATATCCTTTTTAATTTATTAGAGACATTCTGAATATATAGAAAGCATCCATTTTTTATCCTCTCTAGTTTGGGGTTGTAATTTTTTTATAGAAACTCTTAAAAAGTGTTAAGAATTTTGTTTCTATAATATCTGAAATTTTGTAAACCTTTAATATTCATCAGCAGGTTCTTCTTGTCTGTTTCAAGTTTCCATAGTTTTAAATTCCCATGGATGTAAGTGACTTAGAATGAATCACTCCTCTTAGGTTTAAAAGTTTCAATACTATTTTATAGTTTAAGGTATCATGTTGCGTCCAAATGTATATATTCAGAAATTTAATACATTGGTTTTTGTCTTCTTTTTCAATAGTCGAACTTAAAGAAGATATATGTTCCAATTCCTGATGAATTTTTGTAATTTCTGTTTGGTTGTACAGACTAAGTTGTTATCCACTTATGTAACATATAATATGTTCAACATTGGGCCCAGAAATTTTGGAATAAACATATTTTTAATCTTTAATAGATATTAACTACAAATAATGCCAATGAATGTAATTCCCATTGGCCATTTGTTTTCCTTTCTGTAATGTTTCTCATTTGTTACAGTAATAATATCTTTGTTAATTCATTTCCATGCATCCATTATAAAGTCTTTTTATATGTATTGTAATTAATGTTTTGCAACATTTTGCAAACAATTTCTAAACATAACATAATCATCATTTCTTATGCTTGCTCACAAATGTTATTAAAACAGGTAAAACTTTCCATACAATCATGCCACTCAGTGCACCCAGAGTAATCAATGGATGCTAGAAGGCTTGTGCATAAATCCCTATCTACTCTAGCTTGTACTGAGTGGCACTATTGTATTGAGAGTGTTGCTTGTTTTAGTAACAGTTATGAGCAAGCATAAGAAATGGTGATCATGTAATGTTTAGTGGTTTAATACCAATCCTGCCTTATAGGACAGTGGTGGCTATGGTTATTAAAAAACCCAATACACCAAAATATATGGGTACTGAACTGAGTTTAGACCTATCTGACTATATAAGTTAATGAACAGGGATTAAAAATATTACTATGTTTTCAATTTTAGACTCATAGTTTTGTAGTTAAGTAGAGATAAAAGGTGGCTGCTGGAGGGTTGCATTAGATCCTAAGATCTAGGTGCAGTGCTCTCAGATCCAAGGCTCCTCACTGATATAATCCACAAGCTAGAAACTAGTCTGGGAATATTGGATGAGTAGTCACTAGATAGTGATCTTATGCACAAGCCTTCTGGAATCCATTGATTACTCTGGCTTGCACTAAGTGGCATTACTGTATGAAAAGTTTTGCCTGTTTTACAAACAATTTCTATGGATCTCAATTGTGGAAATGAGCTATAGAGTTCTTTCACATCTAATGATACTATTTTGTTATTAATATCTATTTCCAATTCTTTTATTTTGGCTATGAATTTGTATGAGGATTTTAAGGTGTGACTTCTGAAACCCAAATCTTCACTTAACCAAGGCAATAATTTTAGCCACTTTATAATAAAATATCAGTTTATGTTGAAAGTACATAAATGTTCTCTTCCTTTGTTTTATCTCTTCTGAATTTGATGCACAGTAATTTTGCTTAATAAAATATTTTCTAAAAGTAAAAGTTTTAAAAGATTTTATAATATTCATTAAACATTAACATAATTGGGAAAATAATATTTTTTCAAAAAAGATCCAAGTCTATTGTTATCTTAAAGAAAAAGTTGCTATGCTAGGATTGTTGTCTCTGAACATATGAAAAAAATGAGAATGAACCACTAAAAATATTAGGAACAGTAAAGAGATGCCTTAAATAAAGCATTTAAGTTGAATATAAAACAGGAAAAATATCACCCATGGAAAATGCTATAATAAGAGTGAGACAAATCTACTATATCTTTATAAAAGTATATGTGCTAGCAAAATAAATACACACAAAAGAGAAACAAAGCTACCTCTCTTGGAAAATATAATGATGAAATAAACATCCATGAGAAAGACACAGCACACAGCAACTATCTCTTGGACAAAATACAATAACCAAATAAACATCCACAAAAGAGAAAGACAGAATATTTTTGATAATATAACAGCAAAATAAGCAAGAACAATAAAACAAGATAGAGAGACTAATGCTATATCTCCTAAACAAATATAATTATCAACTTATGTACAAAACTGATAACAGAATTATTTTCCAAATATGGCCTGAAATAAAGAATAAAATAAGAATATACAATATCTTACCTGCTTATGCATAAACATTCATTCAAATAGATAAATTACTCATGATAGGGGACAAAACTATATTTTTAAATCTATCAGACACAAGTTCATAATATAAATAAATAAAATACATAATAAATTACAAAATCATAAAATTATAATCTAAAATTATACCCAGTTTAAAAAAATTTAAATTATTAAATGTCCTTTATTCTGGAGGGTTCTCCATTCATCAGGATGAAGTTTTGCAAACATAGAATATCTTCTCCATTTGTTGAAAATATAGAAATTTTAAAACTGGATGTATAGCATTCAAAAATATTCACATAAACAAAAGATTTCCTGATAACATAAGCACACAAACATATTAATGGCCATTCAGTTTCATGAAAATGTTTGTCAATACAGCACTGGCAGTTTTTGATATATTATGTTAGCATTACATTCATCCATAAAAAAAAACTATATAATTTAATAATGAGGTCTAACAGAAAATATTATTTAAAGACAAATCAAGTTTCATTGGAGAAAGGGATTTAAAATTTATAACTATAGTTCTAACAATATTGAATTATATATAAAGCAGGTTTATAATTAAAAATTAATTTTATAATAACTTGAAAAATAATTCAATAAAGCATTTTATATTTTTTATAATACAGATCAGATATGACTGTTTCAATTATTTTATCCATACATAATTACATAACAATAGCAATGAATTTTTAAGTAATGAATCTATTACAATGGTAAAATATTACTTTTCAAACATAAGTATTAAAGCAATAATTTTCCAATTAAAGAGTTTGTTAATAATTTTTATTTGACTGAAGTGAGGAATATTTTTACTATCTCTAGCCTGTATTAAACATGAGTTAAAATATTTATGAGTGAATGTCTTTCATTCTGCAGCCAGGATAATAAATAAACAATTATGATAAGTAATTAAAATGTTATTTCAAAATTAATATAGAGATAAAACATTTCAATGTCTTTTAAAAAATGTATTACTCTTTAGGCATTTTTTGTAAATTTTAAAGCAAATTCATTGAAAATATTTAAAACTGCTATAAGTATTGAAAAACATGTCTCTACCAGTTTTAATGTTGTGGTCCAAAGAATATTAAATTGATAATAAAGTTTATGGTAAATAATAATATTTGTAATCAATAAAAGTTTTTACATTAGTGAGGTAAGCCGTAGAAAATTCCTGAAGCATGTTAATTCTGAATAAAAGTAATTCAGTAGTTGTAGAAACATAACTATTTAAACTTTTTATCATGTTTTTTTTTTTTTTAATAATGTAGATTTCAGATTTCCCAGTAGACTTAGTTTAAAGTTTTGGCACCTGGATTAAAACTTCTTTAAGGATACACATTGCTTTAACAAAAAGAAAATTGATTAAAAATAATTAAACTTATAATTATTAGAAATTATTAATGTTGTGATCAAATAATAATAATTAATTAGAAAATAAAATAAGCAAGTTTTCCTCTCTTTCCCTTTTATACTCCTGATCATTAGATATTTTAGTGATAGAAATTGGCATTTTTAAACCACCTCCTTTTGATCACCTTTATTTAAAGTTTACAAATTGATTTTGTATTCAGGGAAACAGAGCTAAAAATAGAAACTCATTTACATACTATCTAGACTCTCTAATTAAATTAATCCAACTAAGATAATTATTTATAAAATTAAAATTATTACAGTAAAATAAAATATTATAGAATAAAATTATTGTTTTGAAAAGAATCTAAATTTATATTATTCTTTATAAAAAATGTATACTTTATTAATTAAAAGGTAAGTTTTCCAGAATACAATTTTATTATTTTTAAATTAAAGGTATTCAAGAATAATATATAAAGATTATGAACAAAGAAGGAAAAACAAAATTACAAAATGCAAGAACATGTATTCTTTAAAGTTTCTCTTAGCTGTAAACTAATAACTTTTAATAATAATAAATTAACATAGTTTAACTTTATTTTCCTGACTTTATTTTTATAATAATTAGCATAAATAAAATATACTTTTGTTAATAAATAACATAAATAGGAATGCATTCCTGTAAGCAAACAAATTAAATAATAATATCTAATATTAGTTTAAACTTAGCTATTATTACAGTTTAATTCAAGCATAATGTACTAGTGGCTATATGAAAATAACTTTAGCTTTTAATAGCTTTCACCATTAACTTATTATTATACAGGAAAATATATTTCTAATTTAAACAATGGAAGCCATCAAGATGGTTTCAAACCAATAGAACAAAATATTAAAAATGATTTTTAAAATAATTAAGACTTTTAAATGTCTTAGAATGACTTATAAAATTAATTGGCATTTAACTATAGAGCTCTATTAAAATTAACTTGCAATGAGAAGTTAGTTATTGAAAAAAAATTTTTTTTATACTTAGATAAATTAGATGTCTGGAAGTTTAGCTTTACTGACAAAGCTAAAGATTATATATATATATAAAGCAAGTCATACACAGCATGACATTGCTTTTATAAACTTGTATTTACAAATATGTAATATAGAGAGCATACCAATAACTCAAACAAGTTCTTAATTGATAAATGCAGTAAGAGAAAATATTTAAAACCTCTATCTGGAATGTTCCTATCCCAGACCAATTGTTTTTGAGCTTATGGATAAATCCAGTGAGGAGCTAGTTGAGCCATAAACTCAAAACCAATTTGGTCTGGGGATAGGAACATTCCAGATAGAGATTTTAAATATTTTCTCTTACTGCACTTATCAATTAAGAGCTTGTTTCAGCTATTGGTACACTCTCTAATATATATATATATATTGTAACCCCTCACCACCAATTACTATCACTAACAAATACCCGGGGGCGCCAATTCTATGAATCATAGAATAAACTATCGAACTAATCTTATTTTAAAACAATCAATGAGGCTCTTAAATAAAGATTCACCTTAACCTAGCTCAGTTGAGAGATACAGAGGTCTATGAGGTGTAAAATGTACATTAGATGTAGGAGGAAATATTACAACTAATAGGAAATAAAACATCTATTGGATTCTAAAATAAATAATAACTATATTAGTAAAATTCTACCATCTAAATTAACTAATTATAGTCTATACTTCACCTCCTCCCATCATCCACATGCATTGAACAACCTCTACCATATTAGAAAGTTAAACTAATAACTAACTATAAGTCTGTCTAATCACTATACTGTGTAATAAGTTGGAATTAAATATAAAATAAACCTAACATTATTAATCTTTTAATTATACACTAATCTAAACTGGTTAACTGAATTTATAATTTAATCTGAATTAAAAATTGAAGATCTTAGGGAATTAACTTATGGCATGGCTTAATCTAAATCTACTTCTTAACAACTACTATTTATTATTATGAAAACAATGATATGAATTAAACAATACCCTAACTAAATAATGGCAGTTAGATAATGAAAGAAATCGGGCACATTTTGATTTCAATTCATCATCTAAACAATTACGAAATGATAAAACCTTTTTAGAAAATCAATAAATAACTGACATCTCATACAGTGTTTGTATCAAGGAAATCAATATCATCATGTCTGAATATTTTCATCATTAAATTAAATAAAAATACAATTATATCATATTAAATAAAATAAATGTGTGAGCATGGGTGGAAATATGAAATACGAATGTATGTTAAAGAAGAATTCTGAATACAATTTTGAATAATAAAACATTTATTAACAAAATTAGAAAATAGTTAAGCAAACATTTAATTTCTTTCTCATTGGTATAAGTACAAGTTTTGGATGTATTTAGCATCACTGGTTAAAGTTTACATAAGAATGGATAACACAATATAATTTTCTAATCTTTAAATCTGACATATTTCATCTATCAAAACATCTTGATAGATTTATAAAACACATTATATTTTTAGCATTAAGTAATGAACCAAAATAAAATCTTTACATTTTATTGCAAAAATAGTTTTCAGTTATCAGTCACTTCTGATAAACATATAGAATTGAAACAGTATAGCCCTAAACTTCCAATAATACATTACAAAATTTTACCCTATGTTCAACATCTTAGTTTTAGCACACTTAAATTATCAATTAGTTGATAAGTTTATGAAAACCAACATATGGTCAAAATTTATATTCCATTATAACATAAACCTAAAATTTTGCATTTTACTTCAAATGCACATTAACTAAAATAAAGTAAAGGGGTTTGAAACCTAAGAATAAGCATGAAATAAAATAATATCAAACTACATTTTGCAAAATGAAATAAATAGCTCCATTAATTAAATAAATTCTTATCAAACTATATCTTGCAAAATGAAATAAATAACTCTATTAATTAAATATATTCTTATCAAACTATATCTTGCCAAAATGAAATAAAAAAATTCTATTAATTAACTATGTTTTATTTTGCCAAAATAGAAATAAATAATCTACTAATTAATTATGTTTTATCTTTGCTTGCTTACTTAACGATGATTGACTATTATGAAATTGATGATGTAAAATTTTAAATGATAAATGTAACATGATTTAAAATGAAAATTAAAGTTATACATTAATGATGGATTTTTCTATATCTTTCAAATTAACACTTTATGCATGAGTCTGTATTATGCTGTGTGTCATAGAATAAATAATTAATAATAATCAGTCCAATTGGTTTACTTATGAAGTTATAATACAATCATAATATGGATGAAGACAATGGACAATCAAGCTTTAATCACTAACTTTACTACAGCTGTTTTGTGAGAAAATCAATTCTGCATTTATTCTTCTTTTTATCAATAAATTATCTGGCACTTAGCTATAGTATAAGATTGAAAAACATCCAATAAACACATGGGGATAAAAGATTTTTACAATTCAAATCATATAAATAACACAATAACTCCCAAGTCTACTTCTGAGATTAACTAAACTGGTGGGAATAAGTCTCATCACTACATAATCAGGGAGACAATATACTTAGCTTCATATACTATAATTTATAATATCAAATATCAAAACTGGAGGATTTAATCTACTCCTATCAAAGACTTCAATGCACAAAAAAGGGAGAGATTACTCGATCCCATACACTACACTAGGCAATCTACCCATGTCAAATATTCAAATACAAAAGAGGGGAGAGATTGCTCAATCCCATAAACACTATAAAACATTGCTAACTTTACTACATATAGCCACAAAATACTTTTTTATTCAAGCATAATAAAGAACAATAATTCACACTTAAATATACCTCTAATCTTTCCAATCAATTGACCATTCTCTTTCTCCGAAACCGATAGACTTTATATCATTTTTACTTGCAATTTACATATTATTATAGTTGAATTTAATAATACACACATATATACAAGCATAATAATGCACAGACAATTCAAATCCCAGTAAGCAAAGAACTACTGTAAAATATCAATTACTAATTGTAAAAGCAATAAGGAATAAATATTTTATATCTAATATAATATTTAGGACTTGGTAACATACTAATGATGGTTGAAAAACAAGGCAAATAATTTCTATTGGCAAGGCAAGACAAAATAATCTTTTTATAGTGCATTTATATTAGCACAAATCTAATATTTGGCTTAGATAAATAATAAAGCTTTATACTCTAGGTTAAATAATTATTGCAAATAATTATTTTTAAATGTATTGAAAAATGCATAGATATGCTATAAGAACCTATATAATGAGCTTCTTTTAAAGAAAATCTATTACCCCTTTCAACATTAAATGGACATTTCCTTTTTTGTAGCACACACATATGTTATACTCTGAACATACGATAAAACTTATATTAAGCTAATAAAAAAAATACCTTGTATAATATTTCCTATATTATACATTTATTAGACATTCTTGAAGACATAAAAATAAATATAATAAAATAATTAGACATTCTTGAAGACATAAAAATAAATATAATAAAATAATAAAACAATCTTTAAGCTATCACTATCTATCTAAATTCTATTAAATAATAATAAATAAAGTTCATTTTCTCTTCACCTTTTACTTGGTTGAAAATGAAAAGTTTGTTACAATTTATAAATGACATCCTTTGGTCATATCTTAAACAATAATATTTAGCACAAAGATAAATAATGACGAATATATAACACATTTCCTGCAGGAAGACAAACAATATTATTTTAATTCATAATAGCAGATCCAATGTTCTTAGCGATACGCTAATGAATTGCTGTTGACATTATATAGGAAAATTTTTATTAATTAAGCAATATACATTTTTACGACACAAATAAAGTAGTAATTCATATTTCATTCCTAGGATATATTCAACCATTTATTTTTTTATATTTTTAGAGCCATTCATGAATGTATGTAATTATTTAACTGGTAATATTTATTTAGATTTACATGAATTTGTTAGCAATATTTTAGATAATGAATTTCCATGGCAAATAAGAAGTGCAATTAATAAAATAATGTCACATTCAGTTTTATCCAATTTAGACATTCATTTCTCACAGTAATTGGGAAAAATAGATAAATTCTAACAATGCATTCAATGGCACATTTAGTCTTATTATTTTTAAAAATAGGCACAAATAATGATAATTAAACAAATGTTCCAATAATAATAATGACGATAAAATTAAATGATTCATATTCCTTCTCAATCTTTTGCTTTTATAACTAGCACAAAATTTATCATAAAGAGTTCTTAATACATTTAATAATAGTTCACATATTTTCCTGACATAATAAAGGTATATACATGCTTCAGTTATTTTTTTAATACTATAATTAAAATTTTAAAAAAATAATTTTGAAAAATAAACATACATTCTTCTTTCTTCTTCACTAGTAGAGTTAAAGTTTAAGTAAAATAATTTTAAAATATAATTATGTACTTCCATTCTTTTCCTCATATTAATAATTAATTTTAAATACTTTATAATGTAGATACACTTATGCATTTAAAATAATGATTTGAGAATTCTGAAACTGTTAATTAAAAATAAAGATGATGTACCTTAAGGGTATTATAGAAGAAACTTGTAGTACCTTTAACTTTCAACTTGTTTTTTCTTGGAAGAATAAAAAATTGTACTATTAAACTTTGTTTAGAGAATAATTTATAGTTCTATCAGTAGAAAACTTTAGTTGGTAGTCTTCTTTATTCTGTAGTCTTAGTTGATAGTCATTCTAGTTGGTAGTAGTTCCCTCTAGCATTGTAATTAACCTTTTATAGTTTTTTAAAATAAAATTACCCCAGCATTTATTCTTCCAATTGAAGGTTATTTGAAAGTTCAAAGGTCATCAGACAAAGACTATTTACTCCTCCCATTACAATAAAACTTAATTTATGCAAGAAATTTTCTTGTCTTGAAAAAGAAATAAAGGAGAAAAAAATATTCTGTCTTTTAAATAAATAAATAAAAATATTAAATATTAAATTGAACTAAGAATTAAATATTCTGTACTTTAAAAACAATAGAATAAAAATTAATGACAATTACTTTAACAAATAAAATATTTTCTAGTATAATTATTGTTTAATAATTCACCAGTCCAATAATCCATTACTTCACTTAAAATGTAATTAATCTGGTTTTTAACACTATTAGTTATGCAATTAAATATTTGGATATGAGATATGATATTTAATGGTTTAATGAAACATATGAATGAAAAATGAAGTTGAATAATGATATTGACATACATGAATATTTACAACTAATGAATTACAAACACCAAACTGATATGACTAAATGACTATGTTAATGATGATGAGTGAAACATATTTCACTGTTTATGCTATAAATAAAAATATGAAAAGCAAATGAACTAGAGAATCATTCAAACAAGTCTTAATACTGCTTTGTGAACAAATCAAACAAATTAGCATCAACTCAACTGAACTGACTTTGTTTATAACAAGCCACCCTCTATCCTATCAGTAATTATACCCTAAAGTAAGATACTAAACATCTAATAAATTTTAAATTACATATACAAGTACTTTTAATCATAGTTTTAAGTTATAAATAAAAAAAATTTAAAGTTTCACGTTATTTCATTTTTTTAATAAGATAGTATCAGATGTTACTGATATAGCATTACAGATCCAATTTATATTTCTGGTGCCAAACCAGAAGGTCACAATATATATATATATAGCCATTTGGCTATATTTCTATATTAAAAATAACAAGAATAGTTGGCAGCATGCTATTTAAATTTAAAGGTTTAACTCAGTGGGGAATAATATTTAGTTTTAACAAGTTTTATTTATTTATAATGGGTAGTTCATTTAATTAAATATTTTACGCAGCATATGATATGAATATTTTAGACATTTTTTAAAAATAATTATCAAACATTATTTTAAACATAACATGCATATTTTATATGTAATCATTGTAAATGTTGGTAAAAGAGAGAAAAAACTATAAAATCAGTTAAATAATTATTTAATATTTAATTTTAACCTTTTACAAGAGATAAAGTTGTATGTTTAGAAATATTTTGAAAAGAAAAAATATATATAAGATTTGAATATTTTTCTTAAAGTTTACTGCAAGTAATCAGAATTGTTTTTTTTTCTTTTCTCTTTATCTCTTTTCAATACAACAAGCAGTGTATATTGAGCAATGTGATTAGTCTGATTATCTTGTTTTATGTTTGGAAAAAAAACTAATTAAAGAAAAATTGAAAAACTATGATTGGAATTTTTAATTAATAAAAAAATGAAGGAAATATCTAAATAATTGTTTGTAAAAATTGATCTAATTAGTTTTTACTAAATTTTGTCATGCTGGAGACAAAATTATTTATTTTTTTTACATTTTTTAACACGTGGTGATTTTTTTAACATTTTTTTTTGCCTTATCATTTTTGGAAATACTATTGAAATTTGAAATTTTTTATCTATAGAACAAGTTGCAATGGAATATTTTCAAAATCACAGAATAGTACTTGCCTGAAAACTATGTGATAAGGGCCTGATATTACACTTTATTTGTGAATGGAGATGTAATGTGTTGTTGTGTGTGAACATATTCTAAGCAACTATGTGTTTGGAAAAGAACATGGTTAGAAGGCTCCAAAGCATCACTTGTGGGTGCACAGAGATTTATCTACAGCTGGTGTGGTGAATTTATATTAAATTTTTTAATTATACCCCTTTGATTTTTTTTTGTTTGTGCAATATTTTCAAAATTATAGGATAGTGCTCACCCAAAAAGTGATCTCTTCACACCTTTGTTATATATAATTTGCTTATTCATGCTTAATTTTTATTTTATTTTCTGCATTTACATAAAAGTTTTTAATTATGCCCCTTTTGCCTTTGTTTCTTTATCATTTTAATAAATAAAAAAATGTAAGTATTGAATATAATAACTTAGAGTCAGTCATATTATTTATACCATGTGTTGGAAGCTCCTGAAAATGAATGATTTAAAATGAAATAGGTGGCAACCTTTCTGGCAGGCAAACTTTGTAGGTGCCATTTTGTGTGCCCATTGTATTTTTATTTGTAGTTGAAAAGAATTTTTTTATAAAATTAATAATTTTATACGACAAATAATTGAAAATTTTGAATAATTTCATTAATTTAATATTATCTTGTGAAAAATATTTTATTTAATCCATTTAATTTTTCTATTCAAAATTATAAAGAGTTTTTTGGAGAATTTGAGTTCATTAATAATTTTTATTTAAACGTTTTTTTAAATTCAGCAAAGGATTAATTAAACTAAAGATAGTTATATCTGATTTGAAATTGTTGTTTTTCTGACTTTTGTTATTTAAAGAAATAAATCAATAAAAGCAAAAGTCAGTTAATTTAATGAATAGAAATCAAATGCTTAATTATAATTTTTATGAAACTATATTTTTATAAAATGAATAAGTTAAATTTTCATATCATTATGTCTTTTTCTAATTTTTGTTTATTGTTAATAAGTTAGTTTATTAAATAATTGTTTAAAAATATTTTAATGTAATGTCTTCATATTTCCAGCTTTCTGTTTCAGAATTGGAAATGTGTGACTTGATTTCAATACAGCTTAGTGTTGGAGGATTTTTAAATTATTCCAACAAAGCTATTTAATTATAAACAGAGCAATTTAATTATAGTAGAGAATAAGCTATTATATTTATTTATCTCTTACAGAAATAATTCATAGAGTTCTTGCTTTCTCCTTCATGAATTTGCAGTATAACTTGAATTCAATATGACTTAGAGTTTAGGGATTATAAATTATCTCAGTAAAGCTACTTAATTGTAGTAGATTAAGTCTATAAATTATTTTAAACTATTTAGAATAATCTGTTATATTTATTTATCTCTTGCTCAGAGTAGTACTTAATACAGTTCTTGTTTCCTGAGCTAGATTAGAGTATAATGGTTAGTTATGGAGTATATTGTTTTATGTCAGTGTTTGGACATCCATATGATAACCCTGCATAGAACAAAGGTATTTCATTTAAAATCCATGCACTGCATTTTATTTTATTTATTAGAAATTAAGTTTATAGTTGGCCAGTACATTAATAGTATTATATAGCCAGAGCAATGATGATGATCTGCATGTTTCTGTATCCCAGCATTATTTTTTATTGTTATATTCTGATAGATTCACACTTAAATCTGTGCATCCAAACTATTATTTATATAATCTGCCCCAAGTTTGACGGTGGATAGATAACAGTCTGTTTATAATGTATCTCTTGTAAATCCATTCACAAAATTGTTGGTTGATTTTTTTGACTGCAGATGAGTTTTTTTGATTTAATGATTATTCTTCTTCTCTGTAATGCTGTTGTTATAACTTATGTTATGTTCATGCTGATTTTCTGCTCATATTCATAGGATCTCATTTATCCTGATATTCATATTTACTGCATTCCTTTTATATTTAATTTTATTAGTTATTTTACAGGAATGATGATGATGCTTTCCCATCTCTCCATATTCTCCTTTTTGTGTTGTTACAATATATATATATATTGTAATCTTGTGGAAGGAACTTTAATCTAATAGCAAATGTGTGAAGGTTGATTTCCTTCCACAAGATTACATTTATGTGCATCATTAAATTATTTATTTACATAGATATATATTTATATATAAATGATAATAAATTGTATAATGTAATACTTATTTTATTAATCTTAATATACTTTCAACACATTCACTTACTACTCATGATTGACAAAATTTTAACATTTCAACAATAAATATTTTTTTTTAAGATTCTATTGTTTATTTATTAGAATGCAATTGGATTTCTGATTCATCATATGTTCTTTTTATCATTAAGCAATGCTTTTTTGATTTTTCTCTTTTTTTTTTTTCATAAACCATTTCAATAATAGATGGATAAAACTTATTTTAATGTTCTTTGTCATGACTAAAAATACTGAGTAATCTTGGAACTGATTTTTTGCTTTTCTGAACATAAATAAATGCTGTATCAATCTTGTCTGTTTTAAAGCTCAACTTTTTTTCTTATTAAAATATTAATTTTGATGCTTGTATTTCTTTAAAATATATGTAAAATTCAACTTGATATATATTAAATATAGTAATATTCATATAATTCAACTTATTCTGTTAGAAGTACTTCCAACTATATTTCTTTTAGTCTTTGTCAACTGTATAATGATAATACAATTATGGGAGTTATAAAATAATGTCTTGTTTTGATTATTCAATATTATATCATTATATAGTTTAGAAAGATTAAAAGGAATATAGTCAAAAAGTATTTCTAACAAAATAAGTTGGGCTATATGAATATTATTGTCTTTAATATATATCAAGTTGAATTATATATATGTGTGTGTGTGTAATTATATAACTGAATATTTGTAAATACAAATAATAAATTATATATTTATGGTTTTGACTTCAATTTTAATAATGTAAAAATATTGCAAATTGAAAAAAATAACAATAAAAGAACAATAAAGGAAACTATACTAATATACAAATATAAACATGACTTAATTAACAGGCAAGCAGCAAACGTTATGATCACAGAATTGTGGGAAAGTTAGCCTTTCAAGGCTTTAGTTTACAAAGATTATTGAGATAATCGAAAGCACTCCTAAGTGGATAAAAAATTTTAATTTATTTAGTTACTTTATTTACAAATATTCAGTTATATAATTAAGTATATTGCTTTAAAAATACAGACATCGAATAAGCTTTAACTTTTGGTGTTACTAAGAAATTACCTCAGTTTTTCCTCAGGGATTGTCAATTAGTAGTAATTGATAATTTCTTGGTAACATCAAAGGTTAAAGGTTATTTTCTATTTTACATGGATATTATCACTCATTTCCATTCTTTATTATAGTAACAATCCATGAAAAATATTTAATTCAATATATATATATATATATTAAATGTCCAGTCACACCTATGGTATATATTATATTAGCTTGGTCTATCTTATCTATTTTATAATTTTCATATTAATTAAATCTGTTTATAGGCAGAGATGTGTTAAATCTAACAACATATTTTTCATCACATATCTAATTTTCTTTCTGATGCAGTATGTATGGTAACAATATTTATTTATCATTTCTAACTCTACATTTCCTTTATATATTATTCATTTTAAGACACTTTAGTATCTTGCTATATTGTAGCATGGATAAGCAGAATTGGATTGGACCTAAAGGAGATTATGGACATAAGCAAATAAGGGTGCAAAGAATCAAGGAATCAGGCAAGCTATCATGCTAAGCTTATAAATCTTTGCTATTACAATTTATACTAAGAATAAATAGAACTACACTAATAACAATAATGATAATCACTAAACATTATAAAATATAACTAAATAAAATTTTAAGAAGAGGAGAAACCTCAACTCACTCTTGCAAAACTTTCAAAAATCCTAATATTGATAATACACATTACAAAGTAGCAAGGGTACAATAATTTTTCTACTTATAAATTTTCTTTCATTATCCCTCTCCAATATACTATTATATTTCTAACTCTCTCTTCATCATCTCATTGCCATGATCGGATCCACATTTTAATAAAATAATTATCTTTTATAAAACATACAAATTTATTTATGTTACTTTGCCTTTTTGTTGACAATAAATATAAGCTCTTATTTTATAGAACTATGGTATTATAATCTCAGAGTTCTTCTATTATATTTTTAATATTGAAATTTTCTCAATATTTTGCTTTATGGACATGTTAATAAAATGAATGATATCCTAGTAATAAACATGAGAAGACATACACTTAGTTTACAATTTAATGTCAAACTATTACCTAATAATAATAACAATGGAAATGTTTATAAAGTAATTTGATTAAAACAAAATTTGCATCAAACTTTAAATTTGTAATAATATAATCATATCTCCTAGGATAGCATTCAAATACCAAGAGAGGAAAGATATTATATGACTCTCAAAATATTCATCTACAACATAAATAACTTTTATTAAATAGAAATAGACAATGATTGATTACAAAATCAATCTTATTTAAATAAATTACAATTTTAAATGATAGTGATTAATAGAATAAAATGAATAATATTTTATTTCAAATGCATTCTTCACATTTTCAAATAATCATCACTAAATAGTTTAATATTTCAATTTATTTGACTATACTAATGAATAAATAGCATTGAAAATATTTGCATTATAAATTGCACAATGTTTAGATTTCTGGATATGAATTGGTGAATACCAAGACATTATAGAGACACTACGCAGAACTTAACAACTAAATAACATTTACTTTACAATAAATAAATTTTATAAACTTGAACACCATGGAAGTCTGTTACAATTTTTTTTACAAAAACACTGTTACAATAATCCAATGCAATTGCTTTCAGGAGAATACTTTTATAATTTAAATTTATCCAAAATTAATTAATTAAATAAATGAATTAAATTAATAAATTAAATATCCACACCTATGATGATCTCAGGTGGACAAGTACATCTTATAAGTAAAATTATTACAAGAAATGTTATCCTTCAAGTTAAATAGTTATTATCACTAAAATATTCGGTATCTTTAAAGTAATAGAACTTTACTAAATTATAAACAAATTTATAGTATAAGATTTATACATTCCTGCATAAAATATATGTCCTAAAACATTTCTATAATTTTATAATCTATAGTTTTTACCAATTTATGTATTACTTAACAATTTTACAGTCTTTAATTTCTGCAGTTGTATTAAATCTTTAAATTGTTCTCAGAGGTTACACATATACACTATATGCTATTGTCCCAACAACGGTAAACCTGAATGATCTTTAGATCTTACCAATCTTGTGATGACTTTCTTCTGGATGATGTTGATGATGCACATTGATTAATTGGGCTAAATAATATACATTATAATTTTGAATAAATGATTATCAGTTTTATTTCATGTAATGCTGGCAAAGTACAGCAAAACAGATTTATAAATCAAAACTCTCATCCTACATTTAGGGAGTTAAAAGTTCTCCTGAAGAAAGGATAATACACTTCAAAATAACAAACCTATCAATGCAACATACTAAATATCAATTACACCATACATGGTGGTAAATACACAATAAAGAAAATACTTCCAAGAGGAAAAGCTCAATAAAGCAATAAACCCAGTGGTGGCATGAACCTAAATCATGCACCTACTTTCTTAGGGAAATAAAATATATTAGGACTCTTGTCCCTAGACATATATAATAAAATGGGGAATGAACTACCACAAATGCAACCATAAAATATGAAGAAGATATCACTCAAGAAAAATATCAATGATACCAGAGAGAGTAATTCTCTATCTTCTAATAAAATATCTAAATTATTCCAATAAGAACAATGAGTGAGCCAAGATTCATCTCCAAACCATCATGGTGGAAATAAAATTTGTATACCACAATGGTGAGGTAACATATACAAGAGAAGAATTAATTATTAACTCTCAATAAACATAATACTAAATTGATGCATAAAACTGATAAAGTAATAATATAGTTGTCAAATATGCGAATAAATGTAGCCTTAAGCAATTAGAAAAACAAGAAATATACATTATTTTTCATAAACATATAAGCATTCGTTATAAAATATACTTCTCATAATAAAAGTAAAATCAATATTCTTTAAAATAACTTAATACTAAATTATTATATGGTATATAGTATAATTAATACTAATAAATGAATCTCTGTCAGGCATGCTAGTCCATAGCATTTAAAATATAAAAAGTCATAATTAAAATTTAAAATAGTATATAATAATAATAAGTTTAAATGTATGACTTAAACCTAAGCATAAAAATTTACCAAAACCTTTTTTTTATATATATAATATTAAAGTTCTTAATCTTGCATAGTTCTTGATTTGTAGCAAATAAATTCAATAATTATGTTTTTCCATACACTGGCAACATAAATCAATAGTGCATTTGCATTGACAGTTTTCCTTTCTTCTTCTTCTTTTTTTTTTATAAAGGCTTCATACATGCACACACAAAAAAAATGTAATAAATGAATGACCATTATTTCACAAATAATTAAACATATAATTGACAGGACAGTTTCAACACTTTATGGCATTACTCTCGTTTTTATTTTATTTAAGGCAGGTAATTATTTTAATATAGCAATTAATTATGTATTATTATTTCCCAATTTATTCAGGGTTTTCCAAGCATGATATTTAATATAGCAATTTGATCATAAACATTTCAAAATTAAATAGACTTTCTAAATAAAATATCTAACATAGCTCTTTTTATAATGAAGCAAGTTTTTGAACAATACATTTAAATATAATATAATTTATTCAAAATACTTTCATGTAGTGATTTGGTCATAACTTTCATCTCTAAATTTAAACATTTCAAAGTGAATATTTAAATACAATAGTTTTCAAGAAAAATAACAAGCTTCTCTTAATCATTTAGCATATAATAATTTTTCAGAATAAGGAACAGTGAGAGCATAAATTACTTTATCAAACATTTTTATAGTCAAGATGATAAATAACTAATTAATTATTACTGATAGTAAAATATCATTAATCTCCATAACAAACAGTTTTCATTTCCTGAATAGTTAGTTATTTTAAATAAATTTATCCAAGACAAAACATAGCAAAACATTTTTAAAAGTTTCTGACAAATTATTATTATCTTAAATTATAAAAGAATGTTAAAACTGTTATAGTTAACATTAAGGTAAACTTCCAATAAATTTGCTCTTAAATAAGAAATTTGAACAGTTTGTAATAATGTAGGACCTAAATAAGTTATAGTTCTTAAGTGAAATAGAATAAATTAAGCTTGATTTGGACAATGATGCTTTATTCATTAGTAGACACTTAGTTAATATTTTTCTTTCCAAATTTTTCCTTCAGTATTGTGAATTTAAATTTTCAATTGACTTGGCTAGAAAACTCAGTACCTGATAGAATTATTTAAGTACTCATTTCACTTGAGCAAAAGAAGAAAAAAAACTTATTTTAAAAAATTTATACTTTACTTTTAATTATCAAAGTTTTATATTTTAATTAGTTCTTACAAAGATGATGGACAATAAAAATAATCTCATTTTTTAATCTTTCCTTCTCTAACATGCACCTTTTATAGCTTGCTAACATCATCAGTTTCTCTTAATTTTTCCACTTTTAAATTAACAGTTAATTAGTATCTATGATTTGAATCTAAAAATAGTAATAATTTAAATATCTTTTAGATAATCACATAAACACATGATAGTCTAGGAATGTTAAATAATTACAAGACACAAATTAATTATAAAATGATATTATTAAAATAAAATAAATAAATATTAAATAATTTTACTAATAAAAAACTCTTTTAAATTATATTAATGAATAAATTTAGAAGTTCACTAATATTTTATTTAATTTTTTAACTAAATAAAAATATTCTAAAATAATATTCAATATTACAAAATAAAGATATATTTTCATTAATAAATAAAAGTTAAAATTACTAATGCGGGCATGCACACTCACACACTTAGAAATCATTCCATATCTTTTAAAGTAACTAATTTAATTCTCTTTTTAACTAGCAATAAACTAATTACTTATTTTCAAATCAACTAATTTAGTTTAATCTCTAAACTCAATTTTAATAATACTATTTTAACAAATGGATTGATTAACTTCTAACATTAAGTTACATTTAATTAGTATTATGGTTGATTCTGGCACTGAACTAGATATTGTAAATTTTATTACAATAATCTGAACTTCTTTAATATTGTTAGCTACACTTTTGGATTTAAATTATTAAAATATATTTTAAATATAAGCTTAAAGTATTGTAGCAAACAATACAGTAAAATATAATAATATTTATCTATGACATAAATACTTTAAATAATTTACTATTTAGATTTGCTTATGCTTATTTAATCTTAATAAATATGATTTACAAAAATAGTTTAACTTGATGAGAATTTCCTTTTATAATTTTTTTTAGTTAAATGTACACAATAAATGAAATACCAGCTTTTTTGAAAAGACTAAAGGTTACAATATATATATATCAGAATTAACTCAAATTCACAAAATCAACATGACTACCAAAAAAATATAAACTCTAAAACATACCCAATCATTTCACTGCTATAAAATAAAATATTTAAACTAAACATTAAACACAATTCCACTTACATCCCAGACACTCTTAATATTCAAAGAACTGTTAAATAAGTTAATTGCTTCAGAATCATAAATTTTTAATAATAATGATTCTTTAATTCTTCTCTTTATTTCATTTCTCTCAAAGAAGACAAACTTAACCTTCTCAAAATTAATAGTGTGGCCTGTATCTTTTTATGGATATATTTTTAAGGAGGCTAAGGTTGTCTTCTTTGACAGAAGTTAAATAAAAAGAAGTAAGAATCTTTAATTCTGAAGCAATTAACTTATTTAAAAGTTTTTTTTTAATATTAAGGGTGTATGGGATAAAAATGAAATTGTGGGTAATTTTTAGTATAAATATGTTGTTATTTTGTAGTTCTTTACACTGGAGAAGTCTGATTATAGCAGTGCAATCATTGTTTGTGTTTTGATGTTTATGTATTTTGATTAGTCTGGTTAAGTTATAAATCTGGAGTAATTTTGATTATCTTATTGACTAGTTTAGCTTTAGGCTTTTAATACTTATATATATATATATTGTAATGATATATAAATATGTCATTACATTAATTTAAAATAAAAACTTAAAAGTTCGCAAATAAAAGTAAAAAACTAAACGCTAAAATTAAAAGGTTTGTTAAACGTATATACATTCGCACAGATGCCAAACTTTAAAAATATTTTTTTTTAAAAAAAACAAATAAATAAGTATTTGAACGTACTTTTTTATAAAAAAAAAAAGTATAAGATTTAAAAATAAAAACAGGTATTAATTAATTCTTGTAATCTGTAAATGGAAATGATTGTTTATAAATTGTTTGAAAAGCAAGCTAGCCGTGGGCTCTTGTATAATTAAAATGATCTGATGAAAGATAGATAAGAAAAAAAAGAGAAATTAGCTTGACCAATGGAAGCACTAAGCCTTGGCTCGGACCCTAACAAAAGTGATGGATTAGTGACGTTTTGTTGATTGAATCTGTGTGATTAATATAAAAAGGGAAATACAGTTTTTTCGGGCAGTTCCAGCGTTGTGTGTTTAAGAGGTGGTAGGACGCACATACCACACTCTAGTTAAAAAAATTATAAAATGAAAAGACTGTGATACAAGAATGGAACCAGCTATTGCCATCTCCAGAACATTATCTTCCAATGGAGGCATCACGGGAATTAAAAACAGGAACCTGGACTCTTCTACCATAAGCTATATGAAATGAACAATTATTAAAATCAAATAAGAACTTTTGTCAAGTTTTATAAATTGATAAACAAGTCAACTTAAATGTTAAAAACAGACTCTTATCTGACTTTTGTAAGTTTTTAAATCAAATTAATAATGTTTAATTTTATATGTTTTCCGATTGATAAAAATCATTTCCATTTTTTTTTCTCTTATTGTATAAATTATTTGTTGTTTAAATTTTAAATGATGAAATTTAAGGTTGGGTATAAACGTTGCATAGATTCGTTAGTGGTTGATAATGTTGTGGCTTTCACATTCGATTAGAATATATGTCAACGATATCACTGCAAGCGTCTTACGATGAATGCTAATGGGATTTGTATATTCCCTATGCAAGTGACGCTTATCGATGACTTTGTATTTTGATTGGTTGTGTTTAATTTGGGATGTTTTTGACTGTGGAATCTGTGCAGCTGATCTATACTCAACATTTTAAAACAAATTTTATAAAATTCATTTGTGCGAACGTATCTAAATGTTAAATTTAAGTCGGGCGTGAATGGCTATATAGTTTTGTAAAGTTGTATTAGGGGAGGGTAATCTTAGGTTATTTGTGTCGTTGTTGAATTGGGTCAATGGATTGGATATATTTGTGTAATTAGTAGATGTAGTATAAGTTTCGCTACGTGCAGAATCGCTGAATACACCGCACCAACCCTTTGCCTATGGATGGGATTGTAAGTCGGCAAAAAGGATCGCGGTCCCTTCCTATGGAGTTTTTATTTTATTGTTCTTCTTGCTATACAGACATCATATTCCTGTATTGGACAAGAGTCAATGTTTTCTCTAACTATACTGTTCAGATGTCCATTCCTGACAGTATAATATATTTGTGCTGTTGTATTTTCATGCTACATTGAATACATAAATGTATCAGATGGATTGATGCCAGTTTGACTGCGAATTTTAGCCTAAGGTTAAATAGGGATAGAATGTTTTATTTTCAAATGCAAATCTATGTAGTCTATTCATACTTGACTATCTAAATAAAATATTAAACTCATTGAAACTTAGTTAAATGTAAAATTAAAAGATTAATAGACAAATCTAAAATGTTGAATTTATTTTTCAAAATTTAAATGTTATTTTATATGTGCGTAAATAAATATTTTTATGTGTTAATTTCTGGCAGTGGCTTTTATTTATTGATATTTAAGATATAAATTAAGATATAGATTTTTATCTCTGCGTCTCCGCTGAGCTAGTGACTTGGGCTAACGATCGGAATATTTAAATAAAGTGGAATCTTAACAGCGCGTATCTGCCTACTCTATAAATTTTTCTAGGTTTAAATGCCTAGATGGCATCTTGTAGAGCAGATATCGTAGTTTGCGGTTAGATTTTATCTTCACTTTCATTTCGATCGTTATAATATATACACCTGGGTCTCATTTTACACGATAGATAGGTTCCTCAGAAAACACGCGCAAATGAAATTGTGCAAAAATAGATGTAACTTACCTTGAAAAAGGGGGGATACAGACTGTGATTTTTCAAAAATCGCATAAGAGCAAAGCACCAATG
Source organism: Epiperipatus broadwayi (assembly GCA_028023455.1). Lineage (NCBI taxonomy): Eukaryota > Metazoa > Onychophora > Udeonychophora > Euonychophora > Peripatidae > Epiperipatus > Epiperipatus broadwayi. Next base: position 5,152,851 of record JAQFVV010006232.1, read on the forward strand.
TAAAATTACTTTAAAATTCACGCAAAAAAAAAATAAGGAAATAAAATATGACTAATAAAAAATTTCAAATTTGAAAAAAATTGATACAAGACAAACTTTTTTTAACTATAATATTTAATTTTATTCAAAACAATATATTTTTATGCATAATTTACATTAATTTACATTTTTATACATGTTTTAATTATTATTGCTATTTGCCGATAAACAGGTTCGTTTGCAAACTGGTAAAAAATCAGATTCTTCACAAGAGGAAATACAACTAGCACCAACGTCACTCTCATGTTGTGTTAATGGTTTTCTGGTGACAACATAATTAGTAATTAATCTAACAACTAAAAATTAAATTCTTATTTTTGTCTTTCATTTTTTAATTTTCAATTTTAATTGTGCCCACTGCTATTACTCACCTTTTAAAAATAAACTTGCAGACACTAAATGATTAATAATTGATTACGTTCTTTTTTAAAAAGCAAAAACAGAATGTGATTTAAAATGCAAAATTAACATGCACAATGTTTGAACAAATTTACATTATAATCTTGTAAAATTTACTGTGTGTATACATAAAATGTGGAAATCATGATTTTAATTTCATTATTGCATAAAATCTTACTATTATAAAGCACTGAAAATATTGAAATTACTAAGATGAAAGTCAAATTCCAATAATGTGCTATTACTTTCAATATGACGTAAGTGCACAAAATTTATTATTTAGAGTAATAGCACATTATCTGAGTTCGACTTCTGGAGAAACGTGAATTGCGTAACTTCAAAATTGCGTTAAATAAATCCGTGTAAAGAAAGACCTAGGTGTATATATATAATAAATATAATGGTAATTAACTATTATATACAGTCTTTCAATCTGCAGAAGTACTTTCAGTTAATTCCTTAACCATCCCCACCAAAACTACTTTTGTGGATTGAAAGACTGTATATAATAGTTGATTACCATTATATTTATTATTTTTATTGTTATTACAATAGTTTTTAATTAATGGACAGTTTATTTGTATTACCTATATATATATATATATACTGCATATATATTGCAATGGGTAAATGGTATGTGCTATATTATTATTAAGCAAATATTGACAACCATATTATATTATTAAGTCACGCTTTGGGAAAATCAAATATTGTAGCAATAAATGGAATGGTTATACTATTAATAAGTTATTAAGATAGCTTACATCTTAAGAAGTTAAATATTTAAATACAAAAATGTTCTAGAGCTAAGAGAGGTGATAAATATGGAGTACCTAACTATATAGAACATAGTCGTGAATATAATTTGGAGACAATGGATATTTTAATGAATTCAAATGACATTCAATAAATAAATAATATAAATGATAACTAAACCTAAATATAGCTAGAATAAACTATACATAAGTTTATATTTCTTATATTTTTAATAAATATTTTCCAAATATATAATATAATGTACAATACTAATTTCACACTATGGCTAAATATGTGTTCTAATCAATATTGTAAATAAATGTTTATTAAATTTCTCAATATAAACTAAAATTAAGTATTTGTGTTAGCAGTTTATACCTTTAATATGTAACCAAAATAAATAAATGATAAGTGAAAAACTCATACAAAAAAAAAATATGAAGGCCAAATTTAATTTAATAAATTAAGTCGAATTTTATTTACATTAAATAACACACAAAAAAAATAATAATAAATAAATTATTACTTTAAAATATGACTGGTTATCTGGTTATTATCTCCAGCTTCTTGCACACAACACATTTAAAAAAAGTTAAATAATTTTAAATACGAATGCAGAATTCCTATATCTGAATTCCTATATCACTATATCTGATACGTTATAAATGATAAGTATAGTTGTATTTATTCTATTAAGTGTAAAATTATTTAGCATTGAATAAATTTTAAATAAATCAAGAATATATTTTCTTGGGTTGGTGATTTAACTACTTACACTTAGCTCCATGAAACATGGTTTATTGTAACTAAACCTCATTATATTTCTATAAATGTCATCTTTCTAAATAAATATTATTGCAGCAATTCTATTATCTATGCTGATTTATTAATGGCTTAACTACAAAAAATAAACATACACATACTTTTTCATTAACTATAGAATAAGAGGAATGCTTCATCTCTTAAATATAATAAGTAAAGAAGAACCACTACTTCTAAATATAAAATATCATCTAAATAAAATTAGAGGAATATTTCAGCTCTAAATATTCATAATCAAAAGCTATCACCTTTTAAAAAAAATATCATATCACCAAAATTCACTTTACTGTTGAAGACGTGTAAATTAAAACTACATTATTAGAAAATAGAAATTTCACCCTATATAACTTTCATTAAATTTAAATTTTATTCACTCAAAGTTAATTCTTTATACAAAATAAATGTGAAGTATGCAATGTAATTGTATATCGTTAAATACACTTATGTAACTTTTCGTACATACTTATATGCTCTGGAGAAAATGCTGAAATATATTTTCAAAATATATATATAAATAAATAAATTGCATAAATTTGGCATAGATTTTTTTTTAAAGAAAAAAATGTATGAATATAATTAATTAAATTCATAGGTATCCTTAAAATGTTAGTCCATAAAAATACATGAACAATAATTTTGCAGATTTTTATCTACAACAATCCATTTTTTTGATTTTCATTGAAAAATTGTATAGCTATATATCGCGAGTTTGTATGTTCACCTATCTCTGAGACTGAGTCCCATAAGTTTTCTTCTGTTAGTTTTTGATATAATAACTCTTTGTGAAATTTATATAAAGTTAGATTTCTGTCTGTAATTTCGATACTAATGATCTATCAGAAAAGAATTTTTTAAAAGATTCATAGAACTTGTTCGGTATCATATTATTAAACTGGATGTTGATTTCTTGAATTTCTTCTGTCCAGTTTTATCTTCAGTTTGTTCTGTTAGATGAGTAGGTGTGTCATCTTTATTTTCTACACTTAGTTCAAAGATGTCTATTGAATTAGCTCTCCTGAATCTGCCTATTTGTCCTTCCCCTCCGTTTTTTTTTTGTGTTCTCTTGCTGTATAATATTTTCTAATATTGCTTTTTGTGGTTTCATTGCAGCAATATTTGCATAAAATTTTTTTGCCTTACTGGCTTCTGCAACTGATTTGACATCTGTATTGTTATTTCTTTTACTAATAACGCAATTGTTATCTGCAGACGCCATTTCAACTAGATGACTAGATTTTTCTAAGGACAAAATAATAAAAAAACTTACTTTGTTGACAGTGTCTTTTCTTCTTCTTCTTCTTGCTGCTGCTACTGCTACTGCTACTGTTACTACTACTATTATTATTATTATTATTATTATTATTATTATTATATAAACAGAGTCATTTGCTGGCATTCACTACTAGTGAACTATATATTATGCTATGACATTCTATACATAAATCATATGTCCTAAAACTCTGTTACTATTTAAAAATATTATATATCAAAAACATGTCTAAACTCTGCTCACAAAATCAATTTTTCAGGACTGATGCACTTTCCCTTCCTATTTCATTTCACTAAATTTCTTGTTCCCACAATAAAAATCTAAAGTAAAAAACAACAAAAGTCTATGCTTTTCACTTCTTCATGTTTTATTTACTTTAATCTCCAGAAATTTTTTTCTGAAACTCTTACAAATAATTTTTCAATAACAATTATGAGTAAGCATAAGAAATGGTGATCATGTGATGTTTATTGGTTCAAAACCAATCCTGCCTAATATGATAGTGGTGGCTATGGTTATTAAAGAACCAAAGATACCAAAATGTATGGGTACTGAACTGAGTTGAGACTCATATGACTATATAAGCTAATGGGCTTGGATTGAAAACATTAAAGTGTTTTTGGTTTAAGACTCATAGTTTTGTAGTTAATTGGAGATAAAAGATGGCTGCTGGAGCATTGTGTTAGATCCTAAGATCTAGGTGCCATGTCCTCAGATCCAAGGCTCCTCACTGATGAAGGCCACAAACCAGAAACTAGTCTGGGGATATTGGATGAGTAGGCACTAGATGGGGATTTTATGCACAAGCCTTCTGGCACCCATTGATTACTCTGGCTTGCACTGAGTGGCAATACGTATAGAGAGTTTTGCCTGTTTTAATTATAAACTTCCTAATTCTTTTTTTTTTGTCGACTCAAACTTACATAAGTAATTATTCTTATGCAAAAATAAGTTAAATATGTATCTGTGGCATTTACAACCTAAAGTAACATATCTCTATCATTAAAAGATTTAACCATCATTTTAAAATTTAATACAGTATTGCTTTAATCCTCTAGTCCAATATAATTCTAAACCTTTATTTAATTCTTAAAATATCATATTACAAATAATATTCTTCTGTGCACACATGAAGTTGTCATCCACATTTTATACAAATGTATAATTATATTAATTTAATATAAAAACCAATTATATATTTTTCTTTTCTTATCAATTTGAACTATAAATAAATATATATAAATAAATAAATATAAATCTATATGCTAAGTTTTTGGCATTTTATATATCTCAATTCTATATACTGCTGTATACTGAGTAGTATCACTATCAATCCATACAAACACATTGTAAATGAATTCTCAATTTTATTTATTAACAATTTTATGTCATAATAATTTATCAATTCTTTTTACAGAATTTTTTTATTGATTCATATAATTTTGTAATTTCTAAAATTGCCAGGTGATACTTGCACCATATTAGCACCTCTTTATTAACTTCTATAAACTCAAAGATTTAATAACAAATTTTCTTAAAATCTAATTCGATTTTATAACATTTGCTTTATATATTCAGATTCTTGATAACAATATGTAGGCAAATGTTGAAATTTAAATTAGGTTTTGGAAAATTTGCATTAATCTTTGTTTGCCTTCATAAAACTTACTAAGGAGGCACTATTGTGATATGAATATAAACTGTCCTGGATGAGTGTATGAGAATTGTATGAATCAACAAATAGAAAAAAAATCAATAATGTAATTCCTTAATTATTTTTAGAAATTTTAATGAATGCAAATAATAAATTATTTATGATGCTGTCAGCATGATTCATAATACAATAACTATTATTAAAAGCTATGTGTATATATATATATGAATAAACTAGTTTTGAATTAAACAGTGTTTTATTAAACAAAAATAATACATGGTTTAACCCAAAAAGTACTTTATTTATATCATATAATCATGAAAACATTATATATATTGAACCCTGTGGAACAGGAGGGGAGTGCCAATTGTAACCTAAATGGCAAAAAAATGAATAAGTAAAATGATGATGACCACTCCTCTTTATAAAATAATGACTAGTTGGAAAGACTCTTATGTTTGAGTCATGGACTAAACTCAGTGGCGGTTACAATAAAAGAAAAGATACTTCAGAGACATCTATTAAGATAAAGAGAAAATTAAAAATAATAATAATATTTATAAAGCAGTTAAATAATTAGAAATGAAATTAAGAAAAGAAAAAACTTCATTCTTATCCATAAAATACTTTTAAGACATGACTTCCTCTCTATCAAAATATATTCTCTGAGTATATAAGTTATTTGCACCAACAGAAACCTAATATACTATTCTTCTTAAAATATCTTAATATTTAATGTTTTCTATATCAGAATGTCAAAGAAAGGCATGAATTTAAATACTCTACTCTTGCAGATTAATAATAAAATATTGGTCACTGATCAAATAGCATATAGATTAACTATAGTGTCTTTTGTTAAAACAATATACAAGTTAAATGAATGACTTATTCAAAAATATGAACAAAATAGCAGTAGTAATCATCTCAGGGTTCTGAATATCTTTTAGGAATTTTTCTGTAATAACTGTTTGCCAATGTATGACTAATATCTTGGGAGATTTTAGGAGGCATAGACTTTGAAGAAGATGCTTCCTAACATTTTATCACAACAAAAATAATTAAACAAAGAAAATATTTAATTTGCTAAGTGATTGCGTAATAAAATATACCTGATTTTAAATAATCATAGCCATTTATCCAGGATATCACTCCAAAAACAATAGAAAGAAAAGGGTACATTTTATGTCTTTCTACTATCCCATTGACAACACAAATTAAATTATCAAGTGCAATAATTATATCTTCAAATTATAAAGAAATGGTTTATAATGAGTACAGTCTGAAAGTATCTAGAATAATCTTCACCCAAATTGTATTGATCTGAATTTCTCTTAAATATTCAACTTCAATTCCTCTTATATGAAATTCCAGTCTTTGGAATTGAGAATTTATTGTAAAAGATTTTCATTGAAAAATGACAAGTTTTAGAACTGCAAAATTTGGATTATCTATTACCCAGATTTCTGATAGAAATCCGAAAGCGAATATTATGCTTTTTGCAAATAGCAAATTTAATAACTCTAATAAACACATAAAATTTGTGTTAACTCAAGACAAGTGACATATAGAAAAACAGAAACTGAATACTTTTAAAATAATGATACTTAAATTTATTAATGATTAAATAAAAAATAATAATTCCAAGTTTTTTTTACTATATTTACATTAAATATTTAGAATTATTTGCCAACAGAAGCACTGTTACAATTTGTTTACATTAGTTGTCACATAAGCACACCCAGACCTTTTACTGACAATAATTCTAAAGTTTAAAATACAAATCTTTTAGGTGGGTTTTAACATCAAGGATCCCCACAAACATAGTTATGTTAACTGGTATCCTAAATTAACTCATAAATAACTAACAATTTGAAATAAGTAATGTCAAAATTTTAGCTTATACTAAGCTGAGCTAACATTTAATTTAAAACCCATTTCTATCAAGTAAATTTTGGTTATAGCCTTGAAATGCAAATTAGCACCCTATTAAGGCTAAATTAAAATCAAATGAGCTTAAATAAATCATAAACTATTACAAAATTAATAACTATGGAATCTGGGCAATTAAATTAATATTGCATTTCACACTAACTGGGATTGAATAAACAGGCTGGTTGAATATCACTAATTATAAAATTTAGAAAATTTGACTAAAATTTTCATAATACTGTTTTAAGCTTCTACAATTTTTTTAAAATTAAAAGTGGACCATTTACCCAGAAGTCATATACATAATCATATCAAATTACTGTCCATATAATAACAATAATATTTTAAATATCAAATGACATACAAATCCATTGGTGAGGTGATCCAGATGGACATACTGCTAAAATAAGGTGCATGTATTATCTAAGTGCCAAGTACTAAATGTTAAATATTCAAAAGGTATAATATATTGTTTGTTTAACTTGTGGCTGGACAAATGACTCAGCAACACAATACAGACATTGTTATATACCACAAAGCACTGTACATAATACTACCTGAAGAATTAACTCCTCATAAGTTTTCTAATCATTTCCATGTCAATTCTAATACAAAGATAACTTCACCTAGCATGGTGAAAAATATGAAAGTTCATCATGAGTGAAAGGCAAAACATAGGCTCTGTAAAGCAAGAAAATATCAATGAAATAGTGACTTCCAAATACCTATTTTTGAGGCAAAAGAATGGATGCCTGGACTTTGTCGCAGCACTTCAGGAAAATGTGGAAAGACATACCAAAAAAAATTTAAACCATTGACAACAAGCAGAAATTCAAAGTTGGTTTTAGCCCAATGAATTATATCCAAGTACTAACAGAAGTTATAGAAAAAAGCAATGAGTATGAGTTGACATTATGCTTTGGATTTGTAGATTATGAAAAAACATTTGAGTCTTTAAGCATTTTTAGTGATAAAAGCATTGAATCATCAAAATATAGATCCAGGATATTGTCAGAAATTGAAGAATGTTTATCAAAATTCAATAGCAGTGATTATATTACATAATGCTACTAAAATGATTATCCAAAACTTTTTTCAAAAGTTTTGCAAGAAGTATTTTGTGGATTAAAATGGAAGACTAAGACAGTAAATGGAAATGGAGACTATTTAAGTCATTTGTATTTTTTAGATGATGTAATTATTTTTGCAAATAATGCTTCAGAACTTCAGGAAATGTTCAAGAGTTATCAAATGAAATTAAGATCATAGAACTAAAGATGAATATTAATGTTCAATGAATTTTGTCTAAAAAAAGAAAATAAACATTGATAATAATAAATTGGAAGAGATTCACAATTACAAATGCCTTGATTATATTATTAGTACACATGAAAACATAAGGGATGAAATTAATCATAGAAATAAATATAATTGGAGTGCTTTTTGTAAAATAATAATAATAAAAGAAATATGTCTATATATTTGAAAAGGAAGGTTTTTAATAAATGTGTTTCACCAATTCTTACTTATGGATCTGAGACTTGGACACTTATCATAAGAACAATTGAGTGATTTCAACTTACTCAAAGATATATGGAGACATGTATGTAGAGTAACAAAAATGAATAATAAAAAAAGAAATACATGAATATGAAAACAAACATCTATTATCGATATTATTGAAAACAGAAACAGATTGAAATGGAGCTGAACTGAAAATATTGCTAAAAGAGTTGGATTCCAGAAGATTGTAAAAGGCATAAAAAAGACCATATGTGAGGATGAAAGATAAAATAAGATAGTGTGCAAAGACAGGTTAGGAAATGGAGAGATTAGATCAAACTTAGGGAAGTCTTCATCCAGCACTAGATCAATAATGATTGAAAATGATGATAATGATATATATTTATTGCCAATGTATCAAAATTTGCAGGTTATAGTGCAATCTCCCTTCACATTAATACATTTACCTCTTTTTTATTTACCTTTTCAATATTTTACTTAAGATTCTCAAAGGATTCACAAAACCCTACAATAATTTAAGCTATTCTCATGTCACTTAAAGAAGTTATTAGATGTCTAAAGGTTTAGATCTTCTTCTTGAGAATTACTTTTTAGATAAATGCTTAGCTTGAGTTGGTTTTTTGAATCTAATGTCCCAACTCCTCACTGAAGAAACCCATAGGTCGAAACCGGTCTGGGGATGGGGACAATCTAAGATAAAGATGATTTGAATGCCTTCTCTTGTAGTAGCATTTATCATAATAAAAAAAAAAGCTTGTTAGAGCGTTAGCATGCTCTTAAGTTTACATATTGGTAAATGCAAGCTATATATAAGTCATGTGACATCTGACTTTTTATTGTTACTATTATATATGTGATTGTTATAATCTATCATTTCTTTAGGTATCACACTATTAACTGTTGAAAGCAAATAAATTTAATATGTGCATTGCATTCAGACATATCACTCAGTCAGAAGGGCCTTATTCAACTTGGTTTGAACGAGACCTACAAAATTCAAGTTTTTTCAGATTGCCCCATCGTACTGCATTTTTTTTTTGCTAACATAAGCTATCCGATTAATAAATTTGTTATTTTATTAGCCAGTGAGTAAAGTACAACTATTATGAAAAATTGGTGAAACTCTCATTTCTCTATAATTCTAAAGCCTAGTAATGCCTTCTGCAGCCTCTATTATGGGCACAACTGCTGTAAATATTTTTTTTACATACTGTGTCTGCTTTAAAACTTCTCTCTTATTTTATCCCTATCATACAGAGTCACGCACACACGTGTTTGTATATATCAGTCAAACATAAAGCAATCAATAACATTCTGTTGTTATAAGTCATATGAAATTAATTGATTAGTTTTCATCATTTATAAAATCTTTTAATTCAATTTTTTTTTCTCTCTTTTGTTATCACCCCCCCCCCCCCCGATAATATTTGGAAAATGTTTTTGATTGAAGACAACATTTAATACAAAAAATTGATTTTTTTTTTTTACAATTAAAAAATTAATGTCACTTAGATACCGGTAAAAAAAAAGGCTAAATGTACAAATTAAAGATATTAATAACAAAAAAAAAAAAAATAAGAATAAAGAAAAATTAATAAAACACAATTACAGTTCTAATTAGATGTAACTTCAAAAATTATGAAGACAAAACTGATTCTTTTTCTCTTCACGATTGTATATTAATTACTTTTTTTTTTTTTTTTCAACTTACAATTAATACTTTGTCAATGAGAAAGATGGCGGGAACAGCAATAATTTTAACGTTTCTGAAATGAATATTAAATATATATTCACAGAAGTTTTGTTTTATTTGCTTGCAGATCGATCTTAAAAAAAGACCGGGTTTAAGTATTATTACTCCTTTGCTTCTTTCTCTTAAACAGACTCACAAAAGTTTATTTTATTATTTAAAAAAGCAAAATTGCTGAGAAAAGAATTCCAAATTTCAATGAAATATAATCATTCAAATGGTTTAATGAAAACTAGAAAAAAATAGATATAATATTAAATAAATACGAATAAAACAACATTAATATGTCCAGCGAAATTCAATAAATGATACGGAAAACAATTTAAAACTTAAAAAATATTTTAATCCGTAATTATTATTATTATCACTATCATCATTATTATAATAAGTGTAAAATTATGAATGTTATGAAAGTATTGTAAAACAATGTATACTATTAACTTTTCTTTGAAAACGAAGTTATGATAATCAAGTCATTAATTACGTTTTTTTTTTTAAATTATTATAACATTTCAATTTAGAACTACATAATGAATTAAAGAAATTCTCGTTAAGATGCTTGTATGGCTTGTTAAATTAATATCTCAAAAACTAATTTTCTAAAATAAATTGTATTAAAAATGTCAAGCAATCGCAAATTATATAGCCATGATCAACAACTATTGTTTACTGCAATATTCTATTATCTAACTACTAAATCTGTAGAAAATTTCACATATTTAAAAACAAGATATCTAAAAGTTTGCTTGTTTTTTATTTAAATTATTAGAAATAATAATAAAAACATTCTAGTTGTATACACTTTGAAGTGACAAGACATTATAAAAATTATTTTAAAGTTAAATGGTTTGTGGTCACACTTTGGTAAACATTAAAAAGGCAACAACAAATCATACTTGCTGACGTCATTGTAAATGCTGAGTCATGTTGCAATTGTATTTTTGTTCTTTGATTAGTGCATAAGTAATAAGTTTACTCTCCACATAAAATTAGTTAGATTTATAGTTTTGGGGCATTAATACCTTGGTGAGCTAGATTAATTGCAGACTACAAAATTTCATGTTTGATTGTAAATTCTTAGGTGCTGAAAATGTTTTTAGTTTTATAGATTTTTGTTTCAGATTTCAGATACTGCAAAAAAAATTCATTAACCACATTATCGTATTATGCAAGCTGTGGCATTTCCAATGACTTTCTATGAACATAAAAGTTAAAGGTCTAAATATAAAGTTAAAAAAAAGTATTGAAATGGGATAAACATTTTAAAGAATTCCAAAAAATGGAGAAGTATAAAATAATCAGTTTATATCAAAACTCTTTCACTTAATAATAATAAATGTAATAATAATAATAATGATGTTGATGATAATAATAATACAGTTTAGCAGAAAGCTTAGCCATCACTAGTAAGACATTGTTCAAGTGTCTGTGTTCAAACCTGAAAAAATAATCAAATACATGCACACTTAGCAATAAAAGTAATATATAATAAGTGAGAAATCAAATGACAAACAATAGAAATAAGTATTGATTCACATTTTAAAATAATTAAGACAATCTTCTAAAGAAACAATTATTTTTTATTGATAAAAAAAATCCCAAAAAATGATGGCAGCCCAGTCAGGTGACCAAGTGGCTAGTGTCAAAGCAATTCCCATAAAAACAATGATTTTAAACTGAACCAAAATGTATGCCAATGCTGCCAAGTCTTATGTTTAATCAACTATCATAAAACATAACTTAAGTGTACATATTAATACTGTGACAACTAAATTTAAAAAAAGTAATCAAACAAGACATCAATAATCTTGCAAATCAATGAGATCCCCCCCTCCCCGTACATTGTAGTGTAGAAGATTTACAAACAGTAAGTACAAGCTTTAAAAACACCATACCAAAAACATTCTTTAATTCTTTCAAAAAAACATTTTCCCCCTTGATTTATTATAATATCAGCTATAGATGAAAATCTAACACTATATAAATTCCCCAGGTTTTTACTCTATGAACCTTTAACAAAAAAATAGACTTTGGGATACAGTGTTATGAATAGCAGATCATCCTAATCTAAGATATCTGGCAGCCAAATTTTTTGATAAATATCAAAAAAAGTCAATTTCAAACTAAATCAGAATATTAGGTAACTATGCATTGGTAGTGGTAAGTAAAGATTCACAAAGCTACATTACAAGTATATTAAAAATACATGCTTCAGCTATATTGTTCAAGATTTCCAGCATATAATGGAACCACTTGGAAAAGTTTTAACTTTTAATACAATATACCTAAAAGATACACCTACACTCATTTGTATCAACAATTTCAAGTTCACACTAACTCTAAACATTGATATAAATCCAGAAAACATGTCTACACATATCATAGACCAAGAGATCACAATTTGTCTTTCATCAGAAAGTTAAGACTACAATGCTATCCCTGCAGCCTGCATGGCCATCTAGCAATATGCTGCATTGCAAGTCAAATTATACCAGATCAGTCAACATATAACTAACATATACACCCACACAAAAAACTATACATTCACTTTCCAATGGCTCCAATCTAGATAACCATCACAAAAACAGCCTTAATCAAACACAATCAAAAACTATTACAAACACAAGCATAGAAATAGTGGACCTATTACTTAAAAACAAATGATAAACAAACAAAGATTATAAGCCTGGCCCAGATGTCTCCATAACATACATAAAAATCACCTGATACCCCTTGCCCCATAGTCTATGGAAACAATAATGAATTAAAAACAAATAGTAGCAATATCATTAACTCTGACTATGACACCAAAACGATAATCAAAAAACATCAATACACATAACAGAAGTGATCACTCCATGCCTCCCTCTATAGAAGCAGCAGAGCCTGAATCCAGAAGGCATCCAGACTACCCACCAATGAAAAATCACCAACTAAAGAAGACTAAGTCAGAAAAATTACTATTATTACTACTACTATTATTATTATGTTTCAAAGCAACTTTATTGACCAAACAAAGGTTACATCAGTGTATTTACTTTTTAAAATAAAAAAAATTGTCCAAGTATATGTGTTGCAGCAGCATTGACATGTTTTCTGATACACAACATATGATATTCATAGTGAAATTACTAGCTATAAATTTATAGTTTTAAAAATGCTCAATATAAAAAGTCATTCAATGTTCTTCTGTTAAATTGTCTGCAAAGAATTGATGATCCATGATTATATGCATTAGTTCAGTTTTTGCAAAAGTTAATAAATATTTTTTCTGCTAAATAGGGATGTTGAGTGTCTGTGATTATAACCACTAGTTCAGTTTTTTAAAGGTTGATATAGTTCAGAATATATTAAGTGGAGAGGCAATCACTGATGTCTCAATGAAAATTCAGGTGTTTTCTATATCTTATAATATGTGATTGTAATTAGGTTGTGTTGCAATGCTGCATTTGTCAATATTATGGCATATGGTTAGAGACTTGATTGGAGTTTCAGGAGTGACTATGGAGAGCAAAATTGTCCAGGTGTGCAAGTTCACTTTTCCTGGCACATACTTGTTTAAGCTTGTTGGTAAACATGGTTGAGTGACAACAGGTGCTTCTACCAATGCAAAAAAATTTATCATGTGCACCAAAAGCATACAAATTGAATGTTACTGCATGAATGGCTGTGGAGGTGTTTTGCTGTATGTCTCAAGGATACTGTTTATTGTGAGTGCTTTGATGTATGTGTTTATTTCTGAGTATGTGTTAATGCTAGGCAGGTATGAAATAGTTGATGCTGTGTTTTCTCTTCTCTGTGGCATAACTGACAGAAAGAGTCAATTGTTGTGTACAGTCTGTAATATCATATGAAGTGGAATATGGATATAAAAATAAGTTAAGTTTCAGAAGGAAGTCAATTTAAGACCATTTTGAATTCTATGAAGTAATTATCTATTGTTTATTTCTAGCATTGGGAAAGAATAGTCATCAGGTAGATTTGGATATAGTAGATTGTCAATGCTCCAGTAGATATACTTATCTGTATTAATTAGTAATATTTGGTTGTAGATATTTTGTAATTGGTATATGAATTATAACAGGAATCCATGTGGTGGAGATGGTCTGTCTGTTGGTATTGTGTTTAGGATACAGTCTAGTGTTGGAAATTGTCTTATAATGGCAGCTAGGAGATTTATATTATTTTGGATGGGAAAAAGTTGTATGAGTGATGACCAAGTCCATTTTGTGCTAATGGAAAAGTAAGATATTTGGCAGAGATAGAAATAGACTTCCTGTGTCATAATAATTTGGAACAAAGTGAAGAAATATAGAACTTAAAACACTTGGAAAACTTGATAATAGACAAGTAGTAAGTTATTTTTGTGATAATTAATTGGTTGAAAAGGCCATTCTTTAAGTATAGTAAAAGAATGATCTTGGCAAGCAAGGTAGTTATCCTTTCAGCATTATTTTTAAGTCTGCTGTACACTTTTAGCCTCATACCAGTAATTCCAAAATAAAAAGGAAATCCAAGAAAGTCAGAAGTTTGGCTATGATAAATTCATGTAAAGAAACCATGCAGAGATTTTGTTTAAATAAAACCAAGTTTAAATTCTGCAATGTAGTCACTAAGTATTTTTAGAATAGGTAATTGATTTGTTGGTCAAGGAAAATTGTGATGTCATCCATAAACAATAAAGGGTATATGTAATGCAGTATTTGGAATTTGAATGTCAGGAATTTTTTGTTAAATTTTGTTTATGAGAGGATTAATGTGAAACATAAATAATGTGGTGAATGATGATCCATGTGACACTAATTGACCGGTTACAAAAGAAGATGATGTTCTGTCCTTGAGAGTTATGTGAATTTCTTGGCTTAGTAATAGGTTGGTAAATGTGTATAGAAAAGTATGAGATATTATTGACATTGTGAGCATGTGCATTAGAATTTCAACTGGAACAGAGTCAAAAGCAGTTTTAATGTCAATCTGTACAATCATTAGAGCACATCTTTTTATTCTTGAACTGAGTCTAAAATTGTATTAAATATGAGAGCTACTTGGCCTATAAAGGAGTCTTTCATGGCATATTGCATAGATGATATTAGATGGAGTATTTTCAATCAAGAATTTTAATATCAAGGGGCCCCATGGAGATAGATCATAGATCAGATAAATTGGATAACTGAGCAGATTTTTTATTGAATGGGACTAGAGAGATGGGATATAAACCTTGTATATAATATATAACTTTTGTAATAGAAAACTTTTTAAGTCACAGAGGTATGTAGTGATGAAATGACTAAGGTGTGAAGACAAATTTGGGTATTTCATGGGACACAGGAAGACAACTGGTTGGTGTTGTGGCAAGCTGGAGAGCAAAACCAGCAACACTGAAGGATGTACTGGATTTTAGCTGTCCAAAGATGTATAACTTTGGGTTTAAAAACACTCATACTGTATGATTGCAGTTTCTGTTTAAAATGCTTATAAATTGGCTTTATCATGTTATATTCAGCAATGATTACTCCATCAACTTCCAGAACTAAAAAAATTTCCAATTGTGGAGGGGTAGTAGCAATTGGTCCATGTGATGTTGGGTTGGACAGATTTTCCTTTTTGTTGTTACTAAGTACTCTATCAATAAGTTGCATTTGATGATATATAAGTATTATGTTTTCAAATGTGTGTAGGCATGTCAAGGGTAGGTTGATACATTGTAATTCTCCTGTGTAGTTCATCAGTTAAAGCTAGTAGTTTGGAGTGTGTGGAGGTAGCATGCATGATGTGATTGATGTTAAAGGATAATATATTAATAAATAAAATATATCGCTGGACAAATTAAGGAGCATATATTTAAGTTTAAATAGCCTTATGCATGATTCCGAAATAAAAATTCAGTGTTGTTAGTAAAGAGGAATATTCTAATTGTTTTGTGAATACTAATAGTTGTTGTTTGGGCAGCAACTAAATCAAATGTAAGCATCTGGGCTGAGTGAGCTGAAAATGGTGATGGTCTAAGTGTTAATCTGTGGTAAGATCTCCTTTGGCACTCATTAATGGAAATGCAAGTTGATGAAGCTATCTGATAACAAAGTTAGAGTAGCTCATATTAAAGTCACTTAGAAGGATGATCAGATATAAGGGTAATGAGAGTAATGGGTAGAGAGTAATAATTGTAAGACAAGGAGGTATATATACAAACATCACATTAAAAATAATCTTCTGGTAGTGGAATGTAACTATAAACAGGTGGAAGTCAATATAAATTATTTTGAAGAAAGAAAATAGTTAGGCTCGAGTTATGATCAAACTAGTATCCCTGAAGTGATGATGAATCCTTTGAAACAAGCACAGAAACTTTGAACATGTAAGTAGATGCTTGGATCAATTTGAAAGGTATTATATATTTTTGTCTCCGGAAGACCTAGGATATGTAGTTATGTAATTTGTATCCACTTGTTCAGCTGATGATGACGACGATGATTATTATTATTATATCAATGGTATGAATAAGAATTTGGGATATGTTATATTTAATTAAAGTAATTAGCTCTTCCTAGAAAAGCATGATGTTATTTTTTGTTGGTCATTATATGTTGATGGTATTAAAAATATCATTTAAAATTATTTTTTTATTACGTTGATTCTTTTTAATCTCATATCTCATGTAAAAGTAAAATATTACTTTATAAACTTCTTCATTCTTAAAAGATAATTTAAAATAAACAATGAATTTCAGTAACCTTTCATTATTTTCATTTTCTTTTTTTTATATTCACTGCAATATATGTGTGCTTGTATATGTGCGAGTACGTGTATATGAAAAAAATGTTCGTGCTGTATTGAATTATTATTTTCCAAGCCTGTAACCTATGCCTTGAAGTTTTTAAATAGTTGCAAATTTGAAAAACTAAAAAAATTTTTATGTCGTTATACCATAACCAACCCAATTAGCCAACTCAAAATTGGTAACTACATAGGCATCTATCTAGATTTAGATAAATGAGAAAATAACGAAAAAAATGTTCAAACCGCAGTAATGGCAAATGACTAGATTGTTGAAAAAATATTTTCTTCATTTTTTTTTTTTGCATGAATATATATTATTAACACGTGACTATAATTTTGCATTAGGTTTTTACTTTAGTAGAGCTATGCTTGCAAATAGATGTATACTGCATTTAATAATCTAAATTAACATTTTAAAATAAAAACTATTTGCAAAAAAAAAAAAAAATCTATTAGTAAAGAAATTGTGGTGACTACAAAATAAAAAGAAGAGAAAATGGGTTATAATTATAATCCAAAAATAAATTAACAATCAGCCTATGTAAAAAAAGTAAAATATTCGATCACATGAAGTTTTAAGGAATTAAACAATAAAATTACAAATCAATGGTCGTTTGAGTCATCTTTTTACTAAAAAAAAAAGATGTTTGTTAATCATAATAATATACTATAACCCTAGTAGCAGAAGTGTAATAACGTTATCAGGTTTGAAGAATAACATGTGTGGGGGTGCACCTATGCATGCACATATATGGTAAAGAAAGAGAAAATACACAGTTCATAAATTAAAGGGCATAGTAATATCTTTTAGGTTTCATGTATTTGGAATTTTATCAATTCCCAGAGGAAATAGAATAGTGAGTCAAATCCAAGAAAAAGAATTATTAATTAACAATATTTTTTTTAATTATAAATAAAACAATAAAAAAGCTGGCAAAGAATTTTCTCTTTTGTAATGCGTATTAGGTAAAAAAAAAAAAAAAAAAGAAAGAAAGAAAACAGCTATTTCTTCTTTTGTTGAAGAATACAATGGAATATTTTTCTCTAAGGTTTGAGATGGTAAAATAGTCTGTGTCATAGTTCAGGCAATAGCTAATAATGCAGCCAGTAAGCAATTATTTATTAAGAGGTTAACTTCATTGTAGTATTTTAAAGCAGTGGTCTCCAACCCCCGGTCTGCGGACCAGCGCCAGCCACAGAAAACTTCTGCCGGTCAATGCTGGAAAGTTTGTAATAATAAGATTTTAAACTTTTAATTAATATAAACAATTTTTCTTTATTTTTTCATCGCATTTTTACCGGATTAAAAAAAAAGAAACAGAAAGAAAACAAAATCTAATCAATCATACATAAATTAATTTATTTTTCTATTTATCATAGATGTTTATTGGGGGGGGGGGGGGGAGCTAGAATTAAATTTTTTATTATTTTTCTAAAAAAATTCTAAATTAAAAAACAAAAAGTTTTTTTATTATACAAACTCCATATATATATAATTTCATCTTGTATATTTAACATTAAATACAGATATTACATTTATCATAATCATTGTCATGTAATTACACTAGCTGTGATATTTCCCAACATTCAGGTGAATAACATTTTATTCTTGCATGTTTTAACAATGAAATAATAAATGTAGCAATGCAGGCACATTAATGAAAATGATTGTTATTGTACTGTTTTCTGTAACAGTATGACTGTGCAACTCAAGAAAGAGTGTTCAGCATGTTAAGGTAAGTAACACCATTACAATACACAGTAATTAGTGTGCTGTTTTGGTCAGTTATAACAATTATGTTCATTAAGGCTAAGCAGTTTACATCTTTAAGAAAATTTATCTGCAAACTTCTGCCAGTCTGCAAAATCTTATCCTTATTTTTGCTGGTCCGCAGGTGTAAAAAGGTTGAAGACTACTGCTTTAAAGTACTTAAAGTAAGCCATGCAGTGAAGGGTTTGTCTTGCTGCTAATTGAAATTGCAATGCTTATATTAGAAGCTATAAAAATGTTTGGATTTTAGTGAAGAATATTTTGCCATGAAAAGCTAGGGAACAACAAGTATCACATCAATTTGAAGACCCTCAGTGTGCAGTCCAATTTTGTAAATAATAACACAGTGTATAAAGTTATATCTCTGCCTATTATAATCAACCAGTAAAGGTAAAGAACCAAATTATGCAGACAATTAGACTTATATGAAATTTATATGCACTATACTAATACAGAGGTAATTTACATATCCAGTGTGGTAAGAAATATATGCTTTAAGGAAATTATATAGAGAAAACTGATATAAGAAACTTTAAGATGTAAGACATTAAATATTTGTTGTTGCTTTTCCTGGTAAGATATTAATCTATTTATTCCATAATATTGAGAAGAGACTTTAAACTCTCAAAGATTAAAAGAAGTGAATTATCATGATATATTATACTATTTCGTTTGAATTATGAGTATAAACTCAAACTGAATTATGTTAAATGATATATTATGCTTCATTTTATATAAAATGTATGAAATTACTAGAAGTAAAATTAAAATCTAAGAATTATTTGTTAAAAATATATTAATGATTATATAACTGATTTTATATCTATATGTGAAATTATTAAATGAGAAGAAACTAAATATATGAGATATTTGTTGAACATAGATTAAGTATTGTGCACTTGATTTTATATTTATATGTGAAAATACTGAGAAGGAATTGAAATGTATAAGCTATTGATTAAAAGTATATTATTTATTATGAGCTCGATTTGGAGATCTACATTTGTAATTAATATTATAAAGGTACAACTAAATTACATATATATATATATATATTGTTTTATTAATAAATGGTTATATTGTTTTATTAACCCATTTTGTTTGTTTTTCATTAATTTAAATATTATTTCAACACACACACACATGCTAGTTCATAAAAATATCAACAACTCTGATAACATGCAAACCACTAAGAAAGGTCCTGTGGTGTTACTGTAATGATTTGTAAATGATGATAATAATCATCTTACATAATTCTAAGTAAATGCTCTCTTTCAAGGAGGTTTGGTGCCAGAAGATTCTTTCAATAGAAACCAAAAACAAATAAAATACTTTTGAGTCATTGTATTCATAAAATCATCATCATCATCTCTATAGTTGATTTTAACGATATATTCAAACCATGATTTTATAAAATTCACATTCATATGTATGGAATATTTTTATAATTATATATCTATGCTTATTAATCACGGCATATCTTATATATACTGTGTAGATCATCATTTTGGGTTCAAATTTAAACTATTGAGGTATTTACTATGAGAATAACCAAGAGGAGAATATTACCAGTACATTATGTATTTACCATTGCAAAACTTATAAGGAAATAAATATATAGAAAAACTGTATTTGTTTTTCTTTTTTAATAATGCTTAATTTAGTTCACAACTTAATATTTTTTGTAGTTTTTTGTCTATAGAATATTATAAGTAACACTAACTTGACTTTGAAAAACCATAGTACATATGAATTAGAGATGATTATAAGTTTATTAATGGAGTAAAATGAGAAATTTCAGTTTAAAAGATCAGTGTGCAGATTTTTAATAAACCATTTATGATTAATCTAAAATTGATATATACCCACCACACACAGCCTTTTATAATTTAATATGAAGTGCTTTATATACATTACATATATTTACAGCTGACAAACCTTTCTATAAATATTGATTAGCATGAATCAATAAATCACACTAGCATTGCCTTCAAGTCCTGTTAACAGGTTTCTGACAGTTGAAGTTATAAATAAAGGCAATACTGTCACACAGAGATTATAGTTAGACAATCCTTCAGTTTTACTATTTGAAGATATCTATTAAAATAAAGATTTAAATTTTCATATATTCTAATTATTAGCTATATTGATACAACTTTATATATATTAATAAATTTAGGTTTGACGTTAAATATTTTGGAATCTGTAACATAATTTAAGAAAGCATAATAAAGACAAATACTATGCATATATACATAGATATGTGTCTGTACACATTTTATTGATGCTTATTAAGTTTGAGCACTGGAAATGTCAAAATTGATCTGCTATCCATGGGTCTTATGTTTTAGAGTTTGATAACCTCCATTGCATTAATTCATGCAAGAGAGAAATAATAACAAACAAAAAATAAAGGAGGCAATGTTAATAAATAAAGATAAAAAGTGCTTAATAAATCGACACGTAGCAAATGTCAGAATCAATGAATTATGGGACAGCTAAAAATAGAAGATGATTATCTTTGAAAATACCTTAGAAGTTTGATTTTAAAAGTTTTAACTTTAGTTGACAAAGACTATTTAGTCAGTTGAAAATACTCCTATATTGATTAAAAGTTTGAATTTATATTACTGTATTTGTTTTATTATTTGAATATAAAATTATATATAAGTTAAAGGAATACAGACATCGATTAATATTATACATATATATAATCAAAATTACCCCAAATTCACAATTCAATTAGACTAGCCAAAAAACATAAACTATAATACACAATCAATGGTTTCACTGTTACAAGCAGACTTGTCAAGTGTAAATTTTGGGTAATTTTGATTATTTTATTGACTAGTTTAGCTTTGGGCTTTTAATAAATATTGTACCCATTGAAATTTTAAATAAATTTTAATATGTAATGTCAATTTTTTTTTTGGGGGGGGGGGGATTTTAATAGTGAATATATTAACCTGGGACAGCATGGGAATATGTTGCTATGACAACATATAATATTGAGAAGAAAAAATGTTTATTATTAAATGTATATAAAAATTGTGAAATGACTTTATTCATTTAAATAATAAAGATTATAGTCTTAATAAAATTCTTATTTTTTTTATTATGTATATTTTCATTACTGCATTCACAATAGTAGATTCCAAATAATACACCTAAATATTTGATGTCTCAAATGCATTTGTTATTTTATTTGTATAATATTGTATTGAAAAATACTTGTAAAGAGTATATTCCCATTGTAGTATGAAAGAATGTAATCCTTGTTGCTTAGTTTATGTTGGAATAAAAGAATACTATTTGTATTTTAAAAAGTAAATATTGTATAGTAAATGCAATAAATTATAAAATATTTATTTCTATTTGTCATTATTTTATGTAATAAGATTTTTATTTTTGGAACACTGGCTAGAATTGACCAAAGAGTTAATACAGAGTAATGCTATACTTTCTATTACATTACTATAGTTTCTCTTACATCAATTTAAAAAAAATTATAAATAGTACTAAGCAGGTTAAATGAGCTCTTTTATATCTTGGCTTTAATAGAAGCAACTACTAAGTTCTTTCTTATGATTTTTTTAATATTTATTTTTACAAGTATATGATTATTAAATGGATAGAATGAAAGGGTGAAAGCAATAGTGTTTTTCAATTCACTGAACAAATCTATTAAGGATTTGTTAAGAGCAATAATTTATTGTTATGAAAGTTAATTCTTAGCATTTTCAAAAACCATCAGAATGTTTCTTTGCTTTAAAAATTGATATTATCTACAATTCAATGATAAGATCTAAATACTAACAACTGAAAAATGTACACAAAGAATATGTTCACCTGCCAATATAGTTTTATGAGCTTGATGGATTATTTATATACAAGGTAGAAATTAGCTCATTTTCCATAGCATTGCATGAATAAAACTAGCATATGCTCACTTATAAAGTTTTATGAATTAATTACTTGCTAAATAAAAGGATATCTACACTGCATCATCATGGATATAAACTAGTTTTTGTACACTCATTATGTCATAGATGAAATACTTACTAAAGAAAAAAATAATTTAGATATTTGAAAAATATCAGAAGTAATAAAATGTGTTTTGAATCTAATAGTTTTTCATGCTATTTTTACTTTTTCTGAAGTAATAAGATTGTTAGAAAGTAGTTTAAGAAATAGACCAAAGAACTATGGTACTATTTAGGAGTATCGTATTTGAAGACAATTACTCAGATCATTTGCTATTGTATATATCATTATTATTATTTTTTATAAATGTATAGTGTATGTTAATATAAACCTGTGTTCTTCAACCCTTGGTCTGTGGACCAGTGCTGGGCTGCAGAAGTTTTTTACCGGTCCTCCGGTAGACTGGCAGGAAAGGGAATAACAAAATAATAAGAGTTTAAACTTTTAATTAATATAAACAATTTTTATTTATTTTTTCATCTCATTTTTACCCAATTAAAAAAAAAGTCTTGCGTTGTTAGCCGAGAGGTATCGCAGCAGCAATGCAAGCAAGTAGTTGGTTGCAGACGGTTGTGGGTTCGCATCCTGGCTGATGCTATGACATATGAAAAAAGAAAGAAACAGAACGAAAACAAAATCTAAACAATCATACATAAATTAATTTGTTTTTCTAATTATCATAGATGTTTGGGGGGGGGGGGGTAGAATTAAATTTTTTATTACTTTTCTAAAAAAATTCAAAATTAAAAAAAAAAGTTTTTATTATATAAACTCCATATATATATAACTGCATTTTGTATCTTTAACATTGTTGTTTTGATCAGTTATAACAATTATGCTCATCTAAGGATATGTAGTTTACATCTTTAAGAAAATTTATCTATAGACTTCTGCTGGTCCGCAAAACCTTATCCTTATTTTTACTGGTCTGCAGGTGTGAAAGGGTTGAAGGCCACTGATATAAACTGTAATATAATTTAAATTAAGTAGATTTATTTTACATGCTTAAAGTACAAGAATTATATTTTTCTAAATTCAAGGGTATATTTTGAGATAAGTGATTATGATTTTAATTTTAAAAAATATTCATCTCCTTATTCAGTGAGCATAAATTAATAGCAATTATTTATTTTTGTTTATTCTCTTACAACAATGTGAATGAATAGGTGGATTCATTCTTAGTATATTTTTATTTTGTTTTTGACTCTCTTATATTTTGAAAAGTGCATATGTGTTGCAATACATCTGAGTTTCATAAATTTAAATTTTCAGTTTTAGCATTTTATAGGTGAAGTTTGATATACAATCATCTATTTAATTTAAAAGAATTAATGTCAATTGAAAACCTATTGCATAAAGCATAATTGGATCATATGAATATATTTTAAATATTTTATTGCCATATATATTGATTTCAATTTATACCCACTTGTTAATAAATTTTGAATTAATTTAAAACAAATAAATTTTCTTGGTACTAAGGTTTTAGGCTTATTTAAATATTATGTGCTGACATTGTGCTCAATAAGAATTAATAATGCAAATTTATTGGTTAATCATATTTGGATGTTACAATATTCACTAGTTGATTATACCACATAATTCATTAGAAGCAATTACAAAATAGTTTGGAATCCAAACCACAGGATAGGTAAGAGAGTATAATCACATATCATTTTTGTGTATTGAATTTAATGTTTATTATCTGAACAGGTATAGATTTTTATAATGCAATAAATTAATTGATTTGACATTTTTAAATATTTAATAAGTAATTAGAAGCTTGTTGTAATTATTTTGTTATTAACAAATAACAATTATAATAAAATTGAAATTATATATGAATTTATTTGATGATTGATCAAGGTACAAATATGATCATTATTGAAGATGAGTAAAAGTAATTGCAATAAAATGTTCATATATTTCATTTTAATTCTTTATTGATTAAAGTGAATAATATATTAAATCAGAGAACTATAAAACATTAATAATCTTTCACATGTCTTGATGATTATAGTCTAAAGTTCTAACAACTTAGTTTTATTAAATTGAGGAGTAAATGGATATGATTTGTCAATTGTGTTTGAATAAGCATCGAATAGGAATCTATTGTTTATTTTATATATTGATGTGATTGGATATTATAAATATTAATTTTACTTAATATGTTGATTTTAAGTGGACAGATATGTTAGGTTAATTGATTTTGTATTATTATTGAGTATTTAGTCTTATTATAAGTAACTTAACTTATAAGAGAATACTGGTATTAGTAGAATACCATAACTAGATTAGCATTATTTTTATGTAGTTGTAATTAGATATCAATTATTGAGTTATATATTTAGTTAGATATCATTGATGTTGTAAACTTGTTGGTCATATTAAAATTATTTCATCCATCCATAAACTATTCTGTTTTAATATAAATATAAATAACCATTTAACTTTTAGTACAAGTTTGTATTATTATAAAGTGTTTTGACTCATAAGGAATATTAAGGTTTATCCGCTAATTATTTGTCATTATTTTCATTCTATTTTAAAAAGTCAATATAATAGGCTTATACTGTTGTTTATAAGATAATGATGTTTAGTTTTATGCTTTATCTTTAATCTATTGTAAATAATGCTTATATTTTAAGATAGATTGAAATAATAATTTTATTTGTTTTCTATTCATTTTAAATGCTGTTGGAATCTATGACATCAAAACAAAAATTATTATCATTGTTTTATTGATTTAAGTGTTAGATTGTTATTCATTGGTTGATATTTACATATTTTCATTGTGTTGCCAATGAACTACAATTCACAGGCATTAATAAATTAAGATTGTTTTTCCTTGGTACATATTTTTCTTCTGTTACAAATGGTGATCAATAATTAGACTTACATAGGATACAGTATGGCCCATAATTTTATTCTTTTAAAAATGACATTCAACTTCAGAGTATATTTTTATTATTACAAATGATGACCAATGATTGGGTGATATTTTAATTCATATTAAAGTTATATTTCACATTATGATCATTTTTATTGTGTTATAAATGGTTCAACCAATTAAAGGGCCCAATTAAAGATCAAAATCATATTTTATAGGCAGTTATAATCTATTTAAAATTTTTAAAAGAATTTGTTTAGATAATAAGTGAAGAAATGTTTTGTATGCTTCAAAAACTGAATTTCATTATTATTGTCATTCTCTTGCAGGTTTTCATTGATAACTGGAAGATTGCATGGATGAATATGTTATATCAAATAATAAAATAATTTAAAATATTGTCATAATTTATTTTGATTAAAGAGAGGATATTATTCTTGCTAAAAAAAAATAAGTAAATATTGAAATCAATAATGTTGAAATGTCAGAATCTGAAAATATTATTCAGAGAATGTTGAGGAAAATGATGGAAGAGATGAAGATTCAAAGTAGCGAAGTGAATAAAGAATTAAGGGAAAATATAAAAAGAAAAATTAATAATAAATTTAAGATTCAAAGTAGAGAAAATAAAGAATTGAGCAAAGATATAATTAGAGAAATTGATAATAGATTTGAGATTCAAAGTAGAGAAAGTAAAGAATGAAAAGAAGATATCATAGAATTAAAGAGCAATTAAATAATAAGCTAAACTTGTTGTTAATTGATTTAAATGCTGCAAATGTCAGATTTAAAGAATTCAAATATCATTTTGATGTTAAATTAGGAGAATCTGGTGATCAGGTTTAATGAATATAGAGATCAATTGGATAAATCCTAAGAATGGTTAGAAGTCAGATTTGAAAATTTAAATAGTGAAATTAAAACATGTCAAGTTCAGCATAAAAAGTTGGAGAAAAATATATGAAAATTTGAGAAAGCATACCAAAGTAAAATAGAATTAAAAAATATATAGAATCACATAAAAGTAGAATGTAAAAAATGTGTAAAGAGCATAATAAGACTGATAATGAAATAAAGAAGTTGCAAAAACTGTTCAAAGAGTCATAGCATGATTTGAAGAGTATGCAAAAAGAATTAAATAGTATTAAAAAATGAGACCAGGAGAGTTAAATGATTTGAGAGACAGGTTATATAATTATCATTATCTTTTCAGGAATTAGAAAGCTGTAATAAAATGCAGAAAGAAATTTACAATAAGATTGAAGATAATATATTTCTAGAACAAGAGATACTTAAACGTTTTGAGGAGCAAGAGATAAGTATAAATAATATTTATAATGTTAGGAGATAGGATGTTAGGAATGAAGAATACTCCTGTTAAATGTAATGTTGATCATATAGATAGAGAATATAAACGTGCATGTTCAGAGGATAAGCTCTATATTAAAGTTGAGTATGATATATTGTCTCTGTACATTGAGGAGAATAATAAACAGTTGTTTAGTTCAAATGAAATTAAAGATGAAAGAATGAATAGCAACATAGCTAGATTTAAACAGCTTAAAGTTTTTAAAGAAAAGTATGATGAGAACCCTGTACAATATTTTAGTGTCTTAAAAAAGCTGTTCTCTTTAAGTGATTTAGGTGAGATTAAGAAACTATTTATAGCAAGCAACCATTTAAGTTCATCTGCCAAATATTAGTGGAAATCATTATTCAACAAACCAAAAACATATGAGGATTTTAATATGTTCTGTTGAATAGTTTTTGGGGGATAAGACAAGCGGGACAACATGAAGTATCAGATTAATCAGGACAAGTACAGTCCTAATAAAGGCAGATATATTCAATTCTTCTGAATGCAAGCAGATAATTTGAAAATTCTGACCACATTTCTGTAATCAGAAAACCAAATAATTCATATAGCCAGGAGAAACTTGCTGAGGAACATTGAGCAAACTTTAATTGCTGCTGACAGGCATACTATAGAAGAAGTATCCAAAATACTCAGAGTGCTTGAGAAAATTTGAAATACCTGTAGAAAATAATTATAAGTAGAATAAGAATAGTCATGCATATAATGTTTTCTCTATTAACTTTCATAGTAGTAAAAAAAATAGAGACAATCAAGAGAATAGATTTTATATAAATAATAAGAACCATAATGTAAAATCATAATGTTCCGGTGTGTGTAAATAACAATAAGAGTAATCATAAAAGTTATAATAAAGTAGAAAAGCATGCATGTGCAACAGGAAGTTGTCTTGTTAGCAAATAATAAGTCTGTGAAAATGCTTAGGGCTAAGACAAAAACTAGTCATTTAAATTATGTTTCAAAAGTATTTTATTCATTCTTTGTTAAGAAAACATTGGTTACACTTATTTACTTTTTTTACAACATTAAGTAAATCTTAGACACTAGATACAACAAATCAATAAAAAAACAAACAGATATTATTATTGAGGCAAGTGTGTCATGCTATAGTTGTGAAGATTGAGAGAGTTTCAACGAGGTTTCTATATATACCTTGTAATTGGAAACTTTTCTATTCTTTTCTTTTATTGTTTCTAGCTTATTTTTAATGTAATTAGTGGTCTTCTTGAAATGTTTTCATAGAGACATATGCATTTTATAGCCATATAGCATAGAAAACAAAGATATTAGCACATACATTCAAAAAAAGACTACCAAATCCCTTAAACATATATCCAATATTCATATTTTTATTCTTAAATATGATTGGTATTTTTGCCCTGATCTGGTCAAAGCTGGGACATTGTGAAATAAATGTGAGATTGGGTTTCATCTCCCTTTACAAAGATCACAGCAATCATCTACTGATTAAATCTGTCTTTTATATTTGTAAAAAAAATTGGTAGGTAATCAAAAAAAATAAAAAAAAATTAGGCTCAAGTGACCAATATCTAAATTTGTGACATAGTTGTTTATTTGGAAGTTCAAGTATAGACTTTTCATGAATTTTTGTAGCTGGGGAATGTAATAAATATACTTCCCAATATTGATATTCACCCTTTTGGGGAATATAGACCATAACCAGTGTTAGAAATGTAATTAGATGTTTACAAGAATTGCAGTTTTTAATGATAAAAAAATTAAGGCTACTTTAACAGATCAAGCTACATCATTTCTGTCTAAGGAGTGGAAAAGTTGGATTTAATGAGAGAATATAAACATATTTTGTGTTCAATTAGAAACCCACAGTATAACCTGTGTGCAAGAGTTGGGTGTGCATTGTGTAAATTGTTTAAAGCATAACTAGAAAACAACCACAGTAACTGGGTAAATAAATTGAAAAAAGTCATTCATTATATTAATATAACTCATAATGAGTCAACTAAATTTACTCCAATATATGCATTTCAGATGTAAGGAACATATATTAATTAAGACTCCATTACCTACTATATCTGAAGAAGAGATAAGACTATGATATTGATCTATCAAAGGCTAATGAAAATTTGAGAAAAATGGAACAGAAAAGAATTAACCAAGCCCCTTATAAGCCTTGTATATTTAAAATAGGAGATTTTGTGTTTGTAAAGACTCCTCAAGTCAGTGGCCCACACAAATTTAGATTTACAAAGTTTTTAAACATATATAAAACACTGTTTCAAATAAAGAGAAAAGTGGAAGAGAATGCACTTTTCTTAAAAAAACCCTAAAGGTGAAAAATGAACCCTCAATGCCCAGAGTTTAAAGTCAGTAGCACCAACCACATAAATGTGGTTTAAAAAAAAAAAAATTAAAATTAGAGTATAGTATATTATATAGAAGTTAACTATTGCTAGTATTTAAACTTGAAACCTATATTAGTTAGTGGTAATATGATTGGATATGTTTAAAAAGCAAAAAATGTGAAATCTTTGTTTGTAATTTGGATATAATTAAAATATAACCTGTTGATGAAAAGTCTTTGTTGTGCAAACACTTTATACCAGAACTAAATAATTAATAAATGAATGAACATATAGTATTATAGAAGATAAATAGTATGGAATATGGTAACAGAGAAAATAATTTTTTAAACATTTGTGTTCATATCTTCTTATGTATTATTTTGAAGTGTTATGTAATCCTAAAGATATGAATATTTTGGAAATCACTTAAAGAAAGGGGATATATAAATGTATTCATAATAGTGCAAATATAATAAATGATAAAAATTTATAACTATTAGATCCTTAAATTTAGTAATAGTTGGCCTTAAATAATTTTAGTAGGAGTAGTGAATAATTTGCTTTATGAATAAAATCTCTGGAACATAAATTTATCTTTAAAGTTGAATAATAGAAGTAATCTTAAAAGGAATTCTATAATGGAAAAATAAATTGGAAATGCATTATATGAAAGAAACTTGATTAATGTTTTGGTGGAATCATGATAAGAATGATGAGTTAGCTTGTTTCAATATAAGAAATTTTGAGTATAGTATGTCATATTGGTTGGTTATAACAAATTTGATGAGATTATTGAAAGAGGTAAAGATATAAAAGTTATTGTCAAATTTATAATAAATCTTAAGCAACTGTAATTGACAAGTTTTATAAAGGATAAAAAAAATAGAAATGTATAATTATACTTTATGGTACATTGCTAATAGAACACTAGATGAGCCAATTCTTTGTTAATAATGATGTTTTTGGCATATTATTTATTAGAGCTATACAATAAAGTAATAGCAATAGGTAAAGAAGATGGAAATAAAAGAGTGAATACATTTTGTCACATTTTTATCAAAATACTGATGAAGTATTCAGGATTTATGATGATTAAATTGTTATACCCTAAGGGGGGGGGAGGAAAAATAGACAATTATATATATTTGAGTAAAAATAGTTCATTATGTATATTAAAAATAATAGTAAAGTTATTGTTATTACTTTAAAAAAAGTTTTTTTTGTCAGTAGAGAGATGTTGTAGCTCCTGAAATTTGCAATAAATTTCAATATGTAATGTGATGTCAATTTTTAAAAAATTTTTTTTTTTCATTTCATTTTAATAATGAATATATTAATCTGAACTGCATTGGACTATATTGCTATGACAATATATATATATTGAGAGAAGCTTATTATTAATTGCAGTTTGTAAAAATTGTGAAATGACTTTAAAACATTTTAAAAATGTGTAAACTTATTATTTTCTTTATTATGTGTATTTTATTGCATTCACAATAATAGGTTACAAATAATATACCTAAATATTTAATGTCCCAAGTATATTTGTTATTTTATTTGTATAATATTTTACTGGAAAATATGTGTAAAAATTATATTTTCATTGTAGTATGAAAGAATATAATCCCAGTTGCTTAGTTTATGTTGGAGTAAAAGGATACTATTTGTATTTTAAAATGTAGATACTATATGTTATGTGTAATAAATTATAAAATATTTACTTTTATTTGACATTATTCTATATAATTATAAATTTATTAAATGCACATTGATTACATAAGTAATATTTACTGAGGCTATAACCTCGACAATATGTGTATAACATGCGATAGTAGGGACCTCTACAGGTGTTTTAACCACAAGCTTGCGCTCTGGAAAAAAAGAGGGGAACCCCTTCTTTACTTCAACCTACTTTCTATTTAAATCTTTCCATTGACTCGTTGTAAATCGAAAGATTTCATGAGTATTAATGTGTAATAAGAAATGTGGACTTAATCAGTGAAGTATTGTTTAACTTCACGCTCGCAGATCTAACCGCTTCAGCTTCACCTATTTAAATAGAAAGTAGGTTGAAGTAAAGAAGGGGTTGCCCTCTTTTCTTCCAGAGTGCAAGCTTGTGGTTAAAACACCTGTAGAGGTCCCTACTATCGCATGTTATACGCATATTGTCGAGGTTATAGCCTCAGTAAATATTATTATTATTCTATATAATAAAATTTTAATTTACGAGCCTAGAAAATTCAAAATAATTATATATAGAACTAAGCAGATTCAATTAGCTATTTTATATTGAAGCAGTCGGATCTGAGTTCAATCCTAGCTTCATGACATCTAGCCATAAGCCCACTTCAAACCCTAGTACTAACCTTAAATTTCCGATGCAATGGGGCTTTATACCTTCAATCCACACTAATTTCCATAAAGAAAAACTTATTTTATAAATGTGTATTAAAATTAATTTGTTTGAGTTTAAATTAATCAATGCTATTAATAAATTCATGATAAAATTATTCATGAATTTATATATATTACAACTGCATGAATTGTGTGTATATATTTGTAAATATTTAAATATATATAATTGTTCAAAAGTTTCATTGCATCGGGAATGTTTATTTCACTTTTAAATAATTTGTTAAATTTTTAATGATTAAAAGCTACATTCTTTCGATAAGCTTTCAGATTCTCCCTTTCCAAAACAATGGGTAAAGTTTTATTAATTAAAAAAAAGATAAGTATTTAAAATGTAAGGATTTCCTAATTAAAATCATTTTTCTGATTTTAAGAATTCGTTTTCTAATTAGAAAATGAATTCAAGTTAATGAGTTTGAAAGCCAATGAGTTTGAAAGCCTTATCGAAGGAATTTATCTAAAAACCAGTAAATTTTGTAGCATTGATAATGAAAGAAGTGCTATCCCGAAGGCATCAGATACAGTATATATAGCTCTGAAAAGTTTGGAGAGATGAAGCCATCTTTGTTGTAGAGAAGTGCCAGTAAACTCTATGTGTTTTAAAATCATGAATTCAAATAGTGTTCCTATCATGGTAAGGGGCTAAAACTTCAGGAATCTGGCTACGGTTCCTGAAGTCTCCTGAAAATCTTCACTGAAGCTGCTAAATTCTTTCTGGACAAATCATGCTGCCAAAATCAAATAAAATGCTGTTCAAGTAATCGATCAAATGCATGCCTACATTTTACCAACCCAGACGTGTAAACTAAGGAACCAGCCCCGGAAGAAATGGGTAATATATTTCCATAATGAACCGTAACTTTCTGGCCAGTTCCGAACTTTATTTACACTTCCTTTAAGAGCTCTTTTCATTCTTTAATGTAATACTCTGTGTAAAACCTTTTATTATGCTATTTTAAATTATATAAATTTTCTCAATCTCTAGTCTTTAAATTTAACTTTCCTTCCTTACGATGGCAGTTCATTTACTATATTATATATATTTATTGTGATTTTTTTAATATCATTTATTTTTAATTATATGTCAATAATCCTTTGACTCAATGAGACTTTGTTCCATTTGATTTATGCAAATAATATAATATTAAGTCTAATTGTAATTCTTGCCCATTAGAACTAAATTTATACGTTCTATTAATCATCGAGTCAAAAGAAATTATTAAATGTTTATTAGTTTTATAATTGGCTAAAAATAAATTATTAGCTTCAATTCTAATCTATGCCCCAGCTATTTTTTCTCGTATTCACCAATATTTATTTATTCACGTATAATCTAAAATGTTTTTGTAAAAGGGTCGATAAAGGAATCAACTAAATATATTCTAATTCAAATTTCTGTTATTTTCTATTAACATTCAGAAAGGGCACGATGTTTGGGGCATAATTAATGTAATTTAATAAATGCTTTGAAATAGTTTTAGTTAAAAGCTCGTTTGACTTTAATTAATTTGATCAAGTCATCACATAGGGCATTATATAATAAATTGGGTTTTATTATTCAAACAATGACTATCAAGTCATCATCTTTGAACATTGCTGATGTAGGGCCATCTTTTGTTTCACAGGTTTGTCAGTGGTGATATTTCTGATATTTTAATTATAGAGGAAGAAAGCACTTCCTCCCTCACTCATGTTATATTTGGAACACCAAAGGTTCATAGTTACGACTCGGCCTGGCTTTCCCCATGTTTCGTATCTCCTTAAAGGGCAGTAAGACTTGTCAAGTACAAGCCACCATACCAAAAACACTGACCAGTGATTATCTTTCCTTTTCATTTATAGCTCATAATTCGTCAGCACTGTTACCTCTCTGTTCCACTAAAGCCCGCTCTTATGCTCGTAATTCATGATGAAGTGATTTCAATTAAAGTCGAACAAATTCTCAGTTCTATTTAATTAAATAAGTTTTCTAATAAAGGTTAAAGTTATGCCCTAAATATGTATCTTGCTCTTCATGAATGGATTTGTGAATATGAAAATAAATCTCACATTCTTTCGTATAAAATTAGAGTAATAATTTCCTTTACAACTGAATACCTTTATCTGCCTTTATTTTCTTGTTGGGGGCATAGACATAGAATTCCATAATATTGTGTAATACTCATTGGCATATAATAAGGACCGCCACTCTTATTATAATTATAAACTTTGTTAAAGGCTAGAGGTGATTCATATAATCATTATTTAAAATTCAAACAAAACTATTAATGGTATTATTAAATATTTTATAAACACACTTGGTTTCTTATTTCTTAATTCTCTTATTCAATAATTATTCTAATGTTAATGCTCACTGTCTGTATTGGCAACCTGAACATATACATATGATTCAATTTAAAATTATATTTAGTTAATTTATTATCCGATATTAGTGTCAGTTCAGGGATCTCTAATCCTCACCAACCATTGAGTTAGTTTCTTGGCGCATAGCACTGTGCTGTCGATTTAGATTTCTACTAATCTGAGCTGGTGAGTTGGGTTTGAATTCAGTTTGGTTCAGCTGAGTTTGGATCTGACTTGCAGTTTAGGTGGTGGACATTTTTCGACTGGTACAATACCTTGGATTTAATAGAAGCAAATCTAAATTCCTTTATGATTTTTTTATATTTATTTTTAAAAGTATTTCACTATTAAATGGCTAAAATGAGGGGGTTAAAGCAATAGTGTTCATCCATTCACCAAACAAATTTATTGCCGATTTATGAAGAGCAACTACTTATTGAAAGTATGAAAATTAATTTCTAACATTTTCAAAAGCAATCAGAATATTTCTTTGCTTTAAAAATGAATAGCATCTACTTTTCAATGATCAGTTCTAAGTGCTAGCAACAGAAAAATGCAAGCAAAGATTGTGTTTACCTGCTCATATAATTTTATGAGCTTGATGGATTATTTATACACAAGATAAAAATTAGTTCAATTTCCATAGCACTGTCATTGATAAAACTAACCCATATTCACTTATAATGTTTTAGGAATTAATTACTTGCAAAATGAAAAAGATATCTACCCTGCATTATCATGGATATAAACTAGTGTTTGCACACTGATAACATCATAGATCAAATACCTGCTAAAGGAAAGAATAATTTAGATATTTGAAAAATATTGGCATTAATAAAATGTATTTCAAATGTAATAGATTTTCATGATATTTCTACCTTTTGTGGAATAATAAAACATCATATGGTGGTTTAAGAAATAGACACTAGAACTATGATACTATTTTGGGAATATCATATTTGAAGACAATTACTCAGATCATTTTCTATTATATATATCATTATTATTAACTTTTTTATAACTGTATAATGTACATTAATATAAATCATAATATTATTTAAATTAAGTAGAGATTTATTTTACATGCTTCAAGTATAAGAAAGTCATATTTTTTTAAATTCAAATTTATATTTTATAGACAAGCAATTATGATTTTAATTTAAAAAATATTTATCTCCTTATTCATTGATCATAAATTAATATCAAGTATTTATTTTTTGTTTTATTCTCTTAGAACAATGTCAACAAATAGGTATTCATCTTTATTATACTTTTATTTCCATTAACTATATACATTTTTATATGATGATTAAGAATGTTCTTGACTCTCTTATATTTTGAAAAGTGCATATACATTACAACATGTCTGTGTTACATAAATATACATTTTCAGTTTTAGCAATTTATAGATAAATTTCAATATACAATATTATATTTAATTTAAAAGAATTAATGTCAATCAAAACCCTATTGCATAAAGCATTTTTGGATCATTTGTATATATGTTAAATGTTTAATTGCCATATATATTTGATTTTAATTTATACCCATTTGTTAATAGATTTTGAATTTATTTAAACAAGTAAATTTGTTTGATTGCCAGTCAATTTTACACTGCAAATTTATTGGTTAATCATATTTGGATGTTATGATATTCACTAGTTGATTATACAACATAATTCATTAGAAGCAGTTACAAAATAGTTTGTAACTCAAACCACAGAAGAGGTAAAAGAATTTAATTATATATTAATATCATTGTATTGAATTTAATATTTATTATATGAACAGGTATAGATTTTTATATTATAAATTAATTGATTTAACATTCTTAAGTATTTAATAACTAATTAGAAGCTTACCAAACTCTCCATACAGTAGAGCTACCAAGTGCAAGCTTTTATAAACAGTGGATTCAGAAACATTTACACATAAAATCTCTATCTAGTGCATACTCATCCAACATTCCCAGACTAGTTTCTAGCTTGTGGCTGCTTTCATCAATGATGAGCCTTGGATTTGAGAGCATTGCTACAATCCAAAAACTAATCTGGGGATGTTGAATGAATAGACACTTTATACACATGGTAGTAACACTGTATGGAGAGTTTGATACTTTTATGACCAGCATGTGTAAGCATTCAAAATCATGATCATGGGTTGTTTTATGTTAATTAGAAGCTTATTGTAATTATTTTGTTAGTAACAAGTAACAATTATAGTAAGATAGAAATTATATATGAATTTATTTGATGATTGATCAAGTTACAAAGATGAGATTCACATATTTTATGTCATTGTTGATTAAAGTGAATATTATATTAAGTCAGTAGATTGTAGTCTTATTCTTATAGAATTGGTAATAGTCATATATTTTATTCTGTTACAAATTGGAGCAATTTGCTTTAATTATATTGAAAGTTCATTGATATGGATCATGAATTCATTTTAGATATTACATTTTAATATTAATATTTGATTATAAAAAACACTATTAATCGTTAACATGTCTTGATGATTATTGTCTAAAGTTTTAACAACTTAGATTTATTAAATTGAGGAGTAAATGGATATGATTTGTCAGTTGTGTTTGAATAAGCATCAAATAGTAATCTATTGTTTATTTTATATATTGATCTGATTGAATACTATAAATTTTAAAGTTATCTAATAGGATGATTTGATTTTATTATATTGTAAGTTGGTGAAAGTGGAAAAATATGATAGGTTTACTGATTTTGTATTATTACTGAGTATTTAGTTTTATTATAACTGATTTAATTAATAAGAGCAAATTGGTATTAATGGAATAGCATGGCTAAGTTAGCATTATTTTTTTTATTTTATGCAATTGTAATTAGAAATCAGTTATTGAGTTATATATTTAGTTAGACATCATTGATATTGTAAGCTCATTGGGCATATTAAAATTATTATTTCTTCCATCCATAAATTATTTTGTTAAATATAAATATAAATACTATTTAATTTTTAGTATAAGTTTGTATTATTATAAAGTGTTTAGACTCATAAGGAATATTAAGGTTTATCTGCCTAATTCTTTATCATTATTTTCATTTTTATTATAAGGAATCTATATAATAGGCATATACTCTATTTATAAGATAGTGTATATAGTTTTAATTCTTTATCTTTAATATGTTGCAAATAATGCTCATATTTTAGAGTAGCATTAATAAAGTAGGATTATTCTATCATAATTCATATTTTTATTCTGTTACAAATGGTGATCAATAATTAGGCTATGACTTCTGGATACAATATGACCTATTATTTTATTCTATTACAAATGATGTTCATCTTCAGATTATATTTTTATTCAATTGCAAATGGTGACCAATGATTGGATTGTATTTTCATTCAGATTATATCAGTTACCATTCACCAATTGTCATCATTTTTATTGTTATAATATATATATATATATATTTGCTTTATTCAGCTTTCATTTGTACATTTTACAAAGTTAACTGTCTATTGCAACATTGCAAATGAGTTCCAAAACCCCAAAGCTATGATTTCACACTAATAGGATTTTTACCCAAGGATATAAGAGAAACCCTAGATTTCTATTGGCACTAATATGAGTTTTTAATAGTGCAACCATCCCAAACTAATAAATACTCTAGCCATCTCAGATATTATAAATTATATCCATATGATCAGCAGGAAATATTAAGGTTGTGGAAATAACATTACCAATAATAGACTTTAAATTTATAACGTTCCTGAGTATGCTCATCATAGTTTATGATTGGATAAAAAGGCAAATTTCTTATATATTTGGAACCAGTTACATTTGGTTGTTTAAATATGGCCTGATTAAAGCATCCTAGGTGTTCTCTGGATACATTTAGCATGCAGAATTTACTTCAATGAATCAACAATATTTACTAAAACTAACTATGATAAAAAATAAATGCTTATTGAATATGATTTTTAACCATTATGACAAATTGTAATCAAATTACCACAGAGCAGTAATCGTAGCAGAGATGAACTCACCTGGTCAATCTAGTAATCAATCAAAACATTCATTATAAGATTTGCAAATAGAAATATTGTATTGAAAGTTCCATTTTAAAATTACTTCTTTGTAATATGAAAATAATAACACAGAAATTTTAATGTTATCAGAAAAATTAAATAATTCATCATTGAAAACATATCTTATTAAAATAAGTATTATTTACTACCACAAAAAAAATTACAGGACTGTTTTTTTTCTTAACTAGTCATACACTAAAACATCACATGATCACTATTTTTTATGTTTATCCAATCTGTCTGTACAATAGAGCAAGAAACTAGTCTGCACAAACCATCTAGCATCCATTGATTATTATGACTTGTACTAGATGGCAATATTATATGGAGAGCTGCTATTCTTTTAACTAATGGAAAATTGTTACTCTTTCATAGCCACATGTTCATTGTGCAGAAATGTATTTATATCATTTTATCAGCATCCTTTGAATCTTTAATATGCACCTTACTCAGGCATGCAGGTTTTATATTTTAAAGTTACAATTTTTATGTTTTAATCAATTTGGTATTCATTTATTGTGCTTCTTTGTGCAGTGTACAGGTTCTACATTTGCCTTCACTTGTTATATTTACTATATAAAAAAGCAGTTAATCATACTATTTTTTAATCACCACTTATTGTCAGAAAATATTGCAATATTATTAATAAATATAAATTTTACTGTGTAAATTGCATTTTTATTCCAAACATATCTTTCTAAGCAAATTTTATAAATAAACATTAAATTAAAATGAACATGAACTATATGTTTGTTTACTTTTTCATTTTTTTCAGTCTCTACTGATAGAAATCTATCTAATCTTAAATAACTGTTTCATTTACATATTTGGAATTACTTTTCTTGTTCTTTTCTTCCATTCTGCAAAATGGTTTATAATTTCTTAGTAATTAGGAAAAATTAACAGTTACTTTTAAAAGTCTTATAATGTGCACATCCTTTCTTCTTTAGAAGTATAACTTTTGAAAAACAGTTTATTAATCATTTACCTATCTTATAAATTATATTACAAAAAATAAAATAAAATCTTATTTTAATTTTACAATTTTTGATACTATTTTTCCTCTTTTTAAACAATTTATTTTATTTTTTTGGATTATGTGTGATTTTAATTACCAAATAAAATCTTATTTTGATTTTATAAGATACAGTTTTTAAATCCCATATTTAAAATATATTCTTCCTTATTTATAACTCATTTTATTTAATAAATAATTCTGGACATCATAATTTTTAAACTGTTTAATTCTAATTAAAGTAAACCTATTTCTATAAGAACTATATTCCTTCATAATTTTTTCCAATAAAACTTCATTCTTTTTTTTTACTTACTATTATATTATCAAATATCTTTATATGTTGCCATATTTAAACTTTTCTGCTTTTGTTTTTCCATTACTTCATTGCTTTTTCATTTGGTTCACATGTATTTTATAAATCTTTTCTACTGCTATATAGGATAAATTTATTTAATCTATATTAGTCCATAATAGGTTTAATAAAACATTTTTTTTTTCAATTTATAAATGCTCCAATTGCTTTTATTTTCTTAAACGTCTTTTATCATACAAAATAAAGTTGATTTTGCTTATATCTGATTAATTCTAGAATGTGTTTATCAATCTTAATATTTAAAACTGATTTTGAATTGAGTCAGAATCAAACTAAAATATATTTTACTATACTGAGCTTTTTAAATGTAATCTCTCCTATTATTATTTTTAAACTACATTACCTACAAAATTTAATATTTTTTTTATATTTACTGATTTGTCATATCTAATTTCTAGCTAACTACAAATTTCTTATCCTACTACAGCTAACAATTACTTTGCATTATTATACACCATATTTAACACTTATTTGCAATATTATACAAGATGTCAGATTTATTATCATTAGATGTATTAGTGGGAATATAATCTCAATTATCACAGAATTTTTGAATAATTTTCCGTTTAAATATTAGCAATTTATTATTTACATTTTTTTAGATATAATATTTTGTGGCTTCCATTGGCATTAACTTCATTTCTTTTATATGTTGTACTTCTTTATTTCACATAATCATAAAATGGTACTCATCTTATAGCTAAAGGCACTGCTCTATGGTGTGGTTTTCGCGCCAAAACACATAAAAATGCTGTTTCCACGGCAAACACGTTCGAACCCGCATTTTCTATAATACAACTTTTTTGTTGTGCTACAGAATGCAGGCTGCTATGTCACATTGCAGTACAGCATGTATGTCGCATAGCAACAAATACATTTTCCAAATTCGCACAATTTATAAAATAATTACAACTTGATAAGAGAGTTTGTATTTGAATTGTATTGAAATGTTGTTTTCAGTGGATTTTTTTTTATTTTAAACTATTGAAATGTTCATATTTTTTAAAACAATAATTATAAGACTTTTTACAACATACTGTATAGAACTTTTATTTGGGAAAATGTTAAATATCTATGTTTTTATTGAGTTGCAATTAGGTAACATGTCAAGTAATGTAGTGTTAGTAACATTCCATGAGACAAAGAAGATTCTACCATCTGTATATTTTTGAAGTAAAAAAGGGTGGTACGAAAAAAATATCCAGTAAGAAAAGTCCAAATATACAGGTTTTTTTGTAAATGTAATAAAAAGCAAATATTATAAACATGTTCAATAAGTAAAGAAGACATTTGTATGTGTTTGTTCTTGTTTAAAAAAGTTTGAGTTTCTTTCTTCTGTCCGAATACAGTTACAATTTTGAATTTTTTTATTTTAGCATTACAAACAAACAGAACACTAACCCTAAACTAACCCTAAACCTAACCCTAAATCTAACCATAACAACTTTTACTTTTATTACGATTATTATTTTTTAGTTAAACAACAACAAAAAAAGTCGTAACACAAGTAAAAAAATATCCGATAGAAAATTGATAAAAAAAAAAAGCCGTAACACAAGTAAAAAAATATCCGATAGAAAATTGATAAAAAAAAGCCGTAACACAATTTAAAAAGTATACGATATAAAAAAAACGAATCAAATTGTAATTTGTTGATTTTATTTTACATTTATTATTATCATTTAAATTGTATACGTTAATAAAAAATAATATTTAAAAAAGATGATTTTGTTTTGTTTTTATTTTCACATTACAAAAAAGCACAGAAAAATTATTAAAATCAACGGCCCATGAATGTTCATATTTTATAGTTTTAGCGTGAAAATGGCGCCATCCAACGGCATCTTTATCTATAATACAAGTACCCATAAAACATATAAAGTTAGTCATTTATTCATAATACTAGATTCACAAAATTTTTTGATCCATTCATAATTTTGAATTTTTTTACAGATTATATACTGATGTTGTTAGATCATGCATTTTCTTTTGAATAAAACATTTCAGATCGTACAATGTTATTATCAGAAGAATGTATAGGCAAATAACTTTAAAAATATCAAAACATTGGTCTAATAATATAAATAGTAATAATTAATGTTAAATTAAGAAGGCTATTTTTAAATGATTGTTACTTGTTCTAAATTATGATATATATAAATGAAACATAACTCAATATTTTTTTATTTAACTTATTTATAAATAGAAATAAAATTTTTACAATAATTTTTTGTGAACCGATTATATAAAACCATAAATATAACTTGCCATTTTTTTCTTTTGACAATTTATTTAAAGTTCCTCATTAAAAATAAAAAAGAATTCTTAGAAGTTTCAATCCCCCTCACCTTTAATATTTTATTATTCCCTTCTTTTGTAAAATTAATTCTATATGCCTTCAAATTTATCACTTCTAATTTAACACTCAATCTATATATATCACTACGGTTTTTGAAAATTTTCAAAACACATTTGACTGCTAAATACAGTAATATGAAATATTTAGATCGATTCCAAATTGTGATCAAAAATTACAAATTAATAAGCTCTTCTATGAAAATCGATTATCAAATTACTGTTTGATATTTATACAATGAAATACAATAAAATAACACTGCATTAATTAGGAGTTTTTGAGCCTTAAATAATTCATAATCCACTCACCAATATATAATAAAATTTATATTTTATAATTAAAGTGTAAATTTTTTAATTAAATTATTTTTTTATAAATACTTCAAATTAGGTTTATTTTTTGGAATAATAAAAAGCAAAATTAATATAAATTATTTATATATATAACTCGTTTTCTTTATTATAAATGAGAAATATAATTTGAAAATAATTTTCAATTATTAAAAAATGTGTTTGTGAAATTCATTGATAATTCCAACTTTTTTTATAAATTGTAAACATTAATTTTTGAGAATAGTTGCTTATTAATAAAACATAATATTAGAGAACAAACCTCTTGAGAACAATAAAGTTGAAAAATGCAAACCAATGAAAATTCTGTTTGATAAAATAATTTAATTTAAATGCAAAATTCATTAACTTCAAATAAATATTGCACATTTATATACAATTTTACATATGTTTTATTACTACCCCTACCTTTAATTAACACATTCAGGTCAAATGTTTTTTGAGTATTCTTTTGCAAAAAATTA
The DNA here is from genome assembly GCA_028023455.1 of Epiperipatus broadwayi. Lineage (NCBI taxonomy): Eukaryota > Metazoa > Onychophora > Udeonychophora > Euonychophora > Peripatidae > Epiperipatus > Epiperipatus broadwayi. The sequence goes on from JAQFVV010006232.1 coordinate 5,195,499, forward strand.
TATTCATCAAACAAATAAAATGTCGGATTATGAGAGTTTACAGATTTAAAATAGCAAAATTACTCAATTACCAACGTATAATCATATGTCCAGTGAAACAGTTTAAGAATCAAAGAAAAAAAAACCTTACACTTGCTTCAAAGTTGAAAAACAAAAGGAAATTTTATCTTGATTTAAACTTTGTATCACAATCATGGTGGAAAAAAGTCCTTATTATTGCAAAAAGCCCTTTCTTTGTATGTATATATATGAAGAGAGAGAGATAAATAAATGAAAAACAGTCTTAAATAATCTATTGAAGAGCAAAAGTCTCTTAAGTAGTGCCTCATAGAGACATTAAATAAGATTGTTTTCACTAGGTTTGGTAACTGTCTGGTGATGAGGGTTTGAATAATTTTTAATCTTTGTTTTATAGGCTAATCCAAAAATAAGTAACTTTTCATTTGCCAACCAATATTAAACAGTTAACTGGTTTTGCTATAAGTTCCTTTGAAATGGCCATCTGAAATGAAAATTATAAATCTATTGAAAATTTTTTTAAGTTTATTAAGCCCAGATTCAAGTCCAGGTCTTAGGCACAATCAGTGTATACATTATCATTGTTATCCCAAGAAAAGCCATGTACATACAGTATATATAATATAAATATAAATAATTATTGTACTTTGTTGCAATAATTGTGTTTATTTAATTTTCTGGGAGTTTTGTCTTTGTATTAACTTTCATAAAATGATGCCCCCCCCCCTTTCCTAATGATTATTTATAATAGCTGCTTCATTTTTTTGATATTGCATTTATTATCAGCGATTCTCAAGCTATAGTAAAGTGACCATAGTACAGATAGGGGAGGGGGGAGAGGCAAAATATTTTTTATGTAATAATTTTGGAAATGCTAACAATAATAATAAATATTTTGTTTTTAAATAATTATTTTTAGCTTTTATTATGCTAATATATGTTTTGATTATCAAAGATCGAAGAAAATATTTTTGATGTGCTTAACTATTTTTTATTTTGATACCATAATTTTTTTTATAAAGGATGGTGATATGGAGATATATTGATATATTTTGGGAGATAGCGACACAAAAAATTGACTGCCATTAGTTTATGTTATTTTATTATTCAATGCTTTATTCCAGTTAGCATAAAGCAGTTTCATGATAATTATGTAGGCTGTTGATTTTTATTGTATTTTAAGTATATTAAGTTGCCTTGTCCCATTATATTTAAACTTACTTCAATATTTAGTTCTACATCAAACTTTTGATATCTTGTTTTTTTCAGTCGATGATTATTAATAATAATAAAGTTATCAGGATAATCAAATTTTAAATTAAATAAATTATTTTACTACTTAAATATAAAGTATATATTTTTTAATCGAGCCATATTTTTTTCTGAAATTTATATCAATATTATAATATTTATTAACAAACTTGATAATCATTACAATTACATAATTGTAAACTCATAAATTAAAGATGCCAGAACTATTTGAACTGAATCACTCAAAAAATACATTTTCAATTTTATCACTTAAATAAAACTGTTTAATATTATATGACTTCCAAACCAACTAAACTTAGCATGTTTTATTTATTTATTTGTAGTATTCATTAATAAAATAGAATAGATGAAAATCATTTTTAAAGATAATAGTGAGTACACTTTCTTACCAATTTAAAGGCAAACTGTGATATATATACATTAACTAATTAATCAATTTAAACTAATGCCTTAAGCTTAGATGATATAATGAAACCATATTAAAAAGTTCGATTAATTATTAAAAAAAAATTTTTTTTTCAAGTCAATATTAAGAGGCAACTATTATTTTTTTTTTACTACAATGCTTGTTTATTTGTAAGAAATTTCGTTCTTTTAAAAATAAATATGTTATGAAACCAATAAAAGTTTTATTGCCATCAAATTATCTGTGTTATTTTTATTAATCAATTAATTAAAAAAATTTCTTTCAATTTCCAGACGCCACAGAACAGAAAATTGTGATATAATAGTAAAAGTCATTTTGTTCGTTGTATTTTTAATGTCACATTTGCAATCACCTTGCAACAGAGTTTATAACAATGTTTCATCTTTTATGTGCTAACTCTTTCCAATGGGCTGAAGTATTTAAAAAGAAAAGCTCAAAAAGTTGTTTTATAATAGATTTGTTATTTTATCTACAAACAATAAAAGTTTGACAAGTTAGAAATTAGACTTTTAATGACCCTACAGTAGATAAGAATTTATAATACTCTATTTTAAAAATTGAAAAAAATAATAATCCCCTTTTTATTTTTAGACAAACGCAGCCAAGTTAAAACTAGTGATAGTAAAAGAAAGCAATAAATTATTTGGAATATATGAAAAATAACATGTCTGCTAATGGAAATATATATATATGGAATATCCTCAATAAGAAAGCTGTAGTAATGGGAAAATATAAATTAAAGCTATGTTGTTACAAATATTACATTACAGTTTCATTTAATACAAAATAAAAGTTGTAGTTTCCACTTTTATATATAAAACCTCATAACATCTTTATTTTATGGGCAGATGCTTTTGCAATCAATTAGTAAAACCATTGTAATTCTGAAATAAATTACAATGATGATATAAATTTAAAAATTAGAAAAAATATTTTAAAATAATAAAAGTTGATTTAAAATTGAGAAAAAAGCAGTCGTAGATTCTCAGCAGTTAAAATTATGAAATAAATTTATAATTTAGTATTTTACTTATAAGAGTTGTGACTTAATTTAAAATCATTAGTAATGTATTATTTAATCTTAACTTTTTCTTTTTTGCATTGCCTTAATTAATTAATCCATTTTTTATAACAATTCTTTATTTTTAGTACAATGCTTATATATCACCCATCTAACAACAGTTTCGATTGCCCCTGCAATCCTCTTCAGCACTTTTTAATCTTCTTTACTTCCCACTTTCCATTTTCTTTGACAGTTAAACCATTTTTCAATTTAGTTTACATTTAAAATCTAAAATGTAAACTAAATTGAAAAACGGTTTAACTGTAAAAGAAAATGGAAAGTGGGAAGTAAAGAAGATTTAAAAGTTCTGAAATGATTGCAGGGGCCATCGAAACTGTTGTTAGATGGGTGATATATAAACATTGTACTAAAAATAAAGAATTGTCATAAAAATGCATTAGTACTGTAATTGTAAATGATCATTTTATTGTACAAATAAAGTAACAAGTGTGACTTAGAACAAATTTTAATGTTAAATATGTTTTAAAAACAGCCAAAAAAATTTTTTAAAACAAGTCAAATGATCAGTAATATTTATCTTTTATAATCTATTGTTTGAAAAGTAAAGTTAATAAAAGTTTACAGTGATAAATATACTAAACAAAGTAGATCTAAAAGAAAAAAACAATTACCTTAAAATCCATAAGTCAATTAATACAAATGATTTCTGTATAAAATTAAATAAAACTGATTTGTTATTTATTTTCTATTTTATATTTGTCTAATATAAGTTATAACACAAGTGAAGAGCCTACATTAGTATCTATTACAAAATATTCATCAATTATTCTGATAATATTTATCTTAATAGGATTGACTATATGCATTCAATGTATAGAAACTACTTTGAAAGAAAGAATATTTGATAAGATTATTCTACTGTATTGATGTATGTTGTCAAATTTATGTTTTTCCTAGGCAATTTATTTGATTATATGTACAAGAGAAAAATTTAAATTGTTATGAAAAAATGAGTTTTATTTTGTAAAAACATTTTAAATATATAGTGATATAAAACTGCAAAATTTTCTGATAATATTTTTTCAATATATTTTTTTCTAAAATATCTTGAAATTTTATTCTTCATCATTTAGGGGAAATGTCTGATGTGTTTAATATTTAACAATAACTCAAAATTCCATAATAAACTGTGTAATAATAATATTTGGACAAGATGAATCAAAACAAAAATTAATAGTGTTGTAATCCATATGACTAATAATAACTTGAGTATATCCATATTAATTCTAAAAAGAAAAGGCAGAAAGATAAAGAACGAAAAGTCAAAGATAACCCTTGAAATTAGTATCCAAACCAATCTGTAAAATAAATATTTTCACATATAATACATACTAATGTTTTAGCCAGTTTATATGTTATCTTTGCAATTTTGTCTTTATTCTTTCAGCAAACTTTTTTTTTAAAAAAGGAATCAATTCCTTGCCTTTTAACAATCAATATTAAATCATGTTAGAGTTTCTTTAATATGATTTTTTATAAGGTACATTTTTAGGAATTCAAGTAAAAATATTTTAAATTATATATATAATTGTTGTTCTCTGTAAATATATATATATATATATATGGTGAATATTTATAAAAATTATTTTCAATAAAAATATTAATCATGTATGCATAGGAGCAAAACAGTGGATCCATATCATATTTATAAAACCATCACTCTTTCTAAAAAAAGTACTGAGATAATAAATTTTTGAAAATTGTCCATTTCTATAAATTAATGACTCATTTGTTTCATTAGTATCAAGATTTATCTGAGATAAGAATACATGATACCTTAGTATATAAAGTAAATTATATGTTTAAAAAAATTTGAAATAGGTAGCAAACATATGTTGTAAGAATAAAAACAGAATACCAACTATTTACATATATTGAAATTTTTGCCAAATTTTAATGGCACCTATAATATACAAGAAGAGAAAGAAGTAATCCCTAATAAGCAGTTTTGATACATTAGTTTAAAGTATTTGTCATTTCAAATTAAACTTTAAAAAAAACTTTGTAGGTATTCTTTTTCCCCTCTGAGGAAGTTTGATTAATTTGAGAATATGACTATCTTTTAAGAATGAAAAAAAAGGTTCCAATAAATATGTACCTTTAAAAAACAATCCCAAATTTGTATTTATGTATAAAAATAATAATTTTGCACTTACAAAAAATAGGTTTTACATTAAAACAAATAGAAACTATATATTCACACATGTGTTTTTTGTTTGAACTTGGATTTATAAAGCATTATGATTGAATAAATAATATTTAACCACCATTGTTAGCAATCTGCCATTGATCTTCAGCTATTAACAAGTCAGCTGCCAATCTCTTGGATACATTTTCTCAAGAGCTATTCACATTTTGTTTTTACTTTTATACACACCACATATATCCATGACTGTTTTTAATTTGTTGTATAGACAATTGCTCATAAAATGAGATAACGAAAGAAGACCAATATTGCAAGACAATCACACTCAGATAACTTACTAACTAGACAAGATTTTTCTCACTTTTGTTAATTATAAATCAATTTTGGAATTTCAGTTTTATAGATAAATCTTTATTCCTGGATTATGTTCTTATTCAAAAAGTCAAGCAAAACATTTGGCCAATCTATGTCCCATTTTTTCAATCAATTTCCAATTGAGAAAATCCTTAAGTTATTATCACTTTTTTTTTGGATTAATTTTTAATAGCTTTATATAATTACAAAGATTTTAGCTGCATTTACAATGACTAAACATCAGAGGTTCAGCCTCAAACCATTATGATCAAAAATCAATTCTATAAAATAAATACTACTTTAATAAACATCATTTAATTTTGTATTCATCAAATATAAATATATTAAACATATATTGTCAAAAATAATATTCACATGGAGCTAATATACAGATTTTACTGAGATTATTTTGAATTCTATAATAAACCTAGATTGAAAATTATAAAAATCTAAATAAATAAAAAACAGTACAAAAAACAGTTGTTTACCAATAAGACCTCTTCATCAGAAGTGAAGATTTTATTACATTATCATCTTCTTTCTTTAAGAATGATTATTATATCAAATGTTATATGAAGAATCTATTGTTTGGGGATTAATATCATAGCTAGATATCTATTTATTGATCACTATTAGATATTAGCTAAACTAGTTATTGATTTCCTATTGGAATATATCTTGAATTTTTTTGGAGACATTGTTATCTTTCAAAAACTGCTTAGCTCCATTTCATTTTAAACCTCAAGATATAAATATCCCAAATTAATGACTAAAAAGAATATCCAATAAAAAATGAATCAAATATTTTATATCAGAATTTAAATATATATACAAGTTCATATCAAATGAGAAAATAGGCAAATATATTCAGAAGAATTTTGATTTGTTTGAAATAGCCTTAAAAAAGTTAATTGGGTCAAATTCTTATCATTTTTTTTTTATTTTGAAGAATGACATTATTATTAATTAGTATTTACTATGTCCAAGCAATATTAAAGCTACAGTAATGAAAGATGATTTTTGTTTTGGTTTTTTTACTTTTATTTCAAATGACTAATTTCTAATGTTGTATATATTATATAAAATATTTTCACTATTATGTGATGAAAATAAAGACTTATTTTGGTTAGACTGAGTATTACATTTTTGTTTAATTTCTAAAGTTTTCAGTAATTAACATTCGTTATTGTTAGATTAAGATTTTATTGAAAAACTGTTAAGTTTTTCATTGAAATATTAGCTTTGACAAGAATGAATAATTAGTTCATCAAAAACAATGGAAATTCAGCAGAAATATAATATACAGTACAACCCAGAGTAAACTTTATTTTCAAATATATGTATAATGTATTATTTCTGTGTTTATACTTTTTTCAAATGTAAGAAAACTAATGAAAAATTTCCATTATATTTTACGAGTTTGCAAAAAAATTTAAACTTATATATAAATATGAGAAATATGACTGGGCAGTATAGCAAGTGAAAAGAGTTTCATGTATTAAAAAAAGAAGTCAAATTTAAATTACAAAGACTATTTCCTAAATTACATATGACCAATATGAAAAAATGATTGACCTTAACTTATGGGTAAAGCATGATTAATTTACATACATACTGTAAAATTAAAAAAGTTAATCAATTTACTAAAATAATAGAAATCAATAATCCTTCACTCTGATTAACCTTTACTTTAGAGGTAAATATAATAATAAAACCGTTTTTGAAAAATCATGTAAATACTTGGTCCTCAGGTTGCTACAAGCTTTTTATGATCTGATTGTTTTGATGTTTTATTAAAAAAAGACATTTTATTAAATAATGATAATAATGAAATTTGAATGATTTATTATTGGGAATTCTTAAGAAATTTAAACATCAGAAGTAATTGAATTGGGTCATAGTTCATGGATTTTAAACTCCAGAATCCATCACTCTACCACTGTATTAAACTACTTAAACTAAGGATGCCTAGTTTATTTTTTCTATAAATATATCTAAACATTTTACTCCTCTACTCTACCTCAATTTATCATTACCTAATACATCAAAGATAATAAACACACCTTCAGTGCATGACAATAATATCATCCACATATTTCTATACACATTCTATAACTTCTTTCCCATTTCTATATTCCTCCTTCATTTTCTCCACATAACCAACACAATATATTATACAATTTCACACATAGAACAAATCACAGAGCATTTAAATAATATGTAATGAATAATGCTAGATATCTAAGATAAAAAACTTGTTAAGCAATTTCCAATGCATACCAGAAGCAAATAAATTGAAATATAAATAAAAAGAACATTAACTATAGTTATCTTGAAGAATTTTATGGTAATAAAGAAAAAGCTAGCACTAGAACTTAGAAAACCAATCACTTTTGAGTAATGATTCTAACATTAAATCTTTGTAATTTACCAGTTGGATATAACAGAAAAATATCATTTATTGCTTTTACCTTTGTATACATATTCTTATTTAGGTGAGTTTTATTTTTTATAAATAAAAGAGGTAGAATTAAGTATTACAGAATGTTTTTTTAAAACCCAAATTTTATATCATTAAATCAAAAGACCTATGTTTATGTATCTAAAGCACGATGAACAAAAGATTAGTGATTTATACTAAAAGTTTGATATCTTTCAGAAGCAAGATAAATGGGCAATGTATAAAATCAGTTATATACTATTATTAAAAACTGAATATAATTCTATTTGTTTTTAATAACTATAGTAGGTATACAAGTGCAAGCAGTCTATTCTAGAATAATTTCCTTATTAAACATCACATGACCACCACTTCTTAATTTCCTTATTTTAATCAAAATTGTCTAATTAAAAATAATACCTCTTTTAATATAATATTTACACCACATTTATTATTATTTATTTATTTATATGTTACTAAATTTATGGCAGTGAAATAAGAAAAAAAGATTTTATTTTTATTGACAAAAAAATCTATGATATAGTTAAGTATTCAATTTTACATGATCAAATTTTTGTACTAAATAGCAATATATGATATAAATTGTTACTGTTTGCGTAAAATTTTGAATATATAAACACATATACACACAAGATAAAATCTTGGAAATTATTACTAGTATAAAATAAGTGTAAATGCTATTTTAAACTATGCTGTAATTAAACTGTGTGATAGAAAATGTGTTTTTTTTTGCATATAATGAAAAAAATAAAAAGCAAGTAGTTCCACAAAATTAATTTTTTAGAATAAAAATGATCTATTTATCTAACTTTTTTTTTTACAAAATGACCTGTTTTTTATAGAAAATTATTTACATCATTAAATAATCCAATTATATATTTATATATAAATGTTTTAAAAAGACACATTAAATTCTACGATTTGTTTCTAAATAGTGAGATAGTAAAAAAAATTATATTAAGAATATCAAAATGTTGTAAGTACTTTATTTTGTAATTACTTCAAGCTTCAACTATGTATATAGAGAACATACATTTATTTACATTAAGACAATTTTGAAAATAAAATATATATACAGTAACATATATTAAAGTAAATAAAAGTTTAAATTCAAAATGCACTCAAAAAATTAATATTTTAAAAGTTTGTAAGGGCAACAATGAATTTACCATATTTGTTTAAACTAAAATATAGAATCTAACGTATGAATATCTCTGACTATCAGATATACATTCTTCTTTCATTTTTAAACTATTTGTAACAATTTAGGATGCCAATACTACCTTACAATTTTTATAAAAAGTTTATACTGACCTAAATACCACAATAAATTAGCTCTTCTTTTACTCATACAAGTTTGAAAACTTCATTTATATATAAACATGTACGTATTATTACCATTTTTTTTAAAATCTTGTTTATTTATTAATAAATCATTAATATTAATCTCTGTTTGATTTTTTTCAATCTCATATGTTTTTTATCAAAGAAAATATTCCATCTTTAGTACAAAATAAATATTCTGTCATTTTCTTTGATAAAGATCATTGAGGTAGTAGAAACTTAAAAAAAAATGGATATATGAATATTAATGATTAAGTGATAAACAAATGTTTTAAAAGATAGATAGTTGAATATATACATACATATAAATATATTATCTCTGGATTATTTTGCAAAAAGAAAAGATAATGAATATATGAAAGTGTTTCAATTATATTTCACTAACAAATTAAACTTAAAAATAAAATCCCTCCTATCTTCTTTTGGCATATGCTTCGAAAGTAGATAAATAATTTCCAATTATTTATAATAAGAAACTTATAAACTGTTCTATAAACTTTCAAATGTGAATGGCGTTCATTTATCTTCATCGTTGTTCTTATTTTTATTAAAAATAATTAAATATTTAAAGCAGAGTCTACTATATCAATAAATATATAAGAAATTTTATTAGTGTTTTTTTTCATATCTGTTTTAAAAGAGCATAGGAGAAACTTTTATTCAATGACTACATTTATTATTAAACAATATAAATAAGATCAGTTGTCTGATTTTATTTATAGCAGATAATATTCTAATTTTTTCTATGATTAACTAAAAAATTATTACCAAAAAGAAAGCTATTTTAAAAATAATAAACATGGAATTCTTTACTTAAAATTTTACTCTTATTGAATATATGAAGAGTCTCAGAACATTTTTTATCCTTACAGATCCTTGATTTCAAAGGTTTTTGTTTTCATTTAAAGGTTTAATTATTGCAAAATGTAAGTTGTGAAAATTATCTAAAAACAAACTATTATAATTTAGAATAACATTTCCATGTTGTTTTGGGGACAAATTGTTGTTTTTTTTTTCTGCTATGCTTTTAATATTTTGGCATTTCTACATGAGAGTTGCATGTAAGCTTTAAAAAGATCTTTACATTAAGATACTTATCTTTAACAAAAACTCAATTATAATTTTTCAAACATCTAGGAACTCCTCAACTGTTATAAAGAAAATATAATAGTGACAATCTAGAATTGGAACTTTTTGATTTGCAATTTTTGAGAATGGTGATGAAAGCTAAAAAGTTGTATTTATATTCACACTTCCTGTAGATTCTCCTTCATTGACATGTATGTATTTATTTTTGTAATTTAGCCATCCAATGACTACTTATTCAAAATTGATCAGTAAATTGATATTTAGTTATTCTTTTTAAAGATAAAATATACAGTTATTGTCTGGAGCATCACATGATATTTTATCATCCAAATGATAAACTGAGGATAAATGATGATATATAATCAGAAGTGCACTTAACACTGACCAGAAAATATATGAGAGATTAGTAATATATCTTTAGTAATGCAGATTAATAATTGACCTGATATGAGCTTCCTTCTACAGTGAGATTTTTTGAAAACTTTGCTCGGCTTCATCAAAGAAAATTTAGCTTTAAATTTTACGACTCTAATACTATGCAAACCATAGGAGGCAAACCTCTAGAATATTCATCATTTATTATCTGAAAAACTTGGCAAGTTATTCCTTCTTTTTTACTGTTTTTTTTTTTGTATGTAAGTAGGAAGAGGATCTATCCTGCAGTGAACTATATAAAACTCTTTACTCTTACTTATTTTTAAAAAAGATTTGGAATTATATATTTGATAGTAAGTTAGAGTTTGTTATATTTTAGACATATTGATACTGAGATTATGTATAATAGAGAGATATTGTCCTTTTTTTCACTCTTATATTTTAAAGAAAAAAAAGTTTTTTGTTGTTGTTGTGCTGTTGTCATTATTGATAAATTTGTGTAATTGACAATTTTCATTTTAATAAAATCACCATACGTTTATTATATTTTTAAATTATTATTAAAGTATTATAAGAATGTAATCAACCTATTTCATTTTAATAAATTAAATTGGATCGCATATGCATAATTGCTAAACAATTGTTAACAGCAAATTAATTTCAAGCTTGAATTAACTTCATTATAAATACAAGAGTTTATAAAAAAATATTGATTAAATCATTAAATACATGGATCACAAATAATAAAAAAATATTAATGCATACATATTTAAATGATAAAAAATACAGTCGATCACGTGTGCATATTTTATTTTATTCAGTATCAAATCGTGTTTATTATGTGGAATATATATCACCCAGAAATAAAAATATAAAATAATAACCTATTAATATGTGTCAAAAAAAAAAAGTGCATAAAGAAATGACAGTTACTTACTGGGTAAGTACTGAACCTTGTCCTTCAGCAATATTTCCCAAGCTTAAACGTTTTTCCGCTCCTAAACCCACCGCACTAGGTCTTCTCAAATCAGTATAACTAGGAACGGTTCCCATTGACATTCGTCGTTGCTCTGCACGAGTTCGGGTCTTATTTCCCCTAACTCTAAGCAAAGGTGCAAAAGGCATTATTTCAGAATATCCGTCGATTAATGTTATCCAATTTTAAACGGCACGTGCTTTTAAATCAATTTTTTTTTCTAATACACGCTGTTCAATTAGACGAATTATTAAAATAATTTTTTTTTATAAACGCAGCTTTATAAAAAGAGAGAAATAAAAAGCAATATAATCCAGAATGAGATATAGCTTGCAAAAGCATTTACATGCTTTCTAAAAGAAAATCAAATATTAGATTATTAACTTAACAAAAGGAAAAAAACGTACTAGATACATCAAATCATTAATGTTTACATACGAAATACATTTGTAGCCTGATTTACCTCTTCTTAAATTGGCATGTTCCAAGAGTAGAAAGCAGAAAGTATAGAGCGCTAAATCAAGCAAAGGCATTCAGGCAGTAGACGAATTAAAACAATAAATAGAATTTATTTGAAAAAATAGTGACAGAATAAAAAATTGTAAATAATAAATGATCAATAAAAATAGAAAAGAACGCTTTTGTTTTTCGCTTTGTTTTATAATAATCACTTTTATTTTTTTTTTAATCAGCCAAACATATTAAGTTTTGACTCTTAAATATATAATTGATTAAATGAGATATTTGTATATTATCCTCCAATTAATTAAATTGAAACACTTAGCTACTAATAAGCCATTTCATAGCCTTAAAAAATGGTTAATAACTTTTTTTAAAAAAACGGGAAAAATAGTAAATGTTTATAAATTTGTAATTGAATATATGAAACGACTGTGATTAGATTATAAAACAATATACATGTCATCTTCTCATATAGAGTTACTTTAAAAAAATTTATATACTAACTTGCAAATGATGAAGTTTAATGTGTATTATCCATATCGTACAACAGTAAACATCTTAATTGTTGCAGATTTCAATATGAACGCGACTTATCAGCATGCACTCACTCTTTCTATAGGTCTAGTTCTTCCAGCAATCTTGAAACAAACATTATTTCTTTAGCTGTAAAAACTGTAAGAAAACGTGAACCTATTTTTATGCCTGGGATTGAACTTCCTACAATCATATAGTTATAAAAACTATGAAGAATGCACAGTATAGTTTAGAAACTTTTCCACTGGCAATACAAATATGTTTAAAATATTGTTTTTTGAGCAATGAAAACAAAGAGTTAACAATAATGACTCAACTTTTATTTTTGTTTTGCATTTGCCTTATTGTTTACCTCATGATAATAGTTTCTTAGAATTGCGTATAATATTGGTAAATTTTAAGTAGTTTGTTGAAGGTTTTGTTTTTATTATATAATTATTACTGCTGTACATAATACAACTCAGTCACAATAAATTCTACAATTATTATTGGCTGGAACTTAGAACGATAAAACACACGCGCACACACAATTGTGTACAATATTGGTCAATTTTAAATAATTTGTTGAAAGTGTGTACGTATTACAGAGTTATTACTACTATACATAATACAACTGTCATAATAAATTCTAACATTATGATTGGTTGTTATGTAGAACAATATATATATATGGTAAATATAACCAACTAGTTGAATAAATAAAGATATCTCCAATGTTTCATAAAATAAAATAAAAATTTAAAAAAGGTATTGCAAAGATGTTGAGCAAAATCTCATAACTGGATTATTATTACTGTATATAATGTAGCCCAGTCTAAATAATTTCTACCATTATTATTGGTTGATATTTAAAACATTATTAAAAATAATCTATCTCCAACATTTCATAAAGTAATTTTAATAAAAAAAGGGATTGCAAAGATGTTGAGCAAAATCTAATGACTAACTGAATTGACTGTAATAAGTTTAAGTTTTAATTAGATGGAATTTAAAACCAAGGAATAGGTATGGCATATGAATGTACTACTACTGCACTATGAGATCGTATTAATGTATTTATTAATATATATATATTTACAGGTGGTATTTAGTTTCTAATGCTAAAACATGATTTAAAAATTAGATTATTTAAACTTTTATTTCAGTCAACTAAATATTTTATCAGTCAATATTTCATTAAATTAGAAATTTGGATATGTTAATAATTGTGAGGAAAATTTATCTATTAGAACAAGTAAATGGAATATTTTTTATAAACTGAATTTTTGACAAGTAATGTACAGCAAACTCGACAAAACAATTTTTTTTTATTATTGATTGAAAGGTAAGAAAGTAGTAAAGAGAATCTGAGAATATGTGAATTAGTTACATAATATTCAAAAATGAAGTTGTGTTTATTTAAGATTAAAAAACAAATCACTTTGAATAAACTGTGTCAAAAAGTGAAAGCTTACTCTGAAAAACTAATAAGCATCAATAGAAACAATATTTTCTGCTCTACAAACAAATTTATTTATAAATACTCTTTACATACATACCTAAAATCTACATAAAACTTTTTTTTAATGAATGAACTCAAATATAACATAAAATTTTTAGTCAGCTTCATGCAAGCATGGTAAATCTTAGGTCAACTATAACAATTGTAATATTATTATTATTTTCAACCATTATTGATCCACTGTAGAATGAAGATTTCTCAAAATTTGATTTACTTTTTCTTATACCTAGCATTTTTTCTCCACAATGCACCAACAAATTTTTTTATTTCAACCATCTATCTTACACATGTAATCTTTCTAGGTCCTTTACAATTTAAAAACTGTAATATATAGTGAAAAATATAATTTATAATGTAAAAGAAGTAAACCACCAAATAAAGTGATCTATCACCCTCCTAAAATGAAATTGGAAATAAAATCCACTACTTCTAAACAAAAAAGTGAATACAGCAAAAAATAAGATAAGAGAAAATTATTAAATGCAAGTAATGAACTTTTATTAAATATTTTTGTATTTATGTGAGTTAATGAAGTTTTATCTTAAAATTAAAGAAATGCAATGCAAAGTTCAGCACAGGACTGAGCACTTCAATGTTTATCGAAACAAATCATTATGAATCTCACAAGATATGAATTATATGATACAAAAATCACATCACAGATATCTAGTAAAATGGTATTAATCTGATATAGTTGGAATGTTTTTCCAGCATTTCAAGGATTTAATCAGGCAATTGCCAAAACAATACTAAAAATACAATGATGAAACGGTCATTATTTCATCAGCATGATATTCTATTGGTCGTGTAAATTCTATGCATGAATATTCAACAAATGACAACTAGTTACATACTTTGGTGATCTTATTTTTAGATAACATTATTATCTTTCAAAGGTAATAAGGTTATATTCATATCATCTGATTTAAAAATTGTTGAGATTTTATCAGTCATTCTTAATTAATAAATAAGAACTCCATATTTTTTATTATTACCTTTTAGTGAGTGTGATCGTTTTCTCAATGAAAAATAATGTATTATTTTGAGACAATTTTTAATACTTGATTTTACATTACATAAAATAAATAAAAATAGGATGGATATAATAATATTTACAGTACAACGAATAGGGTAATAGATAAAGCATATAAAGTTAAAATACATTGGAATACAAATATAAAAAATAATTGAAATTTAATACTTTTCTATTACATCATTATGGCTTAATTAACAGTTAGGTATAGTTTCTTCACAAATGACATTAATGAGCTTGTTATACTAACATATTCTTTGTAAGCTACATTATTTAAATACAATTTTGTTTTAATGATTCAGCTCCATTTCCATGCATGTATTTTCCCCAGAATTTTCCATATTCATGAAAAGATAAAACACATTAAGGCCAGTATGAACAAAGATAAACTAATGTAGACAAATAATTCACAACTTGGAAAGAATTGAAGAGTAAACTTGACAATCATAATTTACTTTGGTTCCTAACAAAAAAATTACTATATATAGTTTCTTTTTTAAAAAAAAAAATTACCCATCAGAAAAATATTGTCACGATCATTCTTTATAAAGAGAAATGACCCCCTCCCAAAAAATCATTTGAAAAATAATGAAAGCAAATTCTATAACTTGTATGACTATTGGTTTTGATATTGGGATTGAAACAAGTTGAGATTGATGATATTAAATGAAACATGTATAACTGATGGATAACTATACATTACACCAATATTATATAATAAGTATTAGCTATAGTTAGAAAAGATTTACTGGAAATGCTAACTCATCATTAGCTAAATATAATTGGTATTTAGTATATATTGAATATTAGTAATGAAAAATGTATAAATTTAACTACTTTAGTTTTATTAGATATAACTTGAATTTGATATATTGTTTATATATGGATTGATGGGTGGTTGCGATATAATTGAGCTAAAGTGAAAGATGCACTGAAATAAGAATATAAATTGAATACATATATATTTGTTATTTTTAAGCATTATCATTTCAATGCAGTATGAATATGGCTCCAAATTTAATCTAGATTTTCTCATCCATAGTATTATTCTTCATCCTTGTCTCATCAATCCATCTATATATTGTTATTCTCCGGGCCTTTTAAAATTTCTTCATTATTTATTTTAAGATATTAATTTTCCATTACCTGTCATTTCTTCAAACGATATTTTCAATGCAAAACAGTATTAACAATCTTCATATAGATATACAAATTTATGTGTGGATGTCTGGTTGTATGCACAATATTAGATAAGAGTTTAGTAGATTGCAGATCTCCGGAAATAGTTATAAACTAACGCCTATATTTTATTTAACATTAAAAGTAATGTTTGATATTGTTAAGGAAATAAATTAATCAGAAGTGAAAAAATTAATAAAGACTTGACATATCGCACTTGCATTTAGTTCTTGAAAATGATATAACTTTTTCTTGGAAAATTAAATATAATGCAAAACTTAATTGCATATATATAATATAAAAATACTACAACAAAGATTAATTATGTTAAATGAAATTAAATAAACTGAGTATACTTTCAACAGGTGTGCATTATAATCATGATTATTCTGTTAAAAATCAATGTGACCCATTTTTTGCTAATTTAAATACTATTAAATTTTTGATTCATTATATATGTATTTGTGTGATAAAGTACACCTCTTTGATCTTACAAAAACAGATGTATACAAAGTAGCAGATCATGCATGTACCAATGAATATATGTTGGTTTGGAAAAATATAAAAACATTACGTAGAGAAAAAAAAGTACAAAGAAGAAAATTTACAAAAGCTACTCAAATGACTATGACAAATAATCCCTTAAGTCAACCCAGTGTGATCATATATATTATCTGGAAGTCATTAATTAACCTTGCTCTTATGAAAAAAAGTACAGAGATCAAGAGAACTTTCATAGATAAGTAATTTGAAATTTCTACCAAATGTTGCCTCTAGGCTAGTACTACCACTGATCAAATATACCACCAGAAGAAAACAGGAGAATAATACTACTTAAAACACTATGTTAAATACTAATCTGTGTGCTATTACTATGAGTTGAATTTATTTAAAAAGTTTAAAGAAAGTGTAAACTTTTTCTAAACATTTGTTTTTTTTAATATTAGATGATGAAAATACTTTAACAAATAATTAATCTGAAAATATGATTTATAACAAACATATATAGCCTTCAGTTTGACAGAGTTTGTAACAAAATAAAAATATTTTTTCAACATAATTATTATTAAAATTAATTTTATTTATAATGAAAAAATAATGAAAACTTTGAAATTATTTAAAGAAAATTTTATTTTTTTAATTCCTATGACCTAGTAAGTTTAAATTATTTTAAAACATGATATAATTATAAAAATGAAATATAATTTGTATTTATTAAATAAAGACATTTTAAAAAACTGTAATAATCTTGAAACAATAAAATTATCTTTATAAATAATATTACCAATTTATAAATATGTCAACAAGTGCCATCATTTTATGCAACTTGACTTCTTCAAATTGACTATAGCACTATAGTGCTTTCTCATGTGTTTATGTCTTCTGATATCTTAAAGCAAAACATTAAACATAGTTTAACTATCATTTTAATAAAACTATTTAGTGTGAGCTTACACAGAAGCATTATTATGTAAATCATTAATAGGCTACCACAAATGATGTCATAATTTACAATTTTGACCAATATTGCCACTCTTGGGAAGGCAATTTTTTTAAAAAAGACATGAAGAAATAATGCTCAACCATGAGTCAATTTTATAAATGTACATAAGCATATTAGTTCTTTAAAAACATACAAAGTCACTGAGAAATTGATAAGTGCAAACTTGTGATATATTTCATCATCATTTATGATATTGTGCCATATTTTTATGATAAATCTATATAAAAATGGTAAAAACATGCTATAAAATGGTATTTTATTTAAATAAAAACACAACAAAATTATACATATATATATTATCTAATGAGCTTGCCGATTATATATATATATAAATTTAATAGTCTTAATTGAGGATATGTATGAATAATTAACGTTTGTTAGAAATAGATGTAAAAGAGAGAGATAAGTGTAAGAAAAAGAAAAGAGTAAAAAAAATTTTTCTCTCTCGCCTCAGTAATTTTATTAGAGATAATGAAGCAATATCTTTAAATAAGATTTTTCAATTTTTAGAGAGAGAGGGAAAGAACAAAAAGATATTAACATATTTTATTAGAAATTATTATCAATTAATTAAGAGAATTTTTCTCTCTCTTTCTCTCTAAAAATATAATGTTTTTTTTTTCAAATTAAAGTCTAATAAAAGGATTATCCTGTTTATGGTAATTAAAAAAAGACAACACAAGAGGAAGTTTTTAATAATTAAGGTATGGTTGGATTTTTTAAATTAATTAAGAAAAGGAAGGAAACAATCTTTTTG
This sequence comes from Epiperipatus broadwayi, assembly GCA_028023455.1. NCBI lineage: Eukaryota > Metazoa > Onychophora > Udeonychophora > Euonychophora > Peripatidae > Epiperipatus > Epiperipatus broadwayi. The sequence goes on from JAQFVV010006232.1 coordinate 5,214,015, forward strand.
TCAGAATGTGATTAATTGATCAGGATTTAATGCTTTCATTTATGAGTAATATGTGATTAGATGGATAAGGGTAGACTGTGTTAAAAATAAGATACAGGTAAGTTAATTTTATTAGAATTCTGTGTCTAATTAGTAACAGTTTTTATCCAACTACTGAGAAAAAATCAGCAGTAACAAATTAGCTGCAAAGCAAACAGTGAGAAGTTAAGCATATTGTCAAAAGTAAGTTTAATGTCACTAATAGTTGTTAAAAAATGATTTTTAAAATGTTGAAGAAAATTATGTGCTAAGCTTTAGTTATCAAAAGAAATGCAGTAGAATGAGAATATATTGAAAAAAATTATTACAAGCCTTATGTATCCATCCAAAAGCATGACTGGCTCAGCCTGTGTTAATTTGGCCTGAAAACTATTATATTAAAAAAATACTATAAAAACAAATGCTAACAACTAATAAAATAATTGATAAATTGATTCTGTGTTCACCTGAAGTAAAATAACTGTCAATTTCAAAATAGGACTTGAAAAAATAAAAAAGTTAATGAGAGACTTTCTATAAAAAATAACTAAAATATTTAAAGCCTCAGAAAGACAAAACTAACAATAAAAAGATTGAAACTTGTAAAATCAATAAATGATAAAAGAGAAACAAAGCCAAACTCAAAAAGCTATTTAAAGTATATATATACAAATAATTTTTTATATAAATAATTTTGAATTAATTTTTTGCTGAATCATTCATTTTATTTTTCCCTTCAAAATGTTGAAATGTGTTAAGACCTATCATTTTTAAAATAAAAGAGGAAAAAGATTTTAATTAATCTTAAATATTTTTTACATTTTATTGTAAAGTACATTTTCAGATTTATTTATTAACAAACATAAAGAAGTCTTAGCTAATCTTAATTATTATTATTATTATTATTATTATTATTATTATTATTATTATTATTATTATTATTATTATTATTATTATTATTATTATTATTATTATTATTATTATTATTATTATTATTATTATTATTATTATTATTATTATTATTATTATTATTATTATTATTATTATTATTATTATTATTATTATTATTATTATTATTATTATTATTATTATTATTATTATTATTATTGTTCATTGTAATAAAGAAATAATTGAGATAAAATAAAAATTAAATAAGTACTAAAAATTAACAAAAATTAATCTTCTTTATTCCATTTTTTTTTTTATAAAATATGTATTGGGTTTGAAATTGGTATATTATCTTACTTTTCTCAATGTCTTATTTATTAGTTAATTTCATTAAATAAGTGTTAAAAATAAATTTTTGAAATTATCTTTTTTATATTAATGTTTTATTGTTCCAGCTATCTATTCTGTTATTTGGAAGTATGTGACTTGATTTCATCATAGCATTGTAGTTTAAGGAATTTTATCCCATTAAGACTGTTTAAATTAAACTCAATTAAGCATATGCATTTATATTTTCTCTTGTTCACATTTACAGTTCCTATGGTCTTGGTGATCCTAAATGAATTCTAGAGTAATGACAATTAATTTATATATGTTTGTGGAAGAGTATATGTTTGTATTTGGACATCCAGATAGTTCTCTCGATGGCACATAAGTAATGATAACTTTTAAAGTCAATCACTGCCTTTTATTCATATAAATTTAAAAATAATTTATAAATAGTCAATACAATCATGACACCATATGGTCTGACCATTGCTGAAGACCAATAAATATCAATATCCCAGAATTTTTGTACTGTGGCAGATGCTTTAGCACTTAAGTGTATTCCTGAAGACAATTATTTTTTATATTAAGTCTTAACTTTGTTATTTCTAGATAATTAGCTTTTCTCTTGATATTGCACCTCATTAAGATTTGGTGACAAGAGATTACTATGGATTATTTATGCCTTATGCTGGTGATGTACATTATTATTTCACAACTAATTATTTTATTCTGTGATGATTCACTCATACTCCTACTTTTATATTTGTTGGTGGTTATTGAATGGCAATAATGATAGATTTTCCTCCCTATATCACCACATGTTTATTATAAATGGGGACCAACATGAGACTCAAAGATGAAGTTTTAATAATCACATTATTTAAAGCTCAAATAAAACTTTTGAAAAAAGAAAAGTTACATTTTGACACAGAATTGATGAGAAAAAGAATTCCTGTGAAATATGTGACAAGTAATTTATTTGTTGAATAAATTACAATGGATTATCAAAAAAGGCATATTTTTGTATGCACAATAGAATAGAAAAGCAAAGCATAATATTTGGAGATTTGATTGAGCTGTTAACTGTGAGTTTGTCTAGTTGCAGTTTCAGTATTGGTGAAGAGTAAAGGATATTGTAAATGGCTTGAGAATGCAGTAGTTTTATGCAGTTTTATAAAGTATTTTATCACAACATTAACCCATTATCACATCTTATGTTTACCATTGTTATCATGGACAGTTAACATATAGCCCAGTATCATGAATCCCATTCTCTTAGTCTCTTAGAAAAAAGCAAGCATATTTTTAATGTTTTTATATTACTCACCTCTAAAACTTAATAGAACAAGTCTTGAAAAATTTTTTGCATTATTATTTTATATTTAAAGTTGTAAGTAAAGTATAGAATTAAATTGATATAGCCCTTCAAATGTTCATGCTGCATTATGCACTTAGAATAATTGGGTTTCTACTATTTCAGGTAACCATTAATTTGCTGCCAGATGCTAGTCATATCTCAGGGAAAATGTTTTGAACAAATGTTTTATTATATGAACTTCTCTTTAGGCATGAACATGTAATTAAATAATAATAATAATAATAATAATAATAATAATAATAATAATAATAATAATAATAATAATAATAATAATAATAATAATAATAATAATAATAATAATAATAATAATAATAATAATAATAATAATAATAATAATAATAATATATATAAAATAATAATAAATAATAATAATAATAATAAAATATAATAATAATAATAATAATAATAAAATAATAAAATAAAATAATAATAATAATAATAATAATAATATAATAATGATAATGGTGATATTAACAATAAGAATAGTGAATGCATAAGCAAAATAGAAATGGAAAATAAATCAATTAAAGAAATGTCATGTATTGAGAGAGTCAGTTCAAAGAAATGCAGATTAGGTATCTTAGAAAATAGTGAAAGATTTCTAAAAGGTAGAGTAATGTGAAGTTTATTTTATGAAATATTATTACAAAATGTTTATAGTTTATTTTGTAATAGAATATGAAAAAAGAATGTGATCAAGAAAAAGATAGAAATTACTGAAGTAACCCTGTAAATAGGAAAATGATCACATCAGCAGAGATATTTCAAATTTTCAAAAAAATAAAAGAAGAAAAGCTAAAAATTGGAGAAAGATGCTGTTCAAAGAAATGAGAAAATAATCAACAAAAAGAAGAAAAGGAAGAGAAAATGTTGCTAAGACAGCATTCAGAAAAGAAAAACTGACAATCTAAGCTAGAATCAGAACATTCAGGAAACTATCCATAATATTATCCAAATAATGTAAGAAGGTATCCAGATTATTATTAGAATAGTGAAAAAAGATAAGAAACAGCAAAACAAGTAATATAAGGCAATCAAAAGAGGGTGATAAAAATAGAAGAACACAGTGACAAAATGGAAAATGTATAATCATGTCTGAGGTATAAAACATGAAAAAGCCATTTGAATCAATCAAATATTGGGGAGGACAGATCACTGTAATTTATAAAAAAAATAAAGAAAGACTTAGAAAAGATAAAATTGTCAGAAAAGTGAAGGAAACAATAATAGAACAAATTTGGCATTAAGTATCAAGAATTAAAGGGGAAAGTGAAGAAAAGACAGTTACAAACTCACAGATATCATAAAAACAGCTCAGAATGAGTTAAGTAACAATTGGAAATAGATAAAAATTAAGAAAGAAAAATATGTGTAAGATTTATATAAAGAGATATTATCAATGGAAAAAATTTAAGAATGTTTAGAAGCTAGGACAGTGTTATGAGAAGAAAGCAAACCTCTGAGAATCAGGGATATATTTAGGAGATGTCAATTGTTTTCTTAAAGTAAAGATTTTCGAGAGTGGTGCAGGAGAAATCTCTATAAAGCACTGTACTATCCAGAAAATGACAATCCTAAACAGAATGGAGGAGCACTACAAAAGGTCATTAGCCCATTAATCACCTCCAGGCACCAGCAAATTACTGGTGAAAATCACTTTCCAAAAACAGGTGTCCAAAGATACAATGATGCTGTATTGCAAGAATATTGGATCAAAAGTATCACAATGCTATCTAAATATCATATCTTACAAAAAAAGATCAAAATAGAAATAGGAGAAAGCTATACTGAGTTTTTTTGGCACCAATTTTTACAGTTAATAGCTTTTATGGCGTGCATTCTGTTAGGTAGTTAAATAATATGAATTATCAGATATAATCTGTCATATAAAGCAGAACAAATTATTATGTGTGTTGGCAGAAAAACAATTAAGCTAGAAGCAGAATTGCTTAGTACTTTTGACATGAGTTGACAAATAAAAAAAAAGAATAGGAAAAAAGAATTTGTCTCTATTACTTTAAAAATAAAAAGCCACACAGTATCTGAATAAGACCAATATAAGTAGTATATCAAGAATTAGAAAAAGAAAAGTTAAAAAATAAAACAATACTTCAAAAAATAGATGTATATCATAGGACTAACAATGGTGACAATCTGAACAGACATTTACCACACCCATTTCTGCCCTATCAAGTAAAGCAGTTCAGACAAAGTGAAGATCTATATCCAGTTCTTCGCAGATTAGAAAATGTATCTGGATTTATGATAATATTCTGCAGCAGCAAGGAATTCATGTCTTCACATTAGTAACAGGACCCAGTATGAAGGACACCTATGGTTGTCAAAATTACCAGATTTTATCCTAAAAGGAAAATATTAATAGCAAATATTTTTTATAGTTAATAAGAAATAAAAAAGTTGAATAGTTCGATAGACAAAGTGAAATATTTTTTATCTGAATTAATCATTTTATTTTAATTAATGTGAGGTGAATTGAGAAGAATTATTTCTTCTTATGTTTTTTTTTTTTTTGAATGTCAATTGTTAAACTTATTAAACAGATACATTCATTAAATGATAATATGACAGATTTCTAACCTGTTAAATAAATAATAAAATAAACATTTGTTGTTTATTAAGGATAATTGTAAAAATGAGAAATAGTGTTAAAAATGAATAAAATAACTTATTTCTCATTCTCTTCAATAAATTTATCTAGAAAAACCTTTATCTATTTTTTTATTAAAAATTAAAATATTCACTTTTTAAAACAAATACAGTTTTTATTTAAAGTTGATATTTTTTTTTCTATCTCTTTAATGAAATGAAAAATGTTTTCAAAACTAAAGGATTATCATGTTTCTAGTGATTAAAAATAAAAATAATTACAGATTAATTTTAAAAATTTAGGGTATGATTAAAAATTTTGATTAGAAGAAAAAGTAGATAATCTTTTTTGTAAAAAGTGAATGAATCAGCCATGTTATTTCTGAGATTGCATGTGATTGATAGATAACAAGATTGTTTTAAAAAATAAAATAGGGGACACAGGTTAAAGCACTATATTTTAGTGATTAATCACTAATAGCCAATCTTCATTCAGCTGTTAAAAGAAAAAAGCAGTAGTCATTCATCTGTGAAGAAAATAGTGAGAAGTTAAGTTTATAGTCTGAAGTAAGTCTAACCTCATTACTGTTAAAAAATTCATGTTTGAAGTGGAGTAAGAAAACAATGTGTTGGAATTTAGTTAAAAGCTGAGTATCACCAACCTAAGTATTTAACCAATTTTTTTCAATAGGAATGTTAAAAAAGAATATGCCTAGAAATTTGTAACCAGCCTTGTGACCATTGAAAGCATAACAGTTTCAGAATGGGCTAACCTGCCTTGGAAATGATTATACTATAATATATAAGAAAAGAAAGTTAACTAAAAAAACATAAATGTAAAACTGTCCCCATGCTTACCTGAAGTGAAAAAAATTATCAATTTCAAAATAAGATCTTCAAGAGGAAGAAGTTAAAGAGAAAATGTCCATAAAAAATTCTTTAAACTGACCACTTGAAGCAATAAGAAGAAAAAGCTAACATGAAATGAAATGAAACTTGTATTATTTAAAATTAAGAACTAAATGAAAAACATTTGGCTGTCTAGTAAACTGCATTTCTTTAAACAAAATAGATCAGCACCACTAAATGGCACTGGTACAGTCTCACATTCAGCGAACAGCAAATTACTGATGGAAATCAATGTCCAAAAAGAAATATCTTACCAAGAGCAAAGATACTAATTATATAGGCAAAATCAACATGCTTTAGATTTGCATATATATTTAGAAAAATGGGTTGAAGATAAGAGTTGGCCACTCTTATCTTTATAAAGTTGAATCTTGCATTTAGATTTGTAGAAATCTCTTTTGTAATAAATTAAGCACTTAAGGCACATGTACTAAGGTTATAGTTTTATTTAAATATTATATTATTATGTTGTATTTTAATATAAAACATATTAATATTATTAGATTGTATTTCAGTGTAAAAAATATTGATACTATATTTAAAATAAGAATAATTTATAATGAATATATATATATATCACTCATAACTTATAACAGTGCCCCTATAATAAACTATTTTTAAGACAAGAACTTACATCTTTTTGATTTCTAAATAATCTAAATATATTTTTAATATATTAATTTTAATATAGATAGTTAACTGATAGGTACAGTATACATATATGCCTCTATAAAAATTTATAAAAACTAATAATAATTATATATATATAAATTTTCGATGAAAAAGAAAAAAAGTACTTGCAGGACAAATGTCCTGCAATGAATTAGTTGATTTTTCATAAAGCATACTTAATGTAATATTTATATAATAAATTAAGTTTGATGGCTATATTCGTTCCACAATATATGTAATATTCAAATCAATATATATATATCAAAATATAGTAAAATTCACATAAATTATCTTATTTTTAGAAGTGCTTTCGACTATACATCTTGTAGTCTTTATCAACTATATAACATTAAATAATCAAAATGAGACAACTCTTCACAATACCCATAGTTCAATTCAGATTTCCCACAATTCTGTTATTTTAACATTTGACGATTTCTTGAAATCAACATAGCCTCTTTTATTTTACAATTATTATGGCAACGTTCAATTTGAATAATTTTCATATTTTTATAATCAAATTTAAATACATATTGACAAGCTTTATTATGATCAAATATAACAGATGGTGAAGGTTTATTTACATCTATTCCTGATTGTTTCTCTTTTTGAATTGTATTATATAAAAGCATGTGCTCTTTTATTCTCTTCTCCAATGTACATTTAGATTCACCAATATATTTTAAGCCACACCTACATATCAATTTATATATAACACAATTGTGATTAAACTTTGAATTTTGAATTTTAGAGTTATTAAGTAATCTATTTATATTATTTGTTGAGAAAAAATCAATATGACCCAAACCATTATAAATCCTCCTAATAAACATGACTTGCTCATCCGATATAAATGGGATTGAAATCCATTTCATTATATATATATATATTGTAACCTACCCCAAAAATAATGAAAATGATGAGACCCGAACTAACCACTCACTAAACATAACAATAATATAATGATCATGATAATGAGACTCTACCTAATATAACATAAATAACATAAAATAGACTCCTTACAGGGATGAACACAAACATAGTGGTTTTAATTGAGAAGCAAATGAAATATACTCCACAATGGCATTGCTATTATAAAAATTCTCCAGGTATCATCCTATTATAATCATTCAGAATATCTTTACAATATGACTAACATTACTTCATATAAATAGTTATTAAACCACCTTCTTGTACTCTAATACACTATAAAGATAATTTTAAAAACACAGATTAAATTGATTTAAATAATTACTGTTATCCTGTGGATATCCTGGGATTATGACTATTCTTTTTAACAAATATAATAACAATAATTAACAAATAGATAACCAAATAACAAGAAGAATTTTATTGAGATCCAATTGTCTAAAGAATAATTACACTCTCAATTACAACATCAATGTGATCTACTATTTGGAATTAATATACCTATAATAATACATTGAAACAAATAATAATAAACTACCAACTTACTTTAAGTTAAATAATTTATTAAACTTATTATTATTTATCCCTTTTCTACAAATAAGAATCATTAAACAAAATAATCATTTATTAATAATCAAAAGTTTTATAATTAGCCAATATTTAATATTACATAACATAATTAAATATACTAATTATTTTAGTGTTTACTGATTCTATTCTAGCTTTCAAAACAAACATCACAATTGATTTTATTAATTTCTTAGATCTGGAATAATATAATATTTTGGGTTTTATCCCATGTAATAAACATTATAAGATTTTTATTATTTAATACTTATAATAAACTTAAATAAATTTTAAAGTGTAAATGTGACTCTTGAAAACAATATCACCCTTTTAATGCTTTTAGTCTGCAAATTTATGTGTTTTGGCCAATTCGACCCCCTGGTGAATTTTTCTGCAAGTATTATATATTAAAATGCATATTTTTCTGTGTATTTTATTATTCAAAAAATGATGATAGATGGTAGGAAATTAAAAAAATTGCCTTACAAAAGACATAAGCCCTGCCCTGACATGTTCAGCCTTTGTCCTAAGGCCAGGCAGTAAAATGTTCAGCATATTAAAAAAATAGTCCCAATGACCAAAAATGTGTTTATTTGCTAATTTAATATGGTTTCAATATTTTTTTTACAATAATTTACACTATATTGATTAGATATAAAGAAATATAAATTATTAATAACTTATTTTGACTGTAAATACTTAATTTTTAAAAATATAATGTTATATTAGCAGCTAATGTGAATATGGCCTTAAGCTATTTAGAAGTTTAGCTTCTACATAAGCAATCTACTTATACTTACAAGTATTAATATATCACAATTTTGCAATACATATTCAAAAATTTTAAACATTTAAAGAATAACTCCTTAGATATAAGAGAACTAAATAAAGATTCATTCAAATTTTTAAAAATAATCAGAAATAATGAAGATTTTGTTGATTTTGTAAACTAAAAATAATCTTTTTAAAATGATGAAGTGTAAGCTTTTTGTTTTGATTACAATCTCATTTTCCTAATATTTATAGAAACAAAATGTGAACATTTAAAATTTATTTTAGTAGTAAACAAAAATATCTGTCAAATGAAGTCAAATTTATTATTTTCTGATAAGTAATGATCATTTAATCATATATTTTATGTTAATGTGTGAGACAAAGAAAAACATCAGAAAATAATGAAATGTTTGAGTCTGGGCTGCACTTTAGAAGGGTTAATGCTCTAAAAATATAATAACTTTAAATTTCAAATAAAGATCAATTAAATATAACTGTAATCAAGTAATAATTCCAAATTAGTAACTCATTAATTTAGCAAATTCAAATTCTTTATTATAATTCAATAATTAAACTATTTAATAAATACATTTTATATAATGATTTTACTTGGTTATGTGCTTTAATGTATGACTTTGTGATATTAATGATCCAATACAGAAATAAAGTTACTTGTAAAGTTTAAATTAAAATTCTTGTTTATTTTAACATCAAAATATTCATAACAACCATTATAATTACAAGTCATAACATAAATAATTTATAACATTTATATTTGAACAATTACATATTTACAACATTCTTTACATTATAGTAACTAAAAATAAATATTGTTTTTTATTAATGTATTAACATTGAATTCATAGCATTTAGTAATCAAATAATAAGGTATTACAAGTTTGTATCCTTCTATTCATATTATAAATTAATTTACCATCCATGGGTTCATACATCTGAGTAATTTCTATAATATTTCATCATACTTAAGTAGTCCATTATAATTCACTTGTTTTAATAAAGTCATACTATTTTAATATAATTCAGTATTAAAATTATTATACAACTACATTAATATTATTTACTAAAGAACTTTTATGCCTTTGTATGATTGCTATAACACAATATATTTTGAATAAATAACTGAATCAAGGATTCTTTATGTTAAAATATTATCATTCATTTTATACACTTATCATATTTCTTTCATTCACATTCTTCAATCTTGTTCATCTCATTAATCCTTCCAATAATAAATTATTCTTATTTCAGATCATATTTAATGGTATTTGTTTTGTGTATGTTCTCCCTTTTCTTATACTACCATTACAAATCATAGAAAGAAAAACTATAAATTCCAAAAATGACTTACTAGCTTATGATGCTTTCTTTATATTCCAATATCACAGATAAAACTTTTGGATAAGAAAGTAATTTATTAAAACCATCATATACAAATATATAGAAATGGAGGCATTCACACTTATTATGAACTATTATACTTTTAGGTAGTCCTTAATGACTCTAATTTAATAAATCCTGGCTTATTTCTAAAGCTTTTATGGAATGCAATATTCATTATTCATATGGAAATCCTCTCAATTCCTACAATAATAATATGGATATCATTTAGATCAAACCCACTATAATCTCATATTAGTTCTTCAGGATGATATATTATTCTATCCTGGCATTCTGACTTATCCATTTAACACCTATCTATATTTTTCAGCATCCATGTATATTAACTTTCTCTTTCTAATAATACAATTTCATCTTCCCTTTGTTTATGCATCTATAATTATTATAGATCATATTACAAAACAAATAACTTACTTTATTATGACAAACTTCATATTATTCTTTATTCATTATAAGGTTAGAGATCATAAATCATTCACTCTATTTCAAATTTCCTTTATATTATTATATTCATTGGTACACTTCCTACATTATATATTTGTAAATATAAGCTTTTAAAAGCAATGCCACATTATATATGACTTGCTTTATTGATTATTATAATTTTACCTTTAAGGCTTTGGCAATGCTAAGGCTATTAATATATGGCAGATCTGAATTTGGTTCAGTCCCATATAGTTATTTGAGTTAGATAACTGGAATTAAAAATATTATTCAAATAATTAAAAAATTAAAATTGAATACTTATGATTGATATTCTATGGTTATGTTTTTATCATGTTGAAGACCTTGAAATATGAATTATCAGCATATTTTTAATCTATTTATTACTGACTTTGGCCAATTAAAAAATCTGCCTTTGTATTCTTTGTGCAAACTAGTAAACTCAGCAGAAAAGAAAAAATTAAATGAACCTATTATTAAAATTATTAATAAAAAATTCAAATGTTATCCAATTTCAACTCAAGATATGCCATTTCAAAAGAAATTTTCAAGCAGCAATGAATGCTGGAATTTCTGTTGATGTCATGCTTATAGTTTTGTGCTTATAGTTTTTGATACGCTACAATGGAGCAACCTATTAAAAAATTGTTACATAGAAATAAAACTTGAAATATTAATTAATAATTCTTGACTTGTATGAAGGCATCTATTTAAGTTAAACCATCTACACATGTACACATGCCCACACACATAGCCAAAAGTTGATTTCTAATTGCCAGCTAAAATTAACAGAAATATTGCATTTTTATCCATATTTTGTTTTTTTTCTTCTCTATTCTATCAATGATTTGCAATGAAATATATATATAGCTGAATAAAACAAACCAAAAAAAATTCTTTTTTTTTCTTTTCTGGAATAATTGGGGTCTTGATTGAGGTTTAGAATTAATGCACTACAATGTAATCTATATAGATTTATATAAATATTTTTGTAGTTAAAACTAAGAAGGGTAATCTTAATAAATATTTGAAAGTTTACCTTAGATACCTTTATTATGTAAAATGTGAGGTTACAACAAAAGATCAATAAAACATATAAAGTATTAAATATTATCTTGGCCATAAATATTTTTTAATTAACTTAAAGTCCAAGGTGCAAATAAATTACTAACATACATTTGTAACAAATTACAGTCATTAACATAGTATATTACCATTATTTTCTTTATTGTACAATTTTTTTTTGAGAACAATAACTATATTACATTTTTAAATTATAATTCTTGGACTTTAAAAGCATCCAAGAAATAATTATTCTAGCACAATCATTTAAGTATTTACAATTTTAAAATCATTAGTGTTTTAAGGTTGAAAAAATCTTAATGGATAAATTTAACAATACTTAATCCTTTATAGAAAAAGTTTAAAGATAAAAACTCTAATATACATATTTCATCTAATTCCAAGTATATAAATTGTACTTTTATTTAAATATTACTGTATCCTGCCCATCACTCTTCTATGTATTTAAATGGGAAAGATCCTATCCATAAGATCAGAGTGATGTAATGCCACATGGGCAATAATATTGGCATCAACAAGGGATTTGGGCATTCCATCATCAGATTTTCAATGGTATGGATGACAGAAGAGTTAGAGCATAAAGTAGAATGAGGATTGTCCATTAATGTTTGATGATTTGCTATCTTTATATAAAGCAAACACTGATTTTATATATATATGTGTGTGTGAGACATTGTGATCTGGACCAACTGATGGATGCTGGTTCATGAATATGTATATTGGAGATTATTTATCTTTTTCACTTGAATATCATCATGTGTATCAATTGTATGAGATAGGGTGGATAGCTGAGAAAGCTTGAAAGTCTGTTCACATATTATATATATGGGAGCATAAAGAAAAAGATGAGCCAAGTAGAAAGAGAAAGAGTGAAGTTATAATTTGTACATAAAATATGTTGATGCTACATAGAGTTTATAAAGGACACTCTTTGTTACATCCAATGTGCATTTAATTTTATCAAATATCTTAAAATAATAATGCATGAATTTGGATTTAGCCTGAATAATATATGTATCATTCAAAATTATAATTTTTCACAATGTGTTGCATATATATCTTATATGTGCATATAATCTTCTATGAATTATTTATGTTTATTCATTCACATGGGTCTGCTTAAATATATCTTTTTAAAATATATGTGCATATTTAATATGTGTTATATGTGGTTCAATATTATGTCTAAACCTAATACTTTATTATGCAAGTATATAACTCATCTCTATTTAATATTTATACTCAAACATCTCTGGATTCAAATATGTATGAAACTAATAATCTTTTTATATATTAATAACTGATTAAATGTTAACTAAGTCAGATTTAAATAAAAACTAAGAATTTTTATTTGCAAACAAATAAAATAATATATATATAAATAAATAAATGTTCCTAACTTTTATTATTGAAAAAATAATAAAAAATAAAAGTAGTTTAATGTATTCTGTTTTATAATAATCAAAAGAAAATAATTGTTATAGATAAATTTTTGAATGTGAGCATCAAAATATCAAACAAACATGTAGAAGGTATGTTTCAAATCATTATTAAAAGTGATTATTTGGTAATGACTTTAAGTTTTAATATGTCTTAATTACTATTTACTTTTATTAATCTAAATTTTGTTGCCAGAAATAATTGATAAATTCCATTGGATCCATTAACTGACTACTGGTCTTGAGATGCACATAAAATAATTCTACATATATATCTAAACTAATAAATATGTCTCAAGGCATTAAAAAGATGCATATAATTGATGACATTCCCTAAGTCTTCCCATTTTTTTATTTTTTGTGGCACAATATTCTAATAATAAATAGTATTCAACACAAACTATCACCAGCATGTCTATATAGAGGGAGCGCCTTGCTTTGTCCTCTGGATCTGCATAATAAAAGAAAGCCACTTACTTATAAGACTGCTTATTTTAGCACTGATCTTATTGGCTATCTATACTTTATCTTTTATTGACTTTTTTAATCAGTGTTGTGATATCATGAAAGACTATTGGGATAACTAATCAATCATTTGAAGATTTCTTTTTAAAAAATGGCAAATTATCATTATAATAATGCTACAGCTTAATTTATAAATTCAATGTGTAATCTAAAACCTCTCAGTATTTGTTTTCATTGACATGTCTTTTTTTGTAAACTTTTGGTACTATTTACTTTTTTCAATTTATACAAACAGTCACTTCTAAGTTTTCAAAGTTTCTTTGCATTCCTCATCATAATATATCTAATATAGATTAATTTAGAATTTCAAATAACTTCTTTTGATTTGTAATTGATAGATTCGTTTTGGAAATTTCATTATTTTGTCTTTTAAAAATTTTTTAACTTCTCTTTTTAAAAATTGAGGAGAGACAGGATGGAGTGAATTGCATTGTAATATTACCTAATTCAAGCAATCTCTTGATTTGTATTTGACAGATTTGTTTTAGAAAATTTTTAGTACTTTGATTTTAAAAATTTTTAATTTCTTTTTTCTTATTGGCTTTTTAAACAGGAAAGAGAGTGAGAGAGCGGGAGACGGATGAATTGCATCCATAGTATTATCTAATTCAAACAATCTTTTTTGATTTGTAATTGATAGACTTATTTTGGAAATGTTTATTATTTTGCCTTTAAAAATTTTTAAATTTCTTCTTTCTTACTGGCTTTTTAAAAAGTGAAGGAGAGAGAGTGAAGGGAGGAGGATGCTTTGTGGACTTTGACACATTTACATTCAATAAAATCCAATCAAACACTCCAAATCAAAATGAACTGGCTGGATTTGAAACAACAATAAGTTAACTAATAAGAAAGCTTAAAATAAAAACTTTTTTATTGATTTGGATTTTACATTTTTTTTAAATTAAAAATGACCACCAAGTCTATTATTTCAAGATGTTTTTCAAATAAAACATTTTAAATCAACAATATGGATCAACACAATATTTAATAAACTCATTTTAACAAGTTAAAAAAGTATTTCTTGTAATGTGCAGTGGGTTCGGAAACTTTTGTTTCCTTATTCATTTTTGCCTTCTTTTAAATTCACATTGAATTTATAAAAAAATAAGTTTGCCAAAAACGACCTGTCAATGAAATCTAATACTAAGAGATTTATATTGCAAAGTAAATTTATAAATTTAGTGGTTACTAGTATTATAAATACTAAGTTCAAATTGTAGTTTTCTATTACTCCCTCTCTTTTCAAAATAAGAAATTAAAAGATTTTCTAAAAAAAAAGAATCAAAATTTCCAAACTGTTTTTTTTTTTCAAATTACAAATAAGAAAATAATTAATTGAAATTTATTTCCATTTCGTAAATTGATAAAATGCTTATATTTTTGATTCCCCTCTCCCACTCCTCTATACCCTCTCTTCTCAAGACCTAATAAGAAATTGGAAAGAGAAATAAGTTTGCCAAAAAAACAGAACACCTGTCAATAAAAACTAATACTAATAGGTCCTAGTTTACACAGTGAATTTATAAATTTAGTTGTAGTAGAATTATCACTAGGATAAATTGCATACAGTATTTGGAAAGAAATCTACAACTTCTCAATTAGTCATCCCAGTGTTTAATTAAAGCAATGTTTAAAAACCAATTAAAGAGAAAATTCAAACGTAGATAGAGTAATGCCATTTATTTCTGTAACTTAATTTCAATAAATAATTAAATAAATCCTAATGAACTTAAAGGAGTATGTTGCTATGAAATAATATACTTATGAATTTCAATTATATATATTAAAATGAAAGAATAAATAAATAAAAAATCAGATTTCCATTAATATTACATTCACACATAGTAATATTTGCTAAGGCTTTAATCTCAAGAACATGCATGTAAAAATGCAATATTAGGGACCTCTACATGTATTAACCACAAGCTTACACTTTGGAAGAAAAGAGGGGAACCCTTCTTTACTTCAATCTACTTTCTATTTAAATAGGTGAAGCTGAAGCAGTTAGATCTAAGAGCGTGAAGCTATTCAATACTTCACTGATTAAGTCCATGTTTCTTATTACACATTAATACTCGTGAAATCTTTTGATTTACAAGTCAATGGCAAGATCTTATAGTTAGAAATCTATTATGATAATTTAAAGTTGTAATTATAAATTTATTTAAATGCACATTGATTACATAAGTAATATTTACTGAGGCTTTAACCTCAAGAACATGCATGTAAAAAGTGCAATATTAGGGACCTCTACAGGTCTTAACCACAAGCTTACACTTTGGAAGAAAAGAGAGGAACTCTTCTTTACTTCAATCTGCTTTGTAATAAGAAATGTGGACTTAATCAGTGAAGTATTGAATAGCTTCACGCTCTTAGATCTAACTGCTTCAGCTTCACTTATTTAAATAGAAAGTAGGTTGAAGTAAAGAAAGGTTCCCCTCTTTTTTTCCAAAGCGTAAGCTTGTAGTTAAGACCTGTAGAGGTCCCTAATATCACATTTTTACATGCATGTTCTTGAGGTTAAAGCCTTAGCAAATATTACTTATGTAATCAATGTGCATTTAAATAAATTTATAATTCACACATAGTGTATGCATCATATAATTGGGTACAAAAATATCTCTATAATTTATGTTATTAATTTTACCTATTCTTGGCAACTTGATTTTTTTCTTAACTTGAGAACTAAATATATATATTTTTTAAAGCAAATGTAAGTATAAAAAATAGTAAATAAACTAAACAGACATTTTTGTATTTCTATATTGGACTATTTCCATCATCTATGTATTGAATGTCTTTAGAAAAATTTAACTTTATTTAAGCACATCAAACAGGTTCTTCAGGATGATTAAGATTGATTGTGAATGGCAAAGATGAGAGGGCATGTAAAATATAATGTCTGATGCTATATAGATAAACATAGCTTAACATTCCATTCAGTAAATAATTCAATTTCTTCTAATAAAAGTTTCTCAAAAAAATAAATAATCAATTAAGATAGAATAAATTAAATTCTTTTAAAAACAATTAGCAAGTTGATAATAGGTAATTAGATAGAGATCTAGATTTTCTTTTAATGCAATTAAAATGAAAGTTCATGGACAACAATAACAAGTGATGTCATTTACTAATTGTCAAAAAAATTATATTAGCAGTTGTTAATTAAGATGTTCTTTCAAATCCTTTAAAATATGATGACCTAGATAAGAATTTTTGCAGCCAGATCTTTTTAGTGAAGTAAATGATTATTGAGAGCCATTGTTGATCTCAGTTTGAAGTGATTCTATTCATTCATTTCTTTGTTATTTATTTACTTGGCTGTGAACAAAATAAGAATAAAAATAGCAGTAGTAATTCATTAAAAAAATTTGGGTAAATATATAACTTTATTGATGTCAGAAAATGTCATAACAAATTTAGACCCAGTTAAAATCATCCCACATGGAGGTGTTAAAATTCGAATTCACATTCTAAAAAAATTTCCATAACCTTTTCTATTTATTTTTTACAAATACATGATTATTTAAAAGATTTAGAAAAATAAGTAAAATAAATGCTACTAATTTCACTAATAAACACTTGAGGTATTTATTTGAAATAATAGTTTATTTTCTTTGTCATCTTTTTATTTCTAAACTCTCTATTTCTTTCAAATAAATTAACTCTGCTTAAAATAAGACTAAATTCTAAAATTAAGATAATACAATCCTTCAATATCATTTTGTTATTTATAAATTTATTGACAAAAAGCTATGAATTTTTTTTTAGAATATGAATTAAAATTCCAACACAAGCTTCTCTAAATGTTTTGTGCCATTTTCTGATGTCAATAGAAAGTAATATGTTTACCTAAAATGTTTAAAAATGGATTATTACTGCTATTCTTATTCTTATGTTAATCTTGGTCAAGTAAACAACAAAGAAACGGAAGAATAGAATCTTTCTGGGCTGAGAACAACAAAAAGCACCAATAATCATTTATTTCACTAAAAACATCTGGTTACAAAAACTATTATCTAAGTCATCATTTTTAAATGATTTGAAATAGCACCTTAATCAACAGCAGCCAATAGGAATTTTTTGGAAATTAGTAGATGACATCATTTAATTTTGCTTTTCATGAACTTTCTTAATAATTATACTAAAGAAAAATCTAGTCCTCTATCCATTTATTTATTATCAACTTGCTAAACTGTTTTTAAAAATATTTAGTATTTATTTTTTTAAGGAACTTTTATTAGCATAAATGGAAATGTCAAACTATACTCATCTATTTTCCATTATCTGACATTATATTCTACATGCGACCTCATCTTTGGCAAATCACATAACCTTACTTATCCCAAAAAAAATGAAAAAAGAAATAAATAGGTAAATACTTAAGTTTTTTAATGCTTATATTTGTTTCTTTTAAATGTATATATATTTAGTTCTTAAGAAAAAAAATCTAGTCACCAAGAATAGATAAAAGTAATAACATAAATTAAATAGATATTTTTATATGATGTATATATTACATTCGTGTGAATTTCTATCATGTATGTGTGAATGTACTATTTTTGGAAATCTAATTATTTATTTATTTATACTTTTGTTTTAATGTATATTATTTGGAATTTATACATATATCATTTCATAGTGATATATTCCTTTAAGTTCATTGGTATTTATTTATTTATTTCATGAAATTATTTGATAGAGAAATAAATTCTTATAAGTATGGTGGCTTTCTTTTATTAAAAAGATGCAAAAAAGGGAATCCAGTTAGAAAGGACAGAGCAAGTAGTTCCTTCCATATAAATATTTAATCATGGTTAGCATTCAATATAATTATTAGAATTTTGTGCCATGAAAATTATGGGAATGGGAAGAGTTGGAGAATAATACCCATTATATGTATTTTTTTGATGTCTTAAAATGTATTTATTAGTTTAGATTTTTATGTAGAATTATTTTATGTGTAAGTCATGACTGGTAGTCAATTAATGGATACAATTGGAACTTATCAAGTTCCTTGATAACAAAATTTAGGTTAATAAAAGTAAATAGTATTTCAGCCATATTTAAAATAAAAGTTATTACCAAATAATCATACTATATAATTGATTTGAAACACACATGCTATATGTTTATTTAATCTCTTCATGCACACAATAATTTATATATATATATTTGGTAAAGTAGAAAGCACATATTTATTTATTTAATCATGTATATACTTTTTTGGGGTGTTTGTAAATAAAAAATATTGTTTGTTTTTTTTTAAATTTGACTTGACATATTTTTTAGTTTACATTTAATAAGTCATTAATACATAGTAGATTATTAACTTCATACATACTTGAACCCTGAGATACTGTTTGATTATAGATATAAAGTACAAAGAAGTGATATGTTTGCGTAATCAAGTATTGGATTTAGCCAAGATGTGGAGTCTATTTGACACATATTAAACATGCAAGTCTACTAAAAAAGATATATTTAAAAAGATACATATGATACTTATGTAAACATTTAATAGATATATACATATATTCACAGAAGAGTATATGGACATATAAGATTTTTACTCAACACTTTATAAGAAAATATTTTTTTTATGAAATATGTTATTTAGGCTAAATTCCAACTCAGTCATTATTATTTAATGATATTTGATAAGATTAAATGCTTGGTTCTAACAAAATGTAACCTTTACTCTAGTTTGCATTCTATGTACAAATTATAACTGGACTTTTTTTTACATGGCTCTCATTGCATCTCCTTCCCCCCAATACAACTGCAATATATATATATATATATATATATTATAAGTTTTTAATTAGATAAGACTAATAGCATTAATTTGAGTAGTTTTATAAAATATTTTAATGGATAGAACTAGAATTTATATGAAAGAACAAATTCAGAATAAATTTTGAGGAAAGTGAATATAAGATTATTTATTCATTGTTAATTAATTGATTGAAATATTATATAACAAAATAAACAGCAATTTATATCATGTTTATATACAAAAAGTATTTACAAAAGTAATCTTTAAAATAAAGAGAATATTAGAAGTTGTAAAGAATGATTAAAAATTTTTACAACTATAATTTAAATAAATACCAAATTGAAGATAAAAAGTCAGTGGAAGTTAAAAGTAAAATTTGGATTGAAAATGGTATCTCTATTGACATTTTTGTGGATGTAGAGTTTCATAATAGAAATCAGAACCATATGTTAATTTGTTTTTTTTATATATAGATAATAACTACTTTGTTGCAATTAGAGTAAAAAATATTGAGCTCTTATTAGCTTCAAAAGTAACCTTTATTAGTTAAAAGATTTCATAAATTTTTGAGTCTATTTACCCATTGATGGTTACACAGCGTTCACTCTTACAAAGGTAAAACAATTATTAACCAGGTTTACAAAAGGGACATACCCTCATTAACAATTATATCCATAAAAGGGTTGCTATAATCTTGTTTAGTGTGTATCTGTCCATGGGTCTACATGGCCCAACCACCAAGAAATCATCCATCGCCCAATGATCCCCATCCCTGCACCAACCACCACGACAGGCAATGAGGTCCAAGGCACCAAGGCTATTAAACATTAAATCCTTCATCCACAGCTGAGCTATGCTGAGCCCATTACAGGTACCTCTATCTCCCAATTCAACAGTCCAAATAGGCAGGAACTACACTCAGTCTACCTGCCCAAAATTGGAATGCCAACTAGGAAAAAACTAACAAGTAATGAGCACAAATCTGCACAGCTCAAAACCAATCTATCATCAGCCCATCAGAACAGAAATGGTGTCGAAACATTGACCCTGTATTCTCCCTGCAGGTTTCTGGGTAGCAGCAATGATCGCCAATAGCCCGCACCAATAAACCAGGCCCTTAATGACCACCATTCACCCCTAAGGAGGAAAAGAGGAGTGCAGACCCATGCCCATGAAATATTACAACAGAACTCCATCAATGTTACAAAAACTGGTAGTGGCCCAAAGCAGACCAACCACTTTCACATGCCCTAAATCTAATGTTACCTAATGAAACATAATAATAATGAGCATGAATCAGCATTGCTTTAATAAAAAATCCATCAAGGGGTGTGGCAGCCCATCAGACAAAGTCCAAGAGAGGACAGTGACTCTCCCACCTGGTAGGTTTACCTGAGCTTAGCAATGATCACTGACTGCCTACAAATGAACCAGGTCCATCATGACCACCACCCCCACCCCTGAGGGAAAAGTAAAGAGTGCAGACCTGTGCCCACCATTACAATGATGCTATATAACTTCTTAAGTTTTTAGACAAGCAGTGGTCACAAATCGATCGCCACCCTTTAAAATATCAAGGGGATCTTATCTTTATACAGGTTAGTCTAAATGGATGAGGATCATGTTCAGTCAACCTTCCCACATGGACCCATTATATTATATTTCATTATATAGGTACTGGTCAAATGTTCAACTGTTTATTAGACTCGTGGTACCATTAAATTCTCAGGGTTCATAGTCCAGTTTGTATTATTCCGTCTGGATATTCCAATAAAATGTGTAATTCATATTGAGAATCCTTGTTGTTTAATTCATGCCCTGACAATTATTGTTACTAACCTTGGTTTTTTTTTCTTAAGTGTCATAGCATTGGCCGGGACACGAACCCGCAACCCGGGCAACTGCCAGGCAGTCGCGTTAACCTCTTGACCACCAATGCAAGATGTCACTAACCTTGTTCTGAACTAGATTGTGACAAAATTTCAATTATGATTCTGCTTTACTGATCTTATTGAATTCTTCTAATCCAAGTTGAGTTCTAATTCTTGATTCTTAATCAAAGTTCCAATTATAAAGACTGACATTTTGTATTTAGTCTTTGGGTTTTTCTTAAGAATTTGAATCTAAAGGGGTTGAATAATTAACCACTTCAGTATTTCTGTCTAGACTCATAGCATCCTACAAATCCAGTTTTATCTCTAAATCATTGTTTTCTATCTTTTTATTCACTACATCATAATTCTAAGTCAATTTGAAATTTTTTTGAAAACTTTTTTATTTTTTGTGGTGCTCCAATCGCATCAGAAGTGGCCCAATAACTTTTGATCTAATCATCATAAATTTCTAATTTTTATGCAGGAAGGTGGCTTAAATCATAATCCATAATGTTTAATTCTTAATTTGAGATCAAATTAATATTTAAAATAATTTTTTCTTCCTGCAAAGTTTTGCCGCATTCAGCCACTTCTGGTTCAACATCATGATATTCTTACTTTTTCTTTATGAATAATTTAACATTTGGAAAACATTTTTCTATGGTTTTTGACTAGTCTTTGCATCTGGCATGTTTCTTCAACTTTTTTTCCATTCTCCCTGACTGGTTTGTAGTTGTTGAAAGCAGTTTTATTTCTAGATATCAGGAGTTAAGTTGGAATTCTCAGGAATATCATTCTTAAGCATTTTTCTTCACTTTTATTTTCATAAGTATTGATTTTCTAAACATTTCAAATTAGTTCCATCTTCAAAATTAGAATTTTTTGTAATTATTTCCTAATTTGGGTTGTTAGGTTATATTTTAAATTCATTTTCTAGGTTTTAATCTTGTTTTAATGATTCTAGTAATTACTTATATTAGCTTTTGCTTGATTAATGGCAGTCATTTGCATGGAATAAAATGATTGATAAATTGAGTTATTTTGAGTTAAAACTGATTTAAAATTTTTTGAAAAGATGTAAAAGGTTAAAACAATTAATCACTTATGTTTTATCATGCATCTTCTTACCAATTGCAATCTTGAATATGTGAATTCTCCCATCCTTGTAGAGCCAGTGAACAGTGAACTGCTCTTGCTAGCAACAGGAAGTGGACTGATAGCTCTTCTTAGAGGTGGTAAAAAAGAAAATGTTCACTAATGAAAAAAGCAAAGATGTTAGCAATTAATGGGATGGGTAAAACTGGAAAATGAAAATATTCATAAGAAGTGATAACATATAGATAATTAATTATTCTATTATGTGAGGAGGAAAAGTGATATGGAGAGAAGAATGTTAAACTTGAGATAAAAACAAAATAATACAATGAGATTGATTAAAACACATTCACTTTTCTTTGTATAATAAAGATAAAAAAAAAAAAAAATTGGAAAGTGGTCACGGAACTTATTTTAACATTTGTAAATATTGTACTCTGTATTGACCTGTAGACTCAACATTTTTGTATGAAAAATAAATGGAGAATTGTGAATTTCTTTTTAATGACAAAAATGAAAAACAACTAAAACATTTGGAAGAATGTGATGTATTATGCCTTCTCCACATAAACCAATGAAATACTAAAAAGCTAATACAATAAATGAATCTAAAAGGGAGAAAAACTATTTCTATATATTTGTTTAATAAATAATTATAACTTCTAAATATTTGTATTTGCAAAGCTGAAGTAACTATCGCCCACTGAGTTATGGACTATTTCAATTATCTAATATTAAGTATTAAATGTCTTTAGAAAAAATTAACTTTATTTAAATATTCCAATTACATTACAAATCTTCAGGAAAATACCATCTTATATTTGGATTCTGTTGTTATATAAGCTTAGTTTTTGATTTTTAAATTATACAGTAAATTTTGACTACTGTTTTAATGTATGTACAGAAATAATGGATAAATGAAAAGAGAAACAATTATGGACCATAATTGTAAGAAATGAAAAGAAAAGATAGATAAATTCATTAAAAAAAGAATAGTTATGAAAAATTAATATGAACATAAAGCAGTTTAGAGTCATATAAGATAAACAGTACAGCAAATATAAAAGGGTTTATTAATAATAAAGACAATTTATTTATATTTGGAAGAAATATTGAAAGTTTTCATTGCTAATGAAAGATGACAAAATGGATTAAGAATTTTTATTGAAATTGTTATTAGTGTATATACTGAAAAAAAAAAAATATTGAACAATTATTTGTAAGAGTTTCAGAAAAAAACTTCTGGAGATTAAAGTAAATAAAACATGAAGAAGTGAAAAGCATAAACTTTTGTTGTTTTTTACTTTATATATTTATTGTGGGAACAAGAAATTTAGTGAAATGAAATAGGAATGGAAAGTGCATCAATCCTGGAAAATTGATTTTGTGAGCAGAGTTTAGACATGTTTTTGATATATAATATTTTTAAATAGTAACAGAGTTTCAAGGCATATGATTTATGTATAGAATGTCATAGCATAATATATAGTTCATTAGTAGTGAATACCAGCAAATGATTCTGTTTATATAATAATAATGTTAAATACTGTCATAGTAATATATCCATTGTGGTGTGTCTGAATAGTTGCCTATGGTAATATAAAATGAAATTCATATCATTCTACATGTATAAAACTTTTTACAAAATCTGATAAACTTCTAATACAAAGCATAAATAATTAAATAAATTTTATGGTAGGCACAAATACTGTCAATAATCTTTTAATGAGTTTCTAATCAAACTATTATTTGATGCGATTACTGGTTAAGAAAACACATTTTGATATTTTTGCAAATATCCAAAATATTCGTCTATGTTTCTGTATAAAATATTATATAAATAAATTACTTTCAAGTATTCATAGAAGTGTTGTAATTATTTTCTGAGGGAAGTATTATTGCAGATTTTTACTTTTACATTCTATTGCATTAAAAAAAAAGTCATTACTAAAATCAGAATATATCGATGGGAACATTTTCTAACAAAATATCACTGCATAATGTATTTTATCTTGATACGACAGTTTTAATTAATAGTTAGTTTGGGTTTTTTTTAATATCTATTTTCTTTCTCTGATCAGTAATTATTAAAATTTCCTAACAATATACTATACCTAAAAGGCTGTTTTAATATATTCTGGTTTTTATACCTATTGTCAAATGTAGAATCAGCTACAAGTTAATGAAGATGACATAGAATTTTTGTCAAATGATTTTTTGAAATCAGAAATTTATTTTCTAGAGTATAACAATAATAAGTTATTCATTGTATTTGTGTTTATTTAGATAACTGATCAGTCTAAAATATATTGTTTTTAATTTATTTTTTGCTTAGATCATACTTCTGTTATTTATTTATTTTTTTCGTAATTTAAATAATAGTTGAGGATTTATTGAAAAGATTTACAAAAGATGCTTTGTAAATTTTTGATGCGATCTCAAAGTTTAAAAAAAAAAAATGTAGCAGAAATCAATATAAGAAATACTGCAAAAAGTTCCACTGTATTTCAATCGATAACATTAAGACGAAAAATACTTTTTTTTATTATAGAAAAGATTTTTTTAAAAATCTAGAAGTGATTTAATTAATCTTAAAGTAAACTTCTAGTATATGAATTAAAATTTATTATGATATTTACATCTACATTTGCATATGTATACATAATATATTCCTTTGCTGGATCCATGAGCTGCATGGTTTTGAAACCTTGTAAAAAGCTTGAAAAAAATTTATATGCAATTTGAATAGTTCAACAATATAATAGTTTAAAATAGGTATTGTAATTTGACAATTCATTTCAAATTACAATTTATATTTTTTTTAGGTAACTATTTGTTAGAAGATACAACAAATGTGAAAAAACATTAAAAAGTTTATTATTAGACAACTGGAAAACTTAGTAAGATTTTCTCTTTTAATGGTTTTTTTTTTTTGTGGTGAAATAATGAAGGTATAAATCCCAACATATGTCTATCTATATATATTAAATTATGTAATGTAAATATTTAAGGTGTAAAGTAGCAACTGTCAAGAAAAATATAGCTTTACAAGTTGTTATAGTACTTTAGATCTTTATTATTTAATACACATTTAGATGGATGGTAACATACATACATACATACAAGCATATATACTGTAAAAGAACAAATAAAGGTAATAAAGCAATGCATCATCATCATCCCCACATATCATAGTCAATGAACAATTATAACAGGAGCATGCAAAAATCAGTATTAAATTAAAATAATTAGTTATAATAATAATAATGAGTTACATTATCAGCATTAAACATGAATATTCAATATCATTCCTAATGACTAGATCTAAAAAAAGTTTAATATGAAGAAGTAGACTAATTATCTAGCCAATACCAATGAAAACATTAATCTATTTTGTGCTAAAATATCTATTATAATTAAAAGGTGCTGATATCCTGACATGTGCTGATTATCATCAGTGTCCTGGACATATGGTAACATGAGTGTTGTAGGCCAAATGTAAACTAATTTCCAATCTGAGAAAAATATTGTCATGAATGGACATTAAAGATGATATTTAATTTTGTGCTATCTAGAGAACCATCTGGATGTCCAAATGCAAACATATACTTCCAATAATATTAAACTGGTCAAGTTTGTGTAGCCAGCTAACAAGACTGGGAGACCAAGCAAAGGTCTTCAACCTGCAGATACAGAGTTACACCTGTCCTGGGTTTAAACTCTCCTTGACCTTCCAAGCCTCAACCATATAATTAACACCCTCAATGATAAACAGATCTAACTTCCCATATACCATAACTTAGCTCAGGTATCAAACATGGATCTCCATCTCAGAGTTTTGCATGGCTCTCCTTTTCACACAACGCAACACTTCAACCCACCCTAATTAATTACAGTTACCAATGAATATCTGCTAATTGACCTTTTTACAGAAATATTTATACATATATATATATATATGTAGAATTAGTGTATGTATAAAAGACAGATGTGAGATACTGGCAATTTACATTACAACTTAATTTATTATATTAAGTAAAGCTTTATGACAATGAACATGAAATAATACGTTTTGCTGATCTTCCCATTATAGGAGAGGTGATGATGTACATATAAGTGTAGGGTGTTCTTATAGATTTACATACATGTTTGCCAGCCCATTCTATCTAGGTTTCATAATTTATTAGTATTTGATAATAAAGAGACTTGGTGTGTGTTTGAATACAGAGATTGGAGGTTACTAATTTGGAGCTTGTATTCTAGGAATGTATGGGACAAGAGTAATACTATCTGTAATTGCTGAGGCCAATGGTTTTCTCTCACTGGGTAATGAATCAATCTTTCATGATCTGAAGTGATGGCTCAAATTGGGTAATGAATGTTCTAGGCTGCAGAGGTATATCTGCTTCTAACCATAAGCACATCTACCTCTGGAAAAATAAGAACCAAGTAAGTGCTAAAATCCAGGATTTGGGGGCATATAAACTCTCCAGTGCCTCCAGGTCCCAGACCAAAATACCTCTGGAGAACAAGCTCCTAGGCACCTGTCTAGAAGTCTTCCCTGATGCAGTTTGACAAACAAAAACTAAGAAGAAACACATTTATAACTATGTTTGAATTAACTAAACCAAGTCACGTGACTATCGGCCAGTAGTACATATGAATTTAAATAGGGACTTATTCTGGGTCTGTGGTTTATTAACTAAGGGTTTTAATAACTAATGTTCTATGCTTCAACTGCAATGATAAGATCTAGCTATTCATCCACACACAAATATAATTATATTTATAATAGTAATACTTCTCCATAAATTTTTAAATGGCTAAGGGTTATATATATATAGGATGGATGGGCAATTTGTTTAGCTGTCTAAGCATTTAATTTTATAAACTAATCCATTATTTTTTAGCTTAACACTCTTATATCTATGCATCTTTATTAGCTTTAACAGAGTTGCGGGCAGTGCACTTACATATACACCTGGGTCTCATTTTATGTGGTAGATAGGTTCCTCAGAAAATCACACAAAAATAGACTTGACTAACCTTGAGAAATGGGAGATACATACTGTAATTTTCCAAAAATCGCATAAAAGCAAAACGTAAAATTACTTTAAAATTCGCATAAAAATAAAAAGAAAAGAAAATATGACTAATAAAAAATTTCAAATTTGAAAAAAATTGATACAAGACAAACTTTTTTTACTTTTTTTATTAACTACAGTATTCAATTTTATTCAAAACAATATATTTTTATCTGTAATTTACATTTTTTTCTTACATGTATGGTATTTTAATTATTATCGCTATTTGAGACATCAGATTCGTCATGATGTGATGTGAGTTACTGTAGCTTCTCCTAAACGAAGTCAAGAGGAAATACAACTAAAACATTTTCCAATCACTATTGATTCTTCCAATTTTGCTAAGCGATCAAAAATTGAAATTTTTGTTTCCAAAGAAATTCAGTTTTTTGGGTGTTTTTTTCTCTCCATTAGAGTAAACTAAAAGTTTAAAATAAAAATAAGAACTTAAGACTTACAATAATAAAAAGACACCGACTCACCACTGTTGGACAAAATTTAATTAAAACTAACAATTAAAAATTAAATTTTTATTTTTGTCTTTAATTTTTTAATTTTCAATTCCATTTAAAAATCAAATTTTATCATTTCACATCACCTCGTTACGTAATTTTTAAATTGTTAATTACAATTAAAAATCAGATTTTAATTGCCAAATTTAATTGTGCCCTCCGCTGTTACTCACCTTTTAAAAATAAACTTGTGGACACAAAATGATTAATTGATTATGTACTCGTTTCATAAAAAGCAAAAATTGAATGTGATTTAAAATGCAAAAACAACAACCTACATCGTATAGGCATTTATAATGTTTGAACAGATTTACATTATAATCTTGTAAAATTTAATACTTGCAGACACTAAATGATTAATTAATTATGTACTCTTTTTATAAAAAGCAAAAATAGAATGTGATTTAAAATGCAAAAACAACAACAAACAGTATTTTTCATCTATAATGTTTGAACACATTTACATTATAGTCTTGTAAAATTTAATGTGTGTATATAAAATGGGGAAATTCTGATTTTAAGTGAATTATGAACTTCTTTATTACATAAAATCTATTACAGTACTATTATAAAGTGCTGAAAATATTGAAATTATTAGATGGAAGTCGAACTCTGATAATGCGCTATTACTTTAAATATGACATGAGTGTGCAAAATTTATAATATTTAAAGTAATAGCGCATTATCGGAGCTTCACTTCTGATCTAATAATTTTTATCGCATAAAAGAAAACCGCATACAAAGATATTAAGAAGAATCATAAATCGCATAACTTCAAAATCACATTAAATAAATCCGCATAAAACAAGACCCGGGTGTATACACAAAAAAATTTAATAGCATTTCTTTTATTAACAACATTTTAAGAGACAATGGTTATGACAAAAGTATTTTATTATATTTCTGCCCTTACTATTTCTGAGTGTTTGTTAATGAGGAAATCATTAGTATGCAATTTATTATTATATATTTAATCAGCTTTGACAGCCTCATGGTTATTTATATATTAGACAGAATAAAAAATATATATACTAATTTTTTTGTATGTATTATTAAGAATCCACTTACCCTCCTTCCAATCGATAGCATATTATATAAACAGTATAATTAATCTTTGTAATGATGGGGGTTTTCAAAACTTTGCACTGAAATTGTAGCTAACTGATATTTCATTAATTTTACTTTTTTAAAAGAAATCATATAATAATAACTTTAGTGCCCTCTTGTCTCTACCACACCCAAGGGGGTTGAGAGTCAAGAAGAAGTGAAAACAACATTTATGGTTTAAATTGTGTTTCCCTCCATCGTCCAAATGATAAAAAAATAACATAATAAATTAGATAATTAACACTGTTAAATTACACATAACTCTAGATCAACAAAAGTGGACTTAATATATATATATATTGTAACGAGCACAGACGTTCGTTACATTGTTTTTTTTTATATATATTATTAAACAAGTTAAAATAAAAAGTTCGCATTTAAAAACTTTCTTTAAAAATTGAAATTAAAATATCGTCTTAAACTCTTATATATTAAGTCGCACAGATAATGAAAATTATTAAAATAAAATTTTTATTAAAGAAAAAGGTATTTTTTAAAACTAAATTTTAAAAAGATTTGGAGATGAAATTATATCTTTAAATTTATTTTTAAATATATTTTTGATTTGGAAAACAGGTTAATTAATCAGAAATGGAAATGATTGTTAATTAGTTAAATGTAAACCAGCCTTCGGCATTTAAATGTAAAAACACTGGTCAGATAAGAAAACAATAAAAACTGTTAGCAAATAAGAAGAAATCCCTATGGAATCGGACCTCAGCGAAAGGATCATTACATCCATGACGCAATGTTAATTCAATCCTTTGACAAAAATATAAAAAGGACAAGTTTTGGAAAGCATAGGTTAGTGACTGGAAATTGATTGATTATTGACGATGTAACAGCTAGGTGTTAGCGCTGGGGGGATTGAAAAAGACGCACAGCTTCAATCCCTTCAGTTCTGCTAAGAAAGAGAAAAAAATGGGCCATCGTTTATACAATGAGGACCAACTACCCGAAAAACAAAATCTCCAAAGGATAAATAAATAAATCAACCGGATACTAATCTTCGGACGACGTGGGAATTCACGTTTAAACGGCCAGGAATATAATAGGATGAACTATTTCAATAACCGTAAGAACTTTAAAATTTATGAACATTAAGTTAAAAACTTTTCGTATTTAAAATAATTGCATTAGTTTCCTATCTGACCAAACTAAATTAATAATGTTATTTGATGTATTTTTTTTCTTATTTATTTTGTAAAATCATTTCCATTTATTTATTTTTTGTTCTTTAAGTTTTATTATGATTGTTGTTTTCCGTTAAATTAATTATAAAAATGTTAAACTTAAGTCGGGCGTGAATGGCTGTATAGATTTGTAAAGTTATATTAGGGGAGGGTAATCTTAGGTTATTTATGTCGTTGTTAGATTGGGTCAATGGATTGGATATATTGATGTAGTTAGTAGATGTAATCGGAGATTCGCCACGGGCAGAATCGTTTATGTATACGCCGCACTCACCCGTTTGCCTATGGAAGGAATTATAAGACGGAGAACGCAGTTCCTTTCTATGGAGTTTTTTTTTATTGTTCTTCTCGTTAGATAGATGTAATATTCCTATCTGATTGAGAGTCAATGTCTTTTCTTAATTCTTTTGGTGCTGCCGTATTTCGTATTACATTGAATACATCGATGTATCAGATGGATTGATGCCAGTTTGACTGCGAATTTTAGCCTAAGGTTAAATAGGGATAGAATATTTTATTTTCGAATGCAAATCTATATAGTATATTCAGGCTCGATCCTATAAAACTATTAAATTTAAGTTGTTTATAGACGCTTGCATAGATTGGCTATCGGTTAAATATGTTTGCGTTTTCATATTTGATCAAAATATATAGACATTCGACAAATACTGATACCTTACGGTGAGTATCTAAAAGGTATTTATTCGGATGTCTTTTAAGTTATTGGTGACGATGCAGGTATCTTACGATGAATACTAGAGGGTTTCTTATATTTCCCTCTGCAATTGTCAGTAATCAATAACTTTGTATTTTGATCGTTTATGTTTACTTTGAAATGTTTTTGACCGTTGAAATCTATGTAACCGATCTATAGCAACATATTAAACAGGTTAATATAATCCCATCTGTGCGAACTTGATTAAAAATGTAAATTTATAATATAATAGTAATGCAATGTAAATTAAAGTAAAATCAAAGAAAAAAAAAAAAAATAATGTTAAATGTTAAATTAAATGTAAATCACTAAAGTAATTTTAAACCTTATATATATGTGCATAAATAAATGTTTGTATGTGAATTACTGGCAGTGGCTTACTTTATTCTTTTATATACTAGTAAATGATATTATTAAATCTCTGCTATTCCACTGAGCTAGTGACAATGGGCTAACGATCTAAATATGTAAATAAAGTGGAATCCTAACAGCGCGTATCTGCCTACTCTATAAATTTTTCTAGGCTCAAATGCCTAGATGGCGCCCTTTGGTAGTGCGGTGCGGTGCGATGCGATCTACCACTTCGTTTGGATCGTTATAATTGGCGCCCAACGTGGTGCTCGATGAAGAAATCTCCCACACCCTGCAGAGTGAACGGAAGTAAACAGTTAAATGATAAAAATATTCAATTTTTTTTTGTCGTTTGTCATAATATTGATACGTATTTGGCGTATTAAAATGCGCAAGTGAAAACTATAGTAAGAAAACAAATGTATAAAATTTTTTTTCCCTCACACAAAGGTTCAGTAAAGTACTCCCAAATATTGTTAAGTCAGAGTGAAGATTTTTTTTTTGAAAAGAGAGCAGAAGCAATTCGTGAGTGTAATTAATTAAAATAAATGAGTTATTCCATAATGTTTTTGCGAGTTCATTCTTGTCGTTTAAATCATATGAAAAAATAAAGAAGTAGAATTAAGTCCAGTTCTAAAAAAATAAAAACGTGTACGCGTATATATATTTGGGTACGTATATATGTATATATTTTCGTTGTTGTGAAAAATATTTTTTTTTGAAAAAAAGAATAAAGAAGTAGGATTATTTTTGTGTTTTAGAAATAAACACGTGTGTGCATATATATGTTGTAATATAAAAAAAAAACCTTACCGGAGTCAGTATTAAATTTTTTTTTTTTGCTTATATAATATGATTATTAGGTCATATAAAAGTATATATTTGGGGATCAGTAGATTAAATTATCTATTGGTCACATGTTGCTGGCTGGCGCCCATCAAATAAATTTGTCAGCAAACATGTTTGTCCATACAGCAGTGGCGAGTGTTGTTTTAAAAGAGAGTAGGGTGGCATATATAAAAAGAGAGAATTACTGACAGAAATACAAAAAAAAAATACTATGTTATGTACCCATTATGAATATGTATGTATTATAGGACTGAGGAGAACAGTGCGAACTGGGTGAAAGAAAGTTTTTTCCCCTGTATATTTTTAGTAATGATTTTAGACATGTCATATGATATTCCTAAATAAAGAAAAAAAAAACGTAGATAACAAAAACCAGACTGAACGTAGGCGAAGGAAGAAAGAGAGAAAGGAAGTAAGCCACACAAACAGTATCAGCAGCGGAGGAGGATTTGGCACAAGGAGCAGGGATCAGTAACCTTTTATGATATATACAAATCAAAGCGTTGTACGAATCAAAGTCTTATGCTAAAAACATTTCTAAGGAAAAACGAAGCAGAAATGGCAGAAAGAGAAGGAAACAAACAGAGGGAGCACGATCGCGATGCGAAGTTTAACGCGATCCTCAGAGAGGGGAGAGAGGACAGAAAGATCATGATGGCCATGTTGGAGCGTATGGTACAGATCGCCCGGCCCCCCTGAACGGAATGGTATATGAAGGGTCGGCCACGATAAAACAGTTAGGGAAGGTAAAGAAATTATTAGTGCGAGGAGTGGAGCAGAGGACACAGAACCTCAACCAACTAAAATAAGGTTGGAACCTCATGAGATTAGATTAGTGAATACAAATGCCAACTCTACTCAACAAAAATGTAAAGAATTAGATGTGACAGAAATTACTCAGAGTCAAAGTTTTACTCTAGCAGATTTAGCTAAAGATGAAGTAATTACTGAGGAAATGGTCGTTTCAAATTTACTGCAAGCCAGCCCATCTCAAAGTGATTATATCAGTTTACCACCATCTAATGGAGTGGCTGTATCGATGATGAAAAATATCAATAGAACAATACATACTGTTATGGATGAATCTTCTGAAATCATAAGTAATGAGAAGTTATATTTCCATAATAATTATAAAGATGTTCTGTGGAAAAGTGCATTAATGAAGACATCAAAGTTAAAGTTTAGAAATGATGCTGAATGGCCTCCTGATATGAAAATGAAGAAAGTGGACAGATCTTTAGTTGTGTGCAATACTGCCCATTTTAATAAATTCCATGATTATTTATTTATGAAATGTGATCTGAACAAAATTGATGAGGAGCTGAACTCATTAAACAGAAATAATAAACTTTGTTTTAAAGCATGGACATATGTTAAAAAAAATAGTTTCATAAAAAATGGAGAAAAACTTCTCAACTCCCAAAGTGAAAATGTTATAATGGATGCCATTAGATCACAGAAAGTTAGACAAATTCTTTTAAAGCAAGATACTTTTAATAATGAACAATATAATAATATACCAAAGCACAATATTGTGACCGCTTTTGCTATTTTACTAAGAGATCTAAAAAGACAGACATATAACCCTTATATACCTCCCGACCCAGGGAGAAGGTAGAGATATACAAAATGATAACCCGGGAAATGACCACTATGACATGCACATGATGATGAGAAAAGGAATTACGGTAATATACCCACCTTTGTAAATATTAAGTTCAAACCCTCACCCAGACTGTTCTCCAAGGTCAATCAATTATGTGAAAAAAAGAGAAAGAAACACTGTTGATCAGAAATTATGTATAATCATTTTTTTTTGTTGTTTTTTTTTATAAAGTGACAAGAAATGAAACAGACAGATCGGAGAACCGATCTTCGTTTCAGGTGTTTTTATGTACGGTAATTCAAACTACTGTTCGCCCGCAGTGAGATTTTGTCTATTTTAAGTTATAATATAAATTAGTTATATATTCTATAGTTTATAAATAAATATGTAAAGTTTCCGTATATAAATGTCACAAACCATGAAATAATATTCGTGTGTGCGTGGTTTGTGAATTTATATCATTTAATTTAAAGTTTCAGTGCGGGCGTATTTGTTTTAAATTTTAGTTTTAAAATTGTATAAAGTCGTCTAAAAATACTGATCAAAAATCACATTCCTTTGATCAGTGTTTTTAATTAAAATCTAATTGCACAAATGTTCAGAGCAATTAAGTTGTATTCAAAATTAGTAAGGAATTTTTATATGTAATTAATGTATCGATTTAAAAATGGCATATTAAATTAAAAGATTGCTAAAAACAGATAATTGATTGTTGGTCAAGCTGCATCGCTAGAGGCTAGAGAAAGTAGGCGGAGCCTAAAACAAAAACAAGTCGGAAAGGTCAGCAGTGGCTACTTTAGAGAAAAACTTACATTCTAACTTTGGTCGTGTGTGAGAGAAGTAGTCTCGAGACAACACAGCAGTTGAGTATAATTCAAACATTTTTATTAAGAAGTTTACCAGTGAATCGCAATGTTGATGGGCTAAGTGCCAGGAGCTGGTCTCTGCCCGCCAATATGGATCCTCGTGCCGCTGTTTGATCATGTTTCATATACTTCAGAATTTCCAACTTCCAATCTCAAAATTTACTATGCCTTACAAATAACTTTCAAAAATGCGCGCCTACGTTCGTCACAAGCCAAGCTGGATGAAGAAAGAAGAGAACTTTGTTACACGAACTTTAATTTTCTTCCGTGCTTAATGTTATCAATCAAGTGAATCATATGTAAGTTTTTATATCATTTATAATGCTATTGTTTAACCTGTCAGTAAATTTTCTTTTTTTTTTTTTTTAATCCTCTGCTCTAGTCTTTAGAAATCATTTATAAAATTGTAATTAATAGTAATAATATTTCAACTGAATGCATTTATATTTTCTTATGTTGCTTATTTCATAAACAAACATTGCCAATAGTAATATTTCCAACTCTGTGTAAACTAGTGTGTAATAATGATCAATTTAATTTAAAAGTAATTTCATGTTCTGAATTAAATATTCTTTCACATTCCGAGTTAGTAAATGTTAAATCACTTTATTATTCTATGTTAAGTTGGTATAAAATTACAATCTAAGTTTCAATATTAAATATATATATAATAGTTTCAAAGTGTTATCGTAATGTCATGTCTGATCTGAGAAATAACTCCCTGTGTAATTTGATACTGTCGCTACCGCCTGTCAACCTGAAGGGTTAAGAGTCCCAGAGTAAAATTAACTAATTATTGTTTTTCACCGTCAGTTTAATTTCGCTATGTTTTTATTGGGATAAGGATCTCAGCCTGTGGCGTAGAAACAGACAAATAGTTTCCAGGTTTTATATAATTTCTCTTAAAAAATCCGCTTCAAGTATTCGTCCTTCACGTCTGTGGCAATGCCTTCCCTTCGCTGAAGTTAGCGTCTCGCCATTCTACCATTGGGGAATGAAAGCAGTTTTTCTTTCCCGGTAATCTCTTGGATCACCGGGGTTCGAAATGATCCCGGCTGGTTGTCGTGTCCCGGAGCTACTTGGGGGCATTAAGCCTTGTCAAAGTACAAGCCGCCCGGTATTCCGTTAATGCACCGCAAGTGATTACTGTAGGGCTCTTGAATCCAGGCAACCACCAGTTCATCTATCTTCCATGTCGTATTTATATAAAACCACCAGCACATCTATCCTTTATGTCGTATTTATATAAAACCACCTCCACTGTTCGTCTACGTTCCGGCTCGAGCCTATTCTAATAAAATAAGTTAATAAAAATCTTTAGATAAATATTTTTCCAGTGCTCAAATACTCTGATTCTCTTAACCACCCGTCAATCATTTAACTACCCAGCTATTGGCATAAGTTTGTTTATTAAATAAAACGTTCACTAAAGACTAGTAGCCAAATACAAGAGGATTTATGAAGTCTTACCGTACTGTATAACACTATATTTATATGCTGTATATTTCTATTATATAACATTATATTCATGTGCTTTCTATTTGTCTTATTTAACACTATATTTATATGCTTTATATTTGGCTTATTAAACAATTTACTTAATTAAATTTTGGTGTCCTCCACTTTATTACTCTCTAAGTCTATTTAGCCACTTACTGTCTGTATTGGCAACTTAAATATATACGTTACATGAATGACCGTTCCAATATCTATAGTCTAATAAACCTATATATCATTAACTGTAAGAATTTAGTCCATGTTCTAAGCTGAGCTAGAAAAGGGATAACCCCGTGCTGTTATAAAGTCATCATCGGTTAGTCATACCGGGGTTTGGGTTTGAATTCAGTTGGCGTTTTGGAATTTATTCTTAAACGTGGGCTGGGTTTGAACTCGGGTACTGTGTATGAATAAGCGTGGTGGATTTATACCGGTACAGTTATTATATTCAGTTATTATATTCAGTTATTATATTTATTTTTTAATGTTGAAATCTAATTAGATAAGATCTTATATTATTAAATCTCTGCTATTCCACTGAGCTAGTGACATGGGCTAACGACCGGAATCAAAATTTAAAAAAAAAATAATAATAATTTTTTGACTTATATCTGTATTTATAAATTTTCTAGGTTCAAATGCAATGGCGTATCAACGTTAAGTCCCTTTCTCCGGATCGTTACAATGGCGCACCCAATCTGGGGCCGATCTTTAATAAACCACAAATACCCTGAGCAAATTTTGTCAAAATGAAATAAATGTTTTATCTGCTTACATAAGTCGGATATTTTTAAATTTTATAAAAGCACTGCCAGAAAGAAATTGCGCATATATATTAAATAAAAGAAAGTATAAATAATTTTAAAACTAATTTTTGTAAATTAAAAAGAAAATCAAAAGGTTGCGATTGGATATGTCTTTTTTTTTTTTGTTAATATATATTTATGCGTTAACGTGTATAGGCGCACAGCCACGGAAGTTTATGATCGAAATGTGGTACCTTACGATGAGTACCGTTGGGAATTTACTTCAGTGTAATCCTATTTAAGCATTTTAATCAGTCATAAATAAGTTGGTGGTAATTATAATTGTGCTGCAAATATACACGTATAAACCCATTATTTCTTGGAACATATTTATCTCAATGCAACCTTCCTAAATAAGTTAAATAATTTGTTTGTCATGCCGTAAGTAGAAATCAAATGGATAAAATAAAATAGAATTCTCGGGGGGAGGGGTGTTAACGTAAGTGGTCCTTAGGTAGGCGATGGTCAACATTTTCTTTTTCTTTTTGTATATAGTTGTTTGTAAAATTATTAACTGAATGTTTGTAAATTTTGTTAATACCGTAATTACTAACCCTAAGTAAAATTTTTTTTTTTTTTTTGATCATTTTTTTTTAAGTAACTTTACTGATATGTAACGAGCACAGACGTTCGTTACATTGTTTTTTTTTATATATATTATTAAACAAGTTAAAATAAAAAGTTCGCATTTAAAAACTTTCTTTAAAAATTAAAAATTGAAATTAAAATATCGTCTTAAACTCTTATATATTAAGTCGCACAGATAATGAAAAATTATTAAAATAAAATTTTTATTAAAGAAAAAGGTATTTTTAAAACTAAATTTTAAAAAGATTTGGAGATGAAATTATATCTTTAAATTTATCTTTAAATATATTTTTGATTTGGAAAACAGGTTAATTAATCAGAAATGGAAATGATTGTTAATTAGTTAAATGTAAACCAGCCTTCAGCATTTAAATGTAAAAACACTGGTCAGATAAGAAAACAATAAAAACTGTTAGCAAATAAGAAGAAATCCCTATGGAATCGGACCTCAGCGAAAGGATCATCGCATCGGTGACGTAATGTTAATTCAATCCTTTGACAATAATATAAAAAGGACAAGTTTGGAAAGTATTAGTTAGTTAGTGACTGGAAATTGATTGATTATTGACGATGTAACAGCTAGGTGTTAGCGCTGGAGGGATTGAAAAGACGCACAGCTTCAATCCCTTCAGTTCTGCTAAAGAAAGAGAAAAAAATGGGCCATCGTTTCTACAATGAGGACCAACTACCCGAAAAACAAAATCTCCAAAGGATAAATAAATAAATCAACGGCAAAGGATACTAATCTTCGGACGGCGTGGGAATTCACGTTTAAATGGCCAGGAAT
This sequence comes from Epiperipatus broadwayi, assembly GCA_028023455.1. Taxonomy (NCBI): domain Eukaryota; kingdom Metazoa; phylum Onychophora; class Udeonychophora; order Euonychophora; family Peripatidae; genus Epiperipatus; species Epiperipatus broadwayi. The sequence goes on from JAQFVV010006232.1 coordinate 5,252,707, forward strand.
ATAATAGGATGAACTATTTCAATAACCGTAAGAACTTTAAAATTTATGAACATTAAGTTAAAAACTTTTCGGATTTAAAATAATTGCATTAGTTTCCTATCTGACCAAACTAATTATTAATAATGTTATTTGATGTATTTTTTTCTTATTTATTTTGTAAAATCATTTCCATTTATTTATTTTTTTGTTCTTTAAGTTTTATTATGATTGTTGTTTTCCGTTAAATTAAATTATAAAAATGTTAAACTTAAGTCGGGCGTGAATGGCTGTATAGATTTGTAAAGTTATATTAGGGGAGGGTAATCTTAGGTTATTTATGTCGTTGTTAGATTGGGTCAATGGATTGGATATATTGATGTAGTTAGTAGATGTAATCGGAGATTCGCCACGGGCAGAATCGTTTATGTATACGCCGCACTCACCCGTTTGCCTATGGAAGGAATTATAAGACGGAGAACGCAGTTCCTTTCTATGGAGTTTTTTTTTTATTGTTCTTCTCGTTAGATAGATGTAATATTCCTATCTGATTGAGAGTCAATGTCTTTTCTTAATTCTTTTGGTGCTGCCGTATTTCGTATTACATTGAATACATCGATGTATCAGATGGATTGATGCCAGTTTGACTGCGAATTTTAGCCTAAGGTTAAATAGGGATAGAATATTTTATTTTCGAATGCAAATCTATATAGTATATTCAGGCTCGATCCTATAAAACTATTAAATTTAAGTTGTTTATAGACGCTTGCATAGATTGGCTATCGGTTAAATATGTTTGCGTTTTCATATTTGATCAAAATATATAGACATTCGACAAATACTGATACCTTACGGTGAGTATCTAAAAGGTATTTATTCGGATGTCTTTTAAGTTATTGGTGACGATGCAGGTATCTTACGATGAATACTAGAGGGTTTCTTATATTTCCCTCTGCAATTGTCAGTAATCAATAACTTTGTATTTTGATCGTTTATGTTTACTTTGAAATGTTTTTGACCGTTGAAATCTATGTAACCGATCTATAGCAACATATTAAACAGGTTAATATAATCCCATCTGTGCGAACTTGATTAAAAATGTAAATTTATAATATAATAGTAATGCAATGTAAATTAAAGTAAAATCAAAAAAAAAAAAAATAATAATGTTAAATGTTAAATTAAATGTAAATCACTAAAGTAATTTTAAACCTTATATATATGTGCATAAATAAATGTTTGTATGTGAATTACTGGCAGTGGCTTACTTTATTCTTTTATATACTAGTAAATGATATTATTAAATCTCTGCTATTCCACTGAGCTAGTGACAATGGGCTAACGATCTAAATATGTAAATAAAGTGGAATCCTAACAGCGCGTATCTGCCTACTCTATAAATTTTTCTAGGCTCAAATGCCTAGATGGCACCCTTTGGTAGTGCGGTGCGGTGCGATGCGATCTACCACTTCGTTTGGATCGTTATAATATATATATATTGAATGATATAGATTATACAGGCAAGACCAAGTAATAATTAGTTACAGTTATTTAAAAAACAAATATTATAAACTTATCCAGCATTCTTATGGGCTTCTTTTGAGACTGATGAACAATGAGGATGGCTTCTTATAATATTTTGCTTATGGAACCACTCTGGATGCTCAGCTCCCTGCTATGATGACCTGGAGAAGCTGATGCTGATTTATTCACACATTGTCATAGGAATTGGGCACATTGCTTTCTATATTGAAGAGTGTAAGGAAAACTATATTCATTTCTGATTACTATGCTACATGGAGGGTTCCATCAAAATTTGAACAGCTAAAATTACTCAGTATAGAGGATAATGATGATTGTTCTCCTTTCTATATCTATATCTATAACTATATATATTGAACAATGCCCCTCTCTCTTCTTATATCTTTCCTTTTTGGCCTATGGTGTTTTTTTTCTGAAATGTTGATAGATTTTGCTCTAAGTGCATTCCATTAGCAGGGTGCATTCCTGCATGCTTCTTTGTCACCAAATAGACTTCTTGTGCATTGTTTCTTATTTCTTACTATAATGCATTTAATCTGTACATGTTCAAACTGCAATTATTCTGGTAATTCCCAAGGGATATGACACTTATTTCACTTTTGTTAATATATTGGAACCATTCTCCCATTGTTTATTCAATTTAATATTTTTTTTGCTTTTTTATTATTAATTTTACTAACATTTTAAATTGGCCAAAATTTTTAGCAACAAAATTATTTTCTTTCTATATAATATTGCTTTGCCTGATTAAATACTAAACTTATAATTTTTTCCCACCCATAATTGCACACACACATGCTTATTTCTAATGTGTGGGGGTTTGTTTATTAAATAAATTGCTTATACACTGGGAGATATGTTTGAATTTTACCAATATGAAGGAAGTATATCTACTGGTAGATATGCACCACTTCAATATATATATATATATTAATTGTTATTGCTCTAGAGCTAGCTCAAAATCACAGTGACTACCACCTTAATTTAAAGAGTATTACTGGAATCATTTACAAATACCTTAAAACAACATACTCTGATGAAATCAAGTCACACTCACTACCAATTCATAGAATGGATAGTTAGAGCAATAAAATTATTAACACTATTATTTTTAAACAATTATTTAATGAAATTAACTAATATATTAATAAATTATAAAATTAGATCTAACACAATTCTATAAAAATATAATTTTATATAACAAATATGATTAATTTGTCAATATGTATTTTTAATTAGCAGAGTTACTTCCTATATCAATGAGTAAAACTGAAAATAACATATAACAATAAAGATAACTCATAATTTAATATTTTGTAGGGAAAAATAAAATTAACAAACATGTTTCAACAAAAAAAGAATTTAAATCAAAATTATTCATTACCATCCATTATTATTAACATTATAAAAATTATTTGCAAATGTTAGATATGAACATTACAATTTTAAGTAACTTTTATGGGGAGCTTTTTTTCTTGTTTTTTTAAATTTAATTTAAACTTGTATTTTTCCAATAGAGATTAATACAAGTTGAACTTATCCATGTTTTATATTGTAGCTTAAGTTTTCAGTTGATAATTATAATATTAATTTCCAAATTAACACAGATTTTCAGGTTACATTAACACAAGTTAAATTTATCTATTTTTCAATATAATAATTTTCAAGTCAAGAAATAATTTTCACATTAATTCAGATATGCAGATCAGGTTAAAGTAGACTGAGACAGTCATAATTTGAAATGAAACACAAGACTTGTTGCAAATTTCACCCAGAGATATTCTAAATTTTCTTTTAGTGGAATGGGTTATATTGGCTTGATTTTCAGCTTTTCACTAAATCTTAGCATATGGCTATCTTCAAATTCATTTTAATAACTCTTTTTTCAAACAATTAGTTTTACTTCAGACTAAAATCATAATCTCTCACTGCTTTTTCACAGCTGAACTGCCACTGCAGTATTTCTCTCAATGACAGGATCAATAATAACCATTACTCTAGATAATTTACTTTTCTATATTATTTTCATGGAACAATCTTGTTATCCATATAATTGCACAATATCTCAAAAATTACAGCATTAAACCCTGATCAAGAGATTCTATTTTTACAAAAAGATTATAACCCTCCTTTTCCTTTAATTAAAAGTTTCAATTGTACTGTAATTATTGAAAATATTCTTTGTAGTTATTTTTTTAATTACCAAAAGCAGTACAATGCTTTATTATACTTTGATTTGATAAAATATATTTTGTTTTAGAGATAGATAAAAAAAATCACCTTTAATTAATTAAAAACTAGCATTCTTTATCAAAAATGTTACAACATTTTTTTCTTCTCATTTAAAAACTAATAAACATTACTTAACTTTACTTTTTTAATATATTTTTTAAAAGTTAAAAACTAATAGATGCATAAAATTATCAAAGAGAATATATATATATTACTCTTTTCTTATACTATTCTCTCTCTTTTACAACTACTCATAATCAGCTATAAATATTCATATTTTTATTTAAAATGTTTGGAACTTATGATATTATCATTTAATAAATGTAACTTTAATAACCTTAATAATGATTTTGTCTGAGGGAAAAAACATGAGAAAAATAATTATTCTCAATATATATATATCATTAAAAACCAATATTAGACAATCCCAAATCAATAACAATCAACAATTTCAAACTGTTGTCAAGGCAACCTCCTTTTAACAATAAAGGTGGAATATATATATACTGAATCAGTGCACATGTGCTTGCTTCATTTTTCTTTAATTTCTGCCTATTTCCATTAAATGTATAGCATTTCTAGAACTCACACACATAAATAATCAGTGTGCATGTATGCAATTATATATTACTTTTAAATGCTAAATAACTTAATGATAAAATTAGGAAAGTAAAATATTAAAAAGCCAACTAAAATCATTTAAATAAATAATAGAAAAGGGTTAATAATGGAAATAAGCCATTACATGAGGGAAGAGTTAGTGCCTTATTTTAATATCAGGAGTAAAGATCACTCATATAGTTATAGTTCAACACCTTTAAAGTTTAGACATGTCAAAAGGTATTGGAAATAAAATAAAACAAAGATCAGGAAACACACACAGCCGCAGGTTAAGTAACCACTAAATGAATGCTAATGAAAGTACAATTAAGAAAGGGAAATATTTAAATCCATTAAAATTTAAAAGCATCCTGAAGCATATTAAAGTACATATAAACCCAGATGAGTATATTGTTTAGTAGTTGTTTATGAAGAAGATTATTATTATCATTTTTTCATTCCATCAGAATTTGTTAATTAAAGTATTATAAAATTATATACGTTTGCGCTACCTACCAGAATGAGTGAGTAATCTGATGTCGACTTCTCTACTGTCATCAGAGAAGAGTGATGTCATGATGGTAGCTCACAGATGACCAAAGTTTTTCATGTTCCAGTAAACCCAAATGCTGATCTTGAAAGTCTCACTTAACTGCTGTATCCAGAACTTTTTCTGATTTGGGAATGAAGCCATCTGTATGACTGTCCACATACAGCATTCATCAATTGGAAATGGCATATAAATCCAGTGCATGAACAATAATCTAGATGCTGCCAGTGAAACTTTATAATTTATTAACTGTAACTTAAATATTTCTATTAACTGTAACTTAAAATATTTATTAACTGTAACTTAAAGAAATCCTTATATGTGCACTAGTCTTGGCTTTAAAATTTTAAAATATTTAATCATGCAAAATTTACTGGTTTAAATTATTATTTAAGTTCATTTTTTATCTTGTTTACTTGTCAAAACTTGAATGATGGAGAGAGTAATCTTAAATGTTAAATATTTTGGCATTTCTCTTCTCAGAGTACCCCAAGGGACATCGGGAGATGAGAAGATGATAAGAGCAAAATATTTAAATAAAAGTTAAAATAATATTTTGTTTTGGTTGATTTTCAATTTCTCCCCCTTTTCCCATTGTCTCAAATAAAGATGTTTTTTTCTTTTCAGAACTTACAAAGAAAAATTAGTGAGGGATGATAAGTGATATTATTATTTGATTCTTTTAATAAATATCCTCATTTCAATGTTGCCATATAAATATTTAAATAAACATAAATTAATTAATTCTGTTTTATAATTTACATTTTATCCATGATATAATAATATTTTTAAATTATATGGAGTTGTCTGTATTGTATATATGTGTGACATGACACTACATATGTAAACTGAAGTTGTAAATTATCTTTTATTAAATTAATGTAATAAGTACAGACTAAATATCAATTAGTATTATACGTTATTAAGATTCCCCTCTTTTAATTTATATATATATTATCTAGATTTTAAAAAAAGCTACCATTAATTTGTGGATGAGCTAAAGCTTCAAATAAATTCATATTTTGTTATATAGGAATAAGCACTATGATTATATAACATGTTGCTATTTTAATTTAGCTTGGGTGTAAGTTATTTAAATATTATTTTATTAAATACCATAATAGTGTTACTGCATAAGCGTGGGCATCAGTTGTTATATTAATTATATTTCATTACTTTATTAACATGATTTACTCTTATTTATATACACAGTGCATCCAGTGTCTGCTATATTAGGCCTGTGTCCCAATGAGTTCTCTTCTTTAAAAAAATAATTTACAAATATATAATTGATGATTGGTCTAGTTAGCATCTGTGGATTGGAGCTCCACACTGTAAATTTTACTATATAGTACACACATACCTTCCTTTAGCCAGAAGCAGAGGCATCCCTGCAGCCTGAGACATCTACTTTTCCTTGTAAATGATGCCACAAAGATAGGGATTTAAACTGGAATCATGGGGGTAGCCCCTGTGCATGCTGGTTGAGAATGCCTACCTGGTCTTTTGGTCTTTTTAGCAAATTAAACATGTTTGACTATTACAATACATGTATGCCTGCATGCATAAATACCTCTTAAAGTCACTAAACTTCTTTTATAGGCTGTTATTGAAAAGTTAAAGTGAAATATGAGTGCAATAAACCATGATTATTATCTTCTAAGTCAAAATTAAATAATGAAAATATAAATAAAGAAAATATATATTATTTACTTCAAGGTGCAAAAAATTTTATTATGCACAAAAAATATTAATTTTGCCACATTTTGATAAACTTGATTAATTTGTACACCTATTAATTTATCTTTATGTTTATCTATCCTTATGTATATATCTATTTATTTCTATATCTATTCATCCATCTCTATTTTTCTATCTATCTATAAGTATGTGTATTTATTTATCTATCAATCTCTATTTTTATCTATCTTTTGATTGGCCATTTATTTAACTAGTTCTATATTTATGTATTTGTAAACTTCTTGATTTTTAATGTTTTTTATTTACTTTTTCATTTTCTATTTCTCTGTTTTTTTAACTGACTGCTCATTTTTGTTTTTTATACATAATTCTCTGTTTACTGACTAGCTTTTCAATTTATTTACTTTTTGTCTATACATTTCTTTTTCTTTCTAGTTACCAATCTTATTATTTGTTCTGTTTTTTTCCCCTCTTTGTCTACATTATATCATATTGGTCATACCTTAAATATATTTTTATAAAAAATATAAATTTTTATAATGTTGCTGATTTTTGAAATCATCAAGTAATATCTTATCTAGAATCTTTAAATTATTAAGGAACACACACAAATACTAAAGGTAATATTTCCAATCTGTTTTCATTTTATGTTTTTAAAAAATTATGCATGTTTGATTTTTTTTTATTTTTAAAAAAAAATGATATAATATTGTAATTTACTAATTGAAGTTAGAGTTATTTGTAAGTTTGAAAGACTCATATATATTTTGCTTTTAATAAAAATAGTGATATTATATATATATAGTAATAACAATAAGTTCTAATAGGTAAATGACAAATGACATTTCTGTGTATATGTGTGTATATATGTGTGCATGTATTGAATTTAAATTGAGAATATTTTAAAGAGTACATTTTATTTATAATAGTATTTTTAAATAAACCAGATTTATTATTTTATTATTATTTTAAAGAAAATTTAAAAGCTATTGTTTTATTTTTAAATATTTTTCTGTTAGAATCCAGAGAAGACATATTGCCAGAGATGTTATTTTATTTATAAAAAGAAGATGGGACTCTAATACAACAGAAATAATGATTCTTTTAATATGAAGAGAATAAACTTGAGTTATAAGCTGGTGATTGTACCTATAGTTGATGATCTCATTAATACATAAACAATTTAAATAAATAAATAAATCTGTGATATTAAATTGATTCTCTTATTCTGCTTATTCTTTTATCTTATATACATGTTGGTTATGTCAGTTAGTGCTATATTTTTATAATAAATATTGTTAAAGTGCAATGTCTACATATTTCAAAGATGTTTTTCAGGAGAGCAATATAAGAGAATAAATAACAGCTTGACATCTACTGTGAAGAATAAACATATTAAGCTATTGACAACACCTAAATGAGATTTATAATTTGAAAGCATTCTTGTAAAATTAAAAAAAAAGTTTCTTTAAAGTTAAAGTGAGTATCTATACACATACATCTAACATATATGTGAGTGTCAATGAATAAAGGTAATAATTTGACAAAGATTCAAATTAATAATGACTTGCTAGTGGAATATTTTAAAGTTGTGAAGATATTAATAAATGTTGACTATAAATCTATATATGTGTTTACATACATATAGTGCTCATGGATTATTGACACTTTAAAGCAGGGATGCCCAACCTGTAGCTCGCGAGTCACATATGGCTTGCACAATGGTTTAATGTGGCTCGCATTGCACTCTTCAAGAAAAATTGATGAAATATATTATGTTCCTTGACGCCACATACACACACTAAAAAATAAACATTTTTGCAATACAAACGATAATGATATGCAGTGTCAAGTTTCACATTAAATAAAATAATTAAAATATACTTTTCCTGTAATTGTAATTTATATGTATGTTACCAAATTTTTAATAAATAAATATAAATAAAATGTATTTACATTTTTTTTTCTTTTTAACATATTACATCAGTTTTTTTTTAGTTTGTGAATTACGTTTATAAATGTAATATGAAAAATGCAATATATAATTGTGGCTCCCCAAATTTTTTTAAATTCTCAACTGGCTCATGTCAAGTTAAAGGTTGGGCATCCCTGCTTTAAAGCATCCATACTCAACCTGTGCCTCCTGGGCCACATGTGACCTGCCAAGCTTTTATGAGTGGCCCAGCAATAAACTGATGGTTAACAGATGTGACAACACTTAATGAATAACCATGTGTGATTAATATTTTTTTATTGATGCACCAATAATGTTATGTTTTTTTTAATTTCACAGATCTGAAGAACTTGCCAAGTCTGTACCAGAAATGCCTGAGTATCTTCATATATTACTTGTACTCACTCTCAACATGCTATCTTTAGCAATATTTTGCTGATTTTAGCACCTTCAGTATTTTTTTGCAAGAAAAAAAAATCAATAATATTTAAATTTAATAATGATGCAAATCTGTCTTTTCAAGCTTCTGACTGTTGTTTGTTTTTCTCCACAAGGGAACACCAATCCAAGATTTTGATAGTAGTATTTCTACATTTTGAATTTGAAAATGAAAACATAATTTTCTAAGCTTTTTTTTTTACCCCACTTGTTTGTTTCTCAGATTTTAGTCAAAAAATTTACTTTTACACTAAAACATATTGATAAGGAATTCAATGAATTACTTTTGGAATTTATAATTGGATGGTAAGCATTTATTATAATTTGACATGGTTAGATTATTATTATCAATAATAAATAAAAAATTATTTTTTAAAAATCTTTCTGTAATCAGACAAATTATAAATTTCCATTTTAAATACTAAACTAAAACAAATATAATTTTAAAAAGACAAATATATTTTCTGCAGATTGTACAATTGACCAATAAAAAGTTTGAAACATTAATTTAATCAATAGTCCATGTTTTTGAAAGCAAAGTGAAACATTTTAGTTTTATACATGAATTAGCATACACCCAGACATGTAGTATTATATATCAAACTATAATTTAAACACCATAATGATGTCTTCAAGCATCAAACAAAAATTATCAGATAAAAATAGAATATTTCAAGACAACTGGGAAGAGGAATACTTTGTTGTATTGAATAACAAAGGTTCAGCAATGTGTTTGATTTGTCGAGAAAATATAATATTGATCATTATTACTCCACAAGACATAAATTGTTTAATGAGACTTTTGCTCATGGGTCTTTAATATGAAGTAAAAAATTAGCTTTCTTCAAGAAATCATTGCAACAACAACAAAATGTTATGTCAGTGGCAATCTCACAAGCAGCAGCTGTGACACCAGCATCATATGAAATTTGTTATATACTTGGCAAAAATATGAAACCATTTACGGATGCTGAAGTTGTGAAAGAATGTTTCATAAATGCTTTGAATATATTATTTGATAAATTTAATAATAAAAGTCAAATATTATTACAAATTAAAAAATTATAACTGTCAGATTCTACCTGTATTAGACATATTGACAATATTGCAAAACATATTTTTGATAATAGAAGATTTGAAAAACTGCAAATATTTTAGTTTGGCTGTTGACTCTAATGTGCTATTTTCGTCAGATACTGTATGAACAGAATTTAATTAGTGAAGATTTTTTGAAATTTTTTTCTATGAAGAATCAAACTAGAGGGAGTTATTTTCTCAATAGTATTTGTACTTTTCTGGAGAAGAAGAATATTGAAATAAAAAAATTGGTTTCTGTGTGCACTGATGGATGTCCTTCAATGATTGGATCTGAAAAGAGATTTGTTTCCCTATTAAAAAAGAAATATAATCTAACAAATCTCTTATCATTTCATTGTTTAATTCTCCAAGAAAACTTGGGGGCACATATATCCATTAAAGAAATAGATGCTGTAATGAAAACTGTCATAAACATTGTGAATTATATTCGAGCCTGGGAATTAAACAACAGAAAATTTTAAAATTTTTTGGAAGAAATAAATAATAATTATGGTGGTGTGATGACTAAGCAGAGGTAAAGTTTTGAATCTCTTTTTTTTATTACTCATGAAATTATTTTATTTTTACAAAAAAACAATAAAACTTATAATGAGCTTGACAGTGATGGATGGTTGTGTCTTTTAGCTTTTTTATGTGACATCACAGAAAAACTTTGTGATCTTAATATTAGTTTGCAAGGTGAAAATAAAAATAATTCACAAATGACAAATAAAATATTTGCGTTTGAAGAAAAACTAAATATTTATTACCAAGATATATAAAACCAAATACTACATCATTTTCCAACAGTGACAAATACTAATTAAGATGGTATTGACATTTCTTCAGAAACCTATGTAATTATTTTAAATTATTTAGGTACCTTATTGAAAGAATTTAAAAGTAGATTTCAAAATTTAAGAAATATTAAGAATTGTCTTTTACTTATAGAAAATCCCTTGCACTTAGAAATAGCAACTAATGCACAATTATCTGCATTTGGACATGATTATGTTAAGCTATTTAACGAATTGTGTTGAATTTAAAAATGACACTAATTTGCAAGCCATTTTTAAAGAGAAAAGGGAGGGAAAGGAGTATATGGAATTTTGAAAATTAGTGCCTGAAAAATATAAAACAGCCAAAAAGTGTGGACAAATGTTGCTCACATTGTTTGCATCAATATATGTTTGTGAATCATCTTATTTGAAAATAAAATATGTGAAGAATGTGCATAGAAACAGACTTACTGATTTACACCTTGATGTTATATTAAGAGTAGCATGTAGCACATATAAACCAGATTTATCTAAAATTGTTAAAAGTTTATCTCAATATCAAAAATCACACTGATATTTAAATAAATGTTTATATCAAATAAAAGTGTTTGCATTTCTAAGATATAGTAAAGTGATCCACAAGTTGTGGCAGGTGTGAATTGAGAAGTCAGATATTTTTTTATGTGACACCAATTGGTTGCCACAGCCCACTTGATATAGCACAGAAATATATGTGGCCCAGGAAAGAAAAAGGTTGAATACTCTGCTATAAGGCATAAAATGATAATGGTTTCAACAACTGGAAAATTTAATAGCTGAGATATTAATAACATCTAACCATGGAAGTTTATTTACTTGTAATAGTGTTTTATATGTGTACTAGTAAAACCAGAATTTATAAGGATATATAATAATAACCTTGAACATGATAATAATCATTTAAAGGAAAAATTATCTCAATACCCTATTAGGAATCACCAATAGCCAGTTTAATAAATAAACTTCAAATATTACACTCTTTTCTTAGTGAATTATTGTACTTTAAAAATATTAAATTCTTATGAGGAATTATTTTTATTGGAACTTAATGAAAAGGAATTTAAGGAGCAGTAGAACTCTTGGTGATGAACATTAATCATTATTTAGATGTTGTTCATTATTTATACTTTGTTATATGTACTTATTTGATTTAATATTAATAATTTAGAATGGTCATTTAACATATATTTTATGAGTGAGTGAATATTTAAATTGGTAATCAATTAAAGAAATATCATAATAGTTTTAAATTCCATAATTAGTGATTGAAATAGATTTTGTTCAATAACTTGTTTAGGTTTATTCAGTGAACGCCCAGTGTACAAACTATACAAAGTTAGTATTTTATTTCACCATTCTTGTCTAGCACTACTTTCATAGTTCAACCAAACCCAATCTTATACAATATCTTAATCTAAATTCTTATAATATACTTTTTAATTTTCTATTGTACATTTGTAAATAATTTTTTTATTATTATTTTTGTTGTTGTTGTTGTTGTTGTTGTTGTTGTTGTTATTATTATTATTATTATTATTATTATTATTATTATTATTATTATTATTATTATTATTATTATTATTATTATTATTATTATTATTATTATTATTATTATTATTATTATTATTATTATTATTATTATTATTATTATTATTATTATTATTATTATTATTATTATTATTATTATTATTATTGTTGTTGTTGTTGTTGTTGTTGTTGTTGTTGTTGTTGCTGCTGCTGCTGCTGTTGTTGTTTTTGTTGTTATTGTTATTATTATTATTATTATGTTTCAATGATAAGCTTTATTTATCTTAGAAAGTTACAAGGATTTTATATAACTTGGATTGCTGTGTTTACATAATAGTTGTAAGATTATATATATAAAAGTGGCTTTATGTGTTTACACACAAATTTTTCCATGTTGAGGATTAGTTATAAAGGTTTTACATAATTTGGGTTGCTGTGATATACATGGGCAATTTGTAATTGTAGGTGCATATAGCATAAAAGTTGATTTGCTTGAGATTAAAGAAATTTTTACATACTGTGGACTAATAACAAGGGTTTACATAGCTTGGATTACTGTGGTTACATAGGCAATCCATAGATGTAGATTTATGAATGTAAAAGTTGATTTATTGATTTAACAAGATTACAATAATTTGGATGATTTTTTTTTACAAGGAGTAAATTAGTTACAAGAGGTTTACATAGCTTGGATTGTTGTGGTTACATTGACAATCTGTAATTGTAGGTTTACATATGTAAAAGTTGATTTATTGATTTACACAAGGTTACATCAATTTTACACGCAAGGGGTTGCTGTATTTACACATGCAAACCAGGTTTAGTTTTATATGTGGTTGGGTTGCCTGGGTAACATATGTTAGGGACTAGTGATTTTCATAGGAGTGTGGTAATTGTTTGTGTGGTCTACAGGCATTGATATTAAATCAATGTGAGTTATATTTGGCTCTTTGGTTTTCCCTTGAATTTGGGATATGAGTTGGGAGGTGTTGGGATGGGTAGGAGGCAAGGTGAAATTGTTTTTCATAATTGGTGAAGAGGTTTTGTTAACTGTGCTATGCTCCTTTTTGGTGCATTTGAATAGATGAGTGTTTCAGAGAAGATGGTGATACAGCTATGTTAGAATTGGTTGCAATTGTTGAATTGGGTAGGTTGAGCACATTCTGGATCTGAATGTGTCATAGATGGAGACTGGGAAAGATTTCCAGAGAAGGGTGGTACTACAGCTGTGTTAGAATTGGTTGCAATTGATGAGTTGGGGGGTTTGTGGAAGGATGATCAGACTCTGGGTCTGGCTCTATTAAAAATGAAGATGATGTGGTTTAAGTGTGAGATTTATAAATAGAGGTTTCAGACATAGAGAGACATGGTAAAAACTGGGTAGGTAGTAAGACTTGACATTGGAAATGTCTTATGCTTTTTGAAATTATCGTTAGTAACTTTGATTTAAATTGAAAATTTGAATGAATAATATAACCCGGAATAGGAAATAAATTATCAATTGATTGGCAATTAAAAAGGTTATATAATGTTAGTTAATTTGTTTTTTTAACTTATTATCCTAAGGTTTTGAATACTTTATAAGCATATAAAACCGAGCTTGTTAACTTGGTTGTGAGCAAGTGAACTCATTGCTGGGGAACTTGAAATCGAATTTTTATTATTAAACAGAGATCAAAGTTTACTACAATAACATTAAAAATAAAAAGCATATACTTGATGGACCTTTGAACTTTGAAATTTTGTGCTGGTAACAGTCAACAGTCGTCACTGATCTTGTGGTGGCTTTTTTTAAATTAACGTTAAGTAATTATATTTTAATTGAAAATAAAATGTAACATAAAATTAAAAGCTATCAACTGATTGAAAAAGTATATGAAAGTAGTTTTTTTTTCTTTCCTTAGCCTAAGATTTTAAATACTTTTAAAGTATTAAATACAGAGTTTGTTAACTTGTTTTGTGAGCAAGTATGAACTGCTTCCTGGTGAACTTGACACCGAATTTTTTTTTCTTCCAAAAAAAAAAAAAAAATCGAAAATTACTACAACAAAATTAAATATAAGATTATGTTTGACTGAAGTTTGGACTTTGAAATTTTGAACTGGTAATATTGGTGGCAGACTTTTCTGATCATGTGATGTCTTTATCACCATATTGTTTTCTAAATTATTGTTAGGTCACTTGATATTAATTGAAATTTTGAAAGAAAAATATGATACAAAATTATTAGTTAGTTATCAACTCATTGGAAATTGAAGGAAATATATCAAGGTAAGTTTTTTACCTTGCCAGACCTAGGTTTAGAGTACTTTTGGAGCATAAAAATCTAGAGCTTGTTAACATCGTTGTAGACAAATGGACTGCATTCTGTGGAACTACTACTATTAATACTACTACTTTTACTACTACCACTAGCACCAACACCATGACTACTACTACCACTGCTACCACTACTACTACTATTATATTTCAATAATATTCTTTATTGTCTATAAAGGTTACATGATGTCTACATAATTATGCCTTAGTTACAGTGGCATGATACTTTTTTTGAGTACATCAGTATGGAAGTGTTGAATAGGGGTCTACATCAGTAAACCTATTGAATTACATTGTGTTTGAAATTACTGCTGTTTATTTCTGATTTTGTTGTTCATTGATGTCCCTCCTGCAATATTTCATTAATATTCTATTATCATCTTGTGTACTAGTCATAACTTTTATATATTTATTCAGCTGTGTGAAAATCTATATTTCATATTGTTCCTTTAGGTTTTGTTTGAATAGTCTGTGCTTATATAATGGCTAGGTTTGCATGCTCCTATAATTTGGCTTGTGATTTTAATAGTGACCAGATGGTCACATAGATATCTGGATCCACTGACTTTGCATTTCAGCTCTTTATTTGTTGCAGCTTGTTGGATAATGTTGCCAGATGTCTTCTGGTGTTATTTCCAAAGCTGAAAACGCACCATGTGCACTAACACACATAAAGCCCAAATATTGCTGCTTTTGCTATAGGGGTTGCTTTCTTGTATGTAAAATCTTTCAGCTGCTGTATGGATTGTCTTGTTCTGTATAGATTTAGCATATTCATTTGATGTTATACAATTGTAAAATATGTGTTGTGTTTTTTAGCAACAAGCTCACAGGTTGTAGAATGGGTATATTGACCTATAAAGATGATGGTATTGTAAGAAATAGGATGTCAGTAGTGCAAACAGGTTCATCTTGATCAAGAAGTTGAAGAACTTTGATTCCAATGACCATTTTCTGAAGGTTTTAAGGAGTTGTTTGTTATTTACTCCCAGCATTGGAATAAAGGTCTGGTTGTTTGTGGCTGGGTTGATTAACTCATATGTCTACCAGTATGTGTATTTTCTGTCAAATGTGAGCTTTGTAGTTCCAGCATTTATTTGTGCTGCATGTGCTAATGACTCTAGATATCCAGATGTGGGGGTGGGTGGACAATATGTAAAGATTATATTGAGGAAGCTTTATAGAAACTAAACTGTGCAGTGATCTTTGCCAATATGTTTATTGTATTCTGTGTATGGAACATATGTATTGTATGTAGCCCCAGATCATTCCATATATTTGGTTGGCTGAGTGTTTGATTGATATGGCTAGTTTTTCTACCCCATAGTAGTTTGGTACAGAGAGAAGATATGGCTACTGTAAATGTTTTTGTAACATTGACAATAGTTGAGTAATATGCAATTCTTATTGCTATGAGTATGTTAAATAGGTGCACTTTTGAATATAGAGATAAGTATGCACTTGATAAAGATGTGGCTATGTTTGTTGCTTTCTGTTTGAGGGTATTTTGTAGTGTTTGTCTCCTTCCATGCACTCCCAGGTAAAATAGGAATCTGAAAAATGGATTGGTACTCCCAGATAAAATGGGAATCCAAACATGGAGTTGGTTTGCCTTGGTATAGCTTTGTGTAGGGTTTGTTAGTATAGATGAAGGGTACTTATGTTTTGGCTTGGCTGGATTGAAGTTTGTGTTTCTGTGTAATTTTGTAATATTCTTTCTTCTACTGGCATTTCTTTCCATGATGTTAGAAACATTGCCATATCATCCATGGATGCAATACATAGAATACATTGGGCTGTTCAGGGTATTAATATTCCTTGCAACTCATATTTTTCCATCTGTTTTAAGAGTGGATTTATAGATAGGATAAGCAGCAGTGCACAGAGTGGGGATCCTTGTGAAATTGATTGTGTGGGAGTAAACACTATTGTGTTTCTGCTTCTAAGCATGAGGTGTATCTCTTGGTTGAATAAGATGTTTGCAATGATGTATAATAGGGTGAGTGGAATTGCTATATTCACAGAATGTCCATTAAGACATCTATTGCAACAGAATCAAGTGCTGTGTGTATATCCAGTTGAATTGCAATTGGTGCATACTTTTTATTTTGCTGAACTGCACTTAGTAGCATTTTAAATACAAGTGTAGCCTGTGTAGTGGAGGATTCAGTCTTTGTGTACTGTATGTTTGATATCAGGGGCAGTATGTATGTTTCTATTTTATCTTTGACTACCTTTTCCAATGATTTGATTCCCAGTGGATTCATAGAGATAGATGATGGTAGTTTACATTTAAAATGGCTGTTATTTTTAATGGTACTATTGCTATTGGATATAGTTCTCTAGTGGTGCATATTTTTTGTTATAGGAATTTATCAAAATTGCAAAGGTACTCCATGGTAAATTGACTCAAATGTGAAAGAACAAATGCCAATATGTTGTTGGTTCCAGGGTGGCAAGTGTTGGGAATTTTTTAAGCTTTTCAACAAATTGTTGGATCTGAAAGGAAGTATCTGTTTCAGGCATTCTGAACTGATAGGTGATTGGTGCGTATTGTTTATGTTTGGAGCTTTTGCTTAAAATATTAGTATGTGGGTCCAACATGTTATATACTGCAAAGACAATGCTGCTTATCTCAATTGTTTCTGGTTAATGGATAGCACAGTGTCCATCATATATATCCTTGTGTCCATGTGTGTTGTTGTGTGAGATGTATTTTTTTCTTTGTAGCAATGTATTATTTTAATTGTTTATATGTATTGTGATGTTGCTTTATTTTTTTGTATATATTGGTGGGTGTTGTGCATGGGTCTATCAATGGTGATTCTCTTGTGGAGATCATTTGCTTTGTTTGCTAGTGTCATTAATTGGAAGGATAAGGGTATCTTGTCTTGTGATATATGTTGGAGGATAGTATGTTGATGAATGACTGATATTTTTGAATTGGATATTTAACATTTTGTTTAGCATGATATGCTTCTGAGAATAGGAATTTGGTACTGGTTGTTGGAAGTAGGAGTCTGGTATTTTTTCTAGATGAATTAATCTTGCCTGGAGCTCTGAGAAATTTATTGTAGTGGTTTGTGCAACATGGTCTGAAAATGTGAATGGATTGAATTGGACATTGATTATATGATGAAGCATTGATGTGTAATAGCAAAAGTCAATGAGTGTATATTGTATAATGGCACTGAATCTGCTGGAATAAATCGTTGAGTGCCCACGAGTGGTAAGTTTAATTGGTATAACTAGTTGTATTGCATTTTGTGTAGCCTAAGTTGAAATTACTTTTTAATATTGTTGGGTTGTGACTGCTTGTTGAAAAGCTGCAATTTGAGGTTACGAGTATGTCTGTGCCTTCTACAGGTGATGATGTGTCCCTGGTGTATGTGGAAAAATCTTAGTTATATAGATATGTGGCAGGATTAATTTGTAATCTGTGGTGGATGTTTGTTTCTAATAATCCTAATATTTGTTTGTATGATGCTAATCCATTTGTTAATCTGGTATATTTTCAGCACTGCTATTTTAATTTTCATTTACTGTGTAGCTGAAATTGTTTTGTATTTTTTGTGGTAGTTTCTTTGAGGATTTAAATTTTACATTTTCAATGACTTATTTTATTTCTGTTTGTTTTTGGTCTGTTTTGTTTGCTTTTGTACCATATTTCTAGTTGTTTTTTATATTGAGTGTTTGTTGGTTTTGCACTTCAATTTGCGATGTTATGGTTATTAGATGGTTTCCAATAGATTTATGATTGTTTCCATTGGACTTGAGTCTTCATGTTTATATTATCAATGATTGGTGAATTAGGATTATCATCACCTGTCTTTACTTTTTTGCTAGCTTCTTTATGGTAGGTCTCCCAGGCTTTCACTTGCTTTCTGGTTGGATTTGACTGCTGCATTATTGTGATAGGGCTGCTTGGTGGCAGCAGTGCCTCCATAATTTCTATAGCTGTCTTATTAATAATAGTATGTTGTGTGTTTATACCTGTTCCACAGACAAATTCTGGCATAAATACATATGTTTTACTTGTTGAGTTATTTTTTGTTTGGTTTTCATTTTCTCTTTGATCATGTTCCTTGGTTTGGAATTTTGTCATTTTTTCTGTGACCAAATCCATATAGTCTACATTTGGTATCTTTGCTTTATTGTCATTATTTCTTTATGTTGTTTATGAACTGCTATCTGTGGTAATAGCTATTTCTTCTTTTATTTGCATAGCAGTGTTGAAATTGTGGTGTTTTTGTATGAGTGGGTTTTGATTTTTGGTTAAGTTTTGGCAGTTTGGACATTGTGCAGTGATGTGCCCCCAATTGTTTACATGAGTAACACTGTGTATTCATACCTCCAATATGCAGAGTGAGCACTGCTTCCTGATCCAGGATTTATGTCAGTATATTATCTGGATCAGTATCTGGATGTAGTTTTATTTTGAACTCATAAGAGTTACTCGCAATTGGTATTGGTGTGTTTTCTGGTCTAATGTTTTGAACATAATGACTTTATCAAATGGTTTCATCATCCATTGGAAGTCTTGCTCTGTATATCCCAGGTAGGTGTTATTAATTATTCCTGAAATGGCACTGTGATAATTTTGGTCTGTAATGATCAGTGCAAAGCTACCCAATGATTTGACTTGTCTTTGAAATCTCTCCCTTTGTGTGATTTTATAAAATTCCAGTATTAGGTACTGGTCATTGGGATGTTCAGCAATCTATTGTATGGTGTTCTCTTTTACCTTCATATTTGGGAATGTAGTGAATGGTTTGACATTGGGTTGTTACATATTTTTATTTAGTCAGAGTCTTTTAAAATGAAGTCAAATATGCAAATATTACATTTATTGTAGTATATACATATACATATTAGTAGGATGTTTAATTAATATTTTATTTTGATTGAGGTTTTCATCTTTCTAAAGATAAGCTAAATCAGTGTGTTTTGATCATTTCTTAATATAATAAAAAATTACATACATTTGTCGTGTGTGTGTATATATATATAAAATATATATATATTGTAACCGGACCACCATACAACCCCTTTATCACCTCAGTTGTAACAATTTCCTGATGAGCAAGTTGCAGGAAGGAACTATCAATTGGCATTCCCCAATGCAGATGTTAACCCCCCCCCTACAACAATATTTCCTGCTCATCAGAGGATGTAGCACCATAGAGACTGGAAGCATCTAGACATTTCTATGTTTGGTTTTCCAAACGGTGCCACTAGAGTTCCATCTCACTACAACCTGACTTACCTAGGTCTAGTTATGCCAGACATAGCTCAGGAGGCATGAGATTCTCATGAACAAGTGCACTGAATGATGAGTGATGCAATAAAAAAAATATAGAATTGAACAACTGGATAACTAAAATTAATTTTAGGTAACAACAATTTTATTTAACAAATTAATTTGCAAGTCCTTCTAATAAAGTTCATTCATATCCATGTGATGACTCATTTTCAGTTCATTTATGAAAAGGTTAGAAGCAGTTTATTGATCAATAGTTCATTTACAAGTCATTCTAATAAAGTTCATCCTTCATTTCAAATGAAGGCTCATTTTGATTTATCTTAGGTAAAGAATCCAAAGGGTCTTTTATCAAGTAGATGTCTACCAATATTGCATGAATATTTTTCAACTCTTTATTCCATATCAGTACATCTTTTTAGGTAGGTAAATAGGTAAGATGAGCTATTCCAGATCTGTAAGGTTTCTATAATTCAGTCAAGTATCAATGTACATTGGTGCTCATAAGTTTCATTATTTTCTTTGTATGCAATCGAGATTCATGTAAGCATTTGTAATTTTTATAGTACTTCATTATTTTATTTAATTTATCAAAACAGGTAACGTGAACAATTCTTGGTTTGTGGACTATTTATAGTCTAGTCAGTGTAAATGTGCATCTGTGTGCATAAGTTTCATTACTTTCTTCACATAATACCAATATGCAGGTAAGCATTTATAATCCATATAGTATTTCATTATTTTATTTATATACCATCGAGATGCCTGTAAGCATTTGTAATTTTTATTTAGTGATATAGCATAACCATTATTATTTGGTCTGCCACAGATGTATATTTCTTCATATAAGTTGATCAATAGCTGCATTTATTTATTAGCCAGTTAGAGTTATATGTAATAGCTCAGTATTTCCGGCTCCTCTAGGTATACTTATTTGTAAATCAATAATATCAATCATTATAAGTATTCGTTTTTTAGTTTATTTTAATTCAAATGTATCTGTAGATGAGAAGTCAATCCTTATTAAAAATGCATTTTGATTATAGGTATTTTAGTATTTATAATTTATCTTTAATAAAACGTATTTCCATAGCTAAATTTATTCATAATTTTCTTTTTCTTTTTTTAACAAAGATGTTTTGTTTGATCTTTTATAAACACATATATGTATTGAATAAAATCATTACCTTCATTTTTATTCAGTTGTTTCCTTCATATCCATGATGTGACTGCATTAAAAAAGGGCATAGATTTCAGCTGAATGGCATTATTTACTTTCTATGATGTTTATCCAGGCAAATCTTGGAGAAACATGGCTGGGAATGAAGAGAGGAAGCTGTTGTCCTTTAGCCTTTCATCATTATAATTTCCTTAATAATGTTTTCTTTTTCCATTATTAACAGTGGCTGTAAAGGTTAGATTCCAAGTGACGAAAATCAGAGTTAAGTAACACTTAAATAAGAATTTTAACTTTTTAATTCTTCACTTTTTTAATATCTTTTTCAAAAAATCTTTCGAAAAAAATCTTTAAACATACACTTTAAAAATCTTTTTTTTAATCCACTTTAGAAATCTCTCTGAAAAACTTTTTAAAAATCTGCTTGAAAAACTTTTTTAAATCCCCTTGAAAAACTTTTTTAAAAATCTGCTCTGAACTTGCAGATGAACTATTTATACTCTGATCCTTGGATTGATTATGCAGTTCAGCCCACTGTATTTTATTTGTTGCACTGCTCTCATTTAAGCCCAAGTGCTTATCTCTTCTTAAAGATCGGACATTAGTTTTGGCAGGATAGATAAAAAATCATAAAGATAAGCCATGTTTTCCAATTTGAAAAAGACTGCCTCAAGCTATTATCACACTTTATTCGAAAACATCATTCCAAAAATTTAAAATGTAATCTTTTTAATAAATGCCAGCTTTTATTTACATCATAATTTAAAACTATAAAATCAATAATGATTTTCTTTTATCTATAAACTTTTTGCTTTATTTCTTTTTTATTTGATCAAATCATGCTAGTGTTTTTTAAATGGGGGGGGGGGTCTTTTGAATATATATACACATGGAACAGTATATCTGTTTCAATATATATATATATTGTACTCTCACTTCCGGGCAATATAATATTAAAATAAAATGGGTCTAGCTCAGTTAATGATTATGCTTGGCTAAAATGCATATAATTGATAAATAAAATATTCTGCATTAAGATTAATTATTCTACTACCTCAAATTAATAAAATAATAATAAGGTTCAGTTTATAAAATAAATAAATATTTATTAAAATCATGAGACTTGGAAGTGAGATACAAGTGGCAATAAGGAATATATTGAGCCAATATCCCATAGGATACTACCTCAGTGGCATAAGAACACTATCCCCCCTATTACTATCCCAAGTAATAATAATATACAGTATTCTTATGACTTTAGTAATAACTAATCATTAAGATTACACTAATTAAATCTTAATCCTTTTATTTAAACTAATTTAGCTAAAATAAATCTCAGGTTCTTAAACTAATTTAAGTCAATTAAAAATTACTGTAGTCAAGCATAATAAGGGATTTAATATCATACTCAACCACACCTAACTAATAATAATAATAATAAATAATAATAATAATATTCTTCATTGTATGATCTAATTCTACATAACTTTTCATTCACTATAATTCTTATTCACCATGATCATAATCAGGGAATAATATAATATAATCTTTTATCTTTCATATAATAACAATAAAAATGTGGTAGTATTTTTATGATCTGAAAAATATATGTGTGGCAACAGATAGCATTATAATTCTTTATAATATTATAATAATCAACTTATGACCATAAAAATAATGTAAATGTAATTTCTTAAATAAATAAATTTCAAGAAAATATTAGAATTCTTAAATAATACTTTATTTATTTCTGTGCAAATGTTATGTTTTGGTTCAAATCTTCTGTGTTTAACATGTTTTGTAATGTGGGAGAGAAAACATTCTTAACACACAAATTTTGAAAAACAAATTTAATAGAATTTTTATTATAACAAATAAAATAAACAATAATCTATTTACAATATTTACAATTTGTATAATAAGTCTTGCACCATTATACATCTATTATTCATCGTAACTACTAATACAATAAAACATAAATTTAAGTCTTCACTCCGACTTAAAAAAAATATAATACAATTTTCTATTTTCTTCTTTATCAAATCTTATAATAAAGATATAATCACTTTACATTAATTCTAAAAATATTATCTCTTTAAACATTATTATAATATGCTTCCTTCAAGCATACATTGAAGCATAAAGCGGAAAACACAAAAAAATAACAATATCGAATATGGATCTTATTACTAAATAATTTCTCATTTTGCAATGTTATTAGTATTATACACAAAATATCCAATGTTGATTTATTAATACAATACGTGGACATCATTACTAATCATATTATTATTATTATACCCAATATCTCCTACTTAATATTACTTTAATATGGAATAGTTGCAATTATTGATGTACTTCTTAATTATTAAAATAAATACAAAATTGTACCTATGCTTATCTTGTACTGTTTTGTTTTACTACATTATCTATCTTGAAAAATATGCAATACTTATAAAATAAAATAAAAATATTTGAAGTTATTTAAAATTTCAGAGCAACTTCGCTTCATTTATTTTATTCATGAAATTTATTTTATTTCCAAAATAAATATAGAACATATTCTATGATTCTTTATCATTTAGTTCCGTTTGATTCTTAATTCCATTTTGCATTAACTCTATTCCTCCTTATAAGTAAATGAACCTATCTTATTCATCAAAAAACAGTCCTTAAATTCTAAATTATTTATCATTTCCTTTTTAAAATATGATACTATGCGATGTAATTGCTTTGGAAAATCGTGATAGTGAATAGATGTGTAGGCATAGGGAAGAAACTAGAGTCTTACTCAATAGTACATATTAGATAAAACATCATGGCACAGTGTATCAATAAAATAGAGGCATGACCTATTTGTCTAATGACCTCCACTACCAACAATGATGTCAAAGCTATTACTTCAGCTTTCTAGAACATCAGTATTCAATATAAAATAGACACTGCCCACAAATAAAATATACCAGCTACAGGGCTTTGTTAACTGTACTTGTATACTTAATAAGATTACAAAATTTTATTCCTATTCCCATAATAAATCCTACATTAATAACATCTCATTGGTTTCATGTTTTTAAAATTACTACCAAGTCACTATCTTATCAAAATTTTCCTATAGATTTATCAAATCTACACTGACAAATGAAACTAACTAACATAGTCAAAATAACAAATAAAATTCAATCATAATTAGAACGATCTCAACTAATCTACAAGAAAAAGGTTACTTTACTTTCCTATCCAATATTCTTGAACAAAATACAAAATAATCATTATTCATACTTTAAATATCTAAAATATTAAAGTCCTTTGTAAAAGAATCATATAATTATTCATCATCATGTTACATTATACTAGTAATATGAAATTAAAGTATGCATATCCTTAGAATAAATAAATTCTAATCTTATAATTTTAATGTGTTGTATAAATGCGTTCACATATAATTCAACATTCATACTTCAACATTATATAATTCATTGATAATCTGCAAAAGAAAAAAAAATACATCATAAAATATCAATATCCGCAACTATTACCTAAGTGATATCAACTTGTTAATCACTTATGATGTCTTCTTGTCCATCAATTAAAATAAACATTGCATAATATAATATATTCATACTATCACACTTAGAAATATTAACTTATTTAAAATTATCAAACTATTTATTATAAAACTATAATATCATTAGTAACTAAATTAATATTTATGTACCTATTCTACTAATTAAATAATATTACACTTAAAACTAAAGTTAATAAAAAATAATCAAGACATAATTACGTATATCTTCTAGATTAAGACGAATGTTCTTTACAAAATAAAATGTTTTTATTTTCCTTGAGATTTTTTTTTAAAAAAAAATTTTCTTGAGGAGCAATTAAAATCCCCAACTTTTGTTTCTAAGTTCTCTTGTTCTAGCACTTGATGATGAAATAACAAAACAAAACTTCCCTGAAGTTGATGCATGCCCAGTACTCCTTTCAACACAAACGAAGTTTAAAATAAATGATAAAAATAAAAATAAAGGTGACATCTAAAAATCTAGGAAAATTAACCCTTTTCCCGCCTCCTACGAAGCTCCTCGTCAACATCTGATGTCACTCTAACTCTGCCAGTTCTTATGCTAAAAAATTCATTTGATAGGTTTTGAATAGGTTTTTAAAAGTTCTGTAAGATGGTGCCCTCTTCCGAATTATTTTACAAGTAAAAAATAAAAAAAAACGCATTTAAACCTAAACAAAGAAAGAACATTACTTGTGATTGTTTCTTAGCATGCTCTCAGCCGAAAAAGACATTCTGATTGGCTGGAAAGAACAAAGAAACCGCCTGATCAAAGAAAATAAAGAAAAACGCTGAGATTTTCATTTCGAATGCAATTTTAAGTATTAAAAAAATATAATTTCAGAAATTAAACTAGTTTTTTAAAAAATATACTAAAAAAACAAAATTATTTTCTAAAAATATTGAAGATTTTAGTAAAAATATTAAAGAAATATTTAAAAGAAATATTTACTTTTCTATAACGTAAAAGTCGACCTTTTTGTTTATATTATAGCTTTTATGTTGCCGAAATTGAATATTTTAGAATAAATAAATAGCAATTTATTTTTGAAAGAACTTTCGTTCTCTTCATAACCTGAAAAATTAGTAATATACTTTTTATAAACGTATCTGAGTTGAATTTAATATTATAGGTGAATATGTTTTAACAATAGGCTTTGTCTTCAGTTTGTGAGTTGGCCAATTAAAAGATTTGATTTTTACCTCATACAACCAATAATATAATTAGCGGTTAAAAGGTTAACAAAAATAATCACTGATCTGTTCTGGAAAAGTTTATAGAATAATAGTTCATAGTTTCTATTATCCAGAACAATGATTATTAAAGTAATAATAAAACTATAATATTGAAAAATAATATTTCAAAGCTTCTTTTCCTTAGGATTCTTTATCGGCTTAGTAATGTATTATATATGGTGACTTGACTTCGGACATCCAGATATGACTTTTGCGCAATTTTTTTAAAAATATTTCCATGAATTCTATGACTACTTATTCATAATTACTTCATCTCTAGGTTTTATTTGTCAGGATATCTATCATTTCTTTTTAATCCAAGTATGGTTATTTCCATTATTAATCAAATTATCAGTTTTTTTTAATAAATTATTGCAATGCATATAATCTTATAAAATTTTAGATTTATTACATATGTTTTAGAATACATTCATTTAGCTATTATTTCTGACAGTTTTTTCTTTAAATTATTCATAATGTTTTCTTCAAAAAGATAAAACATTTTACCTCCATAGCTTTATTTTCCACATAAAATTTATTATGAGTTTGTCGAATTATTTGTTAGTTTTGGATACGACTATCTCACTACTAGAAAATGTGTTATAAATTTAAATTTCTGAGTATCTTTCCTGTTAAGTTTTTTATATAATGTCCAATATAAATTCTTATTTTATAAAATAGTTCTCCTTGTTAAAACCATCACTACTATATTAACAATTATAAATTTTACTTTTAAAATCTTTTTCAATAGGTAAGTATTACTCATTGGTATTTCCATATCTTATTATGAAATTGAATTGTTTCGACAAAAATTCTGATAAGGGAATTTAGCTTTTAACAATGCATCCTTTAGGTAAAACTTATTATAATTTATTTATAATATGCTCTCTTTAAATACTTAAAATTGGTATCCTTATCAGTTGCAGAATAATTATAAGAGAGCTATTATATCACTAAATTGACTAATAAAACAAAAAAAAAATTTAAAAGAAGTATAAAATTTTAGAAATTACTAGCATCAACCAAGAACTAATCATGCAGCAGTATTTATACTCTACAAAATACATCATCTTATTGATGGATTTTGCTTTTCACCTGATACTTAATTTGCATATGATTTCTGTATTACACAATTAAATATAAAAAATAAAATATGACTCACCCTTATTTTAAAATATTACTTAAAATATTAATTTTAAATCAGTTTTATACTTTATTAAAAAAATTACTAAACACTTTAAAATGACATTTAAAAGCAATATTTTATCAATTTATCCCACCTTTTATTTTTAATGTAACTATTTTATTTAAAACAAAATATTTAATTTTTACTAACTGCATTTGTTTTATAAAACTATTTAAACATTTTACGATAATTAATTTTAATATTTCCTCTTGTGATAGATAAATAAATATATTCAATTCTATAGTGTAATTTTTAAATTATTTTGAAGCTTTGTTAACACAAATACTAGTAAGCATGTATGCATGACTGTATTCAGGTCACATGACTTACAACTGAGACAGACTGTATCAAAATTCTGTCTGAAAAATATTAAATGTTAATTGCAACAATTATTATATTAAATAAATAATATAATAATATAAAATTTGGAATAATAATTTTGAAAACATAGAATGAAATATAAATTTTCCTACCACAAAGATTACTTTTAAAACATATAATATTAAATATAATTATTAGATATAATTTATACTTTAAAATATAGCATTTATTTAATTACAAGTTTTAGCTATTAAAATTCAACTTTTTAAATATATATTTTAAACAATTATGGCTACATTATTTATTATGACTAGATTTCCCAACCATATACAATTAATACTTTTAGCTTTATTTAACTATTTTAAAGTTATTTATCATAATTTTAGGCATTACATATTTTTACTTTGCTTTAAATTGAACTTTTAAAAGATTATCAAAATAATATAATCATTATACAAAGAGAACATATCCCAAATTTAAATTTTTTTAGTAAATTGCAATAATGAATGACTTCTGACTTAAAGAAAAGGGCACAATATATTTTGAATCTAATGTCCTAGCTCCTCACTGATGAGAGCCATAGCTTGAAATCAGTCTGGGGATGGGGACCATCATAGATAAAGGCTTCAGGTATTTTCTCTTGTAGCATTTATCATAAAAAATAAAATAAATAAACTTGTTTAGAGCTATTAGCAGGCTCTTTATATATATATGAAAAGAAAGTTACTGTTAACACTAACTGAAATAATTATAGAAATTATACAAACCATTATACAATTACAAATATCCAGTAATGCCCTCTGTTTAAAGTTCTATATCTCAATAATAGCAAACCGTTACTGGATATTTGAAATTGTATAATGGTTTGTATATATATATGGGTTCATTTATTTTATAATTGAAAATATGTTTAGTTGGTTGTTAACTAAAAAAAATGACCTGGATTTGGTAGTGAGTGATAAGGTTATATTGTAAAGATATCCTTACAATTATCCGATCCTTACAGAGTTAAAATTTAAAGATATTATTAAAATTTTAACACTCATTTAGAGTGTATGGTTTAAGTTTGATGTTGTAATATTAATGCAAGAAGGGGGGTTATAAAACCTATTTACTCTATATCTTTTAATGACTATACTACTATTGCTTTCTAATTTCTTTCTTTGTACTTTGTGTCTTAATGAAATGAGATTTATATGAGGATGTGTTTTTATTATTATAATGGTTGTGTATTATGAGATCAACCAATGATGGGTCTCTATATTAGAAGGTACATATTCAACAAGTTAGCATTTTACCCTGCTCCTTTGAGGCTTATTGGGTTTTATAAAAGAACTAAATAAACATTAGAGTCTTCACCATTCTGTATGAATCAGCTACTAAGTCTCGGTTGACTCTAAAGTGTCACAGTAGTTGTTTTTATAAATATCTGGGTCTACTCTCATTGTATGTTAAATAACTCTATTTTTTTTACTTTTGATCTTGTCTCATTTTCTTTTTTAATTCTGATTGAGACTCATGCCTATTTTGTTAATCAAACATATCTACTCAGTGATCATTCTGTTTGACCAAAATAAGATTTCAAACTATATGTATTATAGGTTTGCTTCAATTCTCCATGTATTTCTATCCAAAATGCATTTGGAGCAGACTGTTTCCAATAATGAAAGATCCCTCATATTGATTATAAAATTTTTGGCATTTTCCCTCTAGAGTAAAGAGAATTCTTGCTTTTATGGGACATTTTAATAAACCCTCTGTCTTGTATCTGGAAATTGTGAGTATTTGCTTTCTTATATTTGTTCTTTCTATCAGCTTTGACTGCTAGTTGAACATATGATTTCAATATATCTTTTTCTGGATCATATTCAGCACATTTAATTGGGGTTTGATATTTATCAAATAACATGGGTTTCATCTCATTTAGCTAATCTATATTATATATTTAGTTAATAGCTCTAAATTATGGTTTAAGTCATACAAATATCCTTAGCATGCTTGCTTTGAAGATCTCTGTTTTGTGTTTAACATTGGTGGTTATATATGTAAATATATGTGTACACCTGGGTCTCATTTTATGCAGATTATTTTAATGCGATTTTGAATTTATGCGATTCATGTTTCTTCTTAATATTTTTCATATTTCACTATATTTATTAGATATCAAGAAATTTAAATTATTAAAAACTTATTTTGACTTGAAATACTTTTTTTTTTTTCAAAAATATAACGTATTAGCAGCTAACGTGAATATGGCCTGAAGCTATATTTAGAATAAATAACCTACTTATACTAATGAGTAAATAATAATAATAATAATAGATTTATATTTACATATAAAAATATCGCAATAAATATTCAAAATTTTTAAACTTTTAAAATGTATTTTGTTAGGTATAACTGAAATAAATAATGTAGATTTTTAAAATAAATAATGAAGGTTTTATAAACTGAAAATAATATTTTCAATGACAATGTATAATCTTTTTGTTTTGATTGCGATCCTCGGTTTTTTAATATAGAAACAAAATGTGAACATTTAAAATTTATTTCAGTAGTAAAAACAGTTGTCAACAGAAAACCATTAACACAGCACAAGACTAAAATTGGCACTAGTTGTGTAAATGGGATGGAGCAGAATATAGTAAAAATTTGAGTGAGGAATGAAAAATAAAGTAGCTAACAAGTTTCTCTGGGCATAATTGCTGAGAGATTCTTGACTTTGTTCAAGAAGAAGCTACATCACATCACATCACATCAATGAATCTGATTTCTTACCAGTTTTCAAATGAACCACATATTCAAAAATAGCGATAATGATTAAAATAGTATGAAAAAATGTCAAATTAAATACTGTAGTTAATAAAAAAAAGTAAAAAAAGTTTGTCTTGTAACAATTTTTTTCAAATATTTGATATTTTTTATTAGTCATACGTTATTTCCTTATTTTTTAATGCGAATTTTTAAGTAATTTTTCCTTCTTGCTTTGCTTTTATGAAAATTCTGAAAATTACAACCCCTATCCCCCATTTTGCAAGGTAAGTCTATTTTTGTGCGATTTTTTTTTTAATGTGGGTTTTCTGTGGAACCTATCTACCACATAAAATGAGACCCAAGTGTATATTCTTATTATCATTGTTTTTTTAATATTATATTTGGGGTTGCTCTTTTGAGTTTAGTCCAGTTCATATGTCCTAAGTCACAATCCATGAGGTCAATCCCTGTATAAGTGTTTTTAAGCACTTTATATGCTTAATGAATGTGAAAGGACTTCATAGGTGTTACATAATTTGTTGAACTATGGACTTTCTTGTTTTGTGGTTTGTAATATGGTTATTTCCATTATTTTCCAATAACTTTTATTTTTTATCATTCACTTGGTTATGGAAATACTTTAAAAGCCATAAAATACACTTAAGATCATCAAGTATTGTGATCTCATTAGTTCCTTTTGAACTGGCATTTATATTATGACAATCCTTTTTTCTGGCAGACATATGAGTGAATATTGCTCCAATCTGAAGGTTGTCACTCAGTTCACCAATGTCATATCTGAAGAACATTTTAACTTTGCTTTGATAGTAAACATGAGTGTACCATGATGATTTTAAATAATCATCCAATCAATTTACCAACACATCTGCATTCACATATTTAGCCATAATGCCATGAGGACATGGAGTTGTCTCAATGATCATAGATTTATCATCTAATTTGTGGTCAGCCTTAGAGTCTTGGGAGCTGTTTTCTTTGAAACATGGAAGTATCATTTAACTATCCTTGTCTCAACTTCTGAGATTAATGATCTATCTCAAATTCTATATTATCTTTGGTAGGTTTGTTGAGTTGTATGAGCTCTCTATCTGATCTTATGGATTGAGTTGACCTTTTTTAATGTTGCTAATGCTTTCATGGGGTTTATTATCTAGACAGGAATTTGTGTAGTTGGTCTCTGATTATATGTGTTGCTTTTGAGAGGATCATACACTATCTCAGGCATTACCTAGTGTGGGAGAATGGATTCTGGACAGAAGACATTTATTCTGTTAAGATGTTTAGAAACAATCTCCAGATCATTCCCTACTTCACTTTCTACTTCTTGACTATTCTGAGTCTTATGGATCACCTCTGTTTGTTGCATCCCCATGCATTGAGTGTTTTGGAGACTCTGCCTTATTCACACCCACAGTTCTTTCTGGCTTTAATGGATTTGGATCAATCACTTCAACAATGTTGTGTTGATTTTCTATATCATCATTCTGTTGTATGACAATGTGGGTAGTTGTGACAGTTTTCTTTTGTGGTAGTTATTGGTGTAAATACTACTCTGTCTTGAGAGCTGACATTATACTCACAAATGTTATGTTTGGGGTAAGTTTCTTGCACTTGATACTGGCTGTGTGCACTAATAGGCATTGTCTAGCTTCATATGTTCATCTCAATGGATATTATTTTGGGGTTGTCATTTCAGTAACTGGGTTAGTTTGATCTGGTCTTGCTACCACCTCTTCCAAACTGACATTAAGCTAACACTCTTCAATTACATTTTTGGATACTTGAGACATGCAACCATCATAAATTTCAGGACTAAGTAAAGTTTTGGCAGTGAAAGAATGTTTAGAACCTCGATTAGATTCAAGAATTAAACCAGGCAAATTTTTTCAGAAAATAAAAGCTTGTCGTTTTTCATCTAAGTTATGAATAATCATTTTGTCATCTTTTTTACATGTAGAAAACAATTTCCAATAGATAAATATGTTGAATCAGGTGAAGATAGAATAGATTGACTAGAAGTACAAGGTTTATCTTGATTACACACATTATACATTCCTTTTAAAATTTGTTCATGATCTTTTGAATTATTATGATCATTTTGACAGGTACCAGAAGGATCCATAAAAACATTTTCCATCTAGCATAAATTGAAATCAGCTGATACTACCTTTGAATAATTCCAAAACTGCAGCATCACTCCAAATATATAGACAATATTGATCACAAATAATACACCAGTCATGCCATTGATAAGGTTTACCAGATAAAATTCCCTTTCCATCTATCAGTGTAATTTCTTTATCTTCCCTTTTGTCTTTTACCCTTGTCTCTTCATTTTCTTTCATACTATTCATATCATAGTTCCTGTTATTCAGATCTGTTTTGGTTGCCATTTTTACCTCCATACTGTCAACATCAGCCTTGGATACCAATTTTGCTTTTATGCTCTTCATATCGCCCTTTAAATCCTCCTTCATATTGTCCATCTTTTGGTGCATGATCAGCATAAATCTTTGGAACATCTGTTCCATTGCTAACATGTCTCCTGTAACCTGTAATTTTTCAACTCTGAGCTCTTGAGTCATTTCACTGATAGGAATCTCTTGAGTGTCAGAAGTTATCTGGATTTCTTTCTGCACATGTAGACAATGCTCAGTTTCTGTCATAGGCCCCTCAGGTGTTTGGAGTCATACAAACCCTTCCTCAATACTATTGAAATTTTTTCCCATCACATCATTAATAACATCTAGTGGTTTCTCAATGTGTTCCATATTTCTTTTTAATATTTTACCACTTCTTAATATCATCAAAATTTCTATTGATAATTAAATATATTATTTAACCTTTTAATATATATTAATGCAAATAGGTCATAGGGCTTCGTGTTATCTCTTTACCATTTAGCACATATGACTTAATTTCTCACTATATTTATATGTTGGTGTGTATGTTGTCATTAGAGTCTAATCTTTAGCCTATCTATTTACATGCCTATCTCAATTATTTTTATTAATTAATTATTTAATTATTCAAGGTCGCAGTTTATTATCCCATTCTCATTCATCAATCAATATTGTTAAGTGAATTTATAAAGGTTAATAAGTTTCAAAAAAAAATGTATATATGTATATTTTTATATTAGTCCAATGGCTTGAACCTCATTAGAAACAATTATGTTTAGGGCCCCTAAAGTCTGTTGACAAAAATATGTAATGGAACCTAAATATTATAATGATGCACCAGACCTTTGATTCACTGCCCCAAAGTTGCTGTGCCAAGAATATGTAATGGAACCTGGTGGCAACTACTCTATGACTCATCACAGTTTATTCCATTAAAAGAGGGGAAAGAATTTAATGATTATCAGACTTTGAGACTTTAGGTCATCATCATCATCATCATCAACCATTATCAATCCACTGCAGGATGAAGGTCTCTCCAAGTTTAATCCATCTTCTCCAATCTTTAGCTTCTCTTCTCCACAACACCCCTGCACATTTTCTTATTTCATCCATCCATCTCACATGTGGTCTCTTTCTGCAGAAAGGAGTTTGCTATTAACTGAAAGGAGACCCTTTGATTCCTCTTGGAGGCCTTAAAGGAATCGAGCAGGGCAAATTCCTAATGTCCACTCCATATGTTCTTGTCATTGCAGCTATTATTACTATGTGATTATTCATATAGTATATGAACATGGATGGGCTGCTCACCAACACGCATTAGCCAGCATGATGAGTTTATTGGCTTTTTACCTCTGAGTTTAAGATCAAGAAACACCATGGTCTTTCTTCTCAGTGCCTGATAAGGCAGAATGACTTTAGGTAGGATGATAAAAATGATGCAATGAAATAAGTAATCAATAATCATGTCTCCTTCTAGTGGCTAGCTCTTATTACATACATTAAATTTAGACATAATTTAGATAAGTTCATCTATATCTCACCCTCTTTCAGATTCCACATATGCCTCAGAATTTGAACCCAGGGAGAATATTGCAATTAACTTTCTTCAGCATATTAGTTTAACTTAAGTATGACTTATAGTATACTTATACATATCATAAATCAACTATATTATTCATTTAATCCTATTTTGATGTTATATTATATAAAAAATAATAATCTCTGTGTACACATATGTATGATGAATAATTGATGAATGTGAAAAAAATGATTTTGATTAACTAGAGACCTTTTAATGATGAATAAATTAACAATGTTTATTTACAAACATAATATAAAATTAACAAACTCCTTTAACAGAATATATAAAAAATAATAATATACATACATAAGTGTTAAGTATGTATGCTTATTATATTAATAATTAAAAATATTCATTAAACCAATCCTTTCTCTAATAAGTATACATGAATAAACACTTGTTGTATATAAAGTAAATAAATATAACAAAGAAATCATTAATTCAACATTACATTAATGATGAAACAAACTAATTAATTAAATAAACTAGAATGTTTTAAATGACTACTGAGTTTGATTCCCATAATAACATTCTATTTCTCTGGAAGAACCCCTTTTTAACTTGTAGAAGTTAAATATAAAAGACAATTCGTGCAGAAATTGTTAATCATTTATACTGAATAAACATGCATGAACACTGTTAATTAATAAGAGAAGAAAAATAAACAACATAAATTCAGTACTGTCAAAATTTAATATTTCCGTTTTATATGGAATAGTAATAAATAAAACTCTTACCTATCCCATATTTTGATAAGAGTTCTAATGATAATTAAAACTAATGTCATTATGAAGGAGGCTTACCTAAATTTTATTAAACAAAAAACAAACAAAAATTATTAAAACTAACAACTTTCTTCCCATATTTTCCCAAATTTAATTACAAAGAAATCTCCCAAGCTATATAGATTTTGGTTTCCAAATACAGAAGAAAAAAAAATATATACAATAATACATAATTCTATTAACATAAAAAATATCATGTAACAAATTAATATTTCTTCATGATGACCAACATGAGATTTATGAGTTAGGCAATTGATATCTCTGATAGATAATCCATGAATTTCTATATCATTAATTCCTCATGAAGATTCCTCAGTGACATTTATATTATTGTTGTTATTCATTTCATATCCATTTATAAATTCCAGACATGGCATTGGAGATTCTTAGCAGGCTTTACACATTTAAACATTAATTCATTGTGTTTATTTTGTAAGGGCTGATGAACACTTAAGCCCTACAACACTATTGAGTTAGCAGGTAAACATAGTTTTTCAACAAAGTAATAATTTCAAATTTCTTAATTTGAAATTTATTGAATGATTTTTATCCATTGACAATATATACATAAATAATATATTAACATTGTAATCTGATCTTTTATTTGAATTTGAAGAACAGCCTGTCTTTTTTTTTATATCAAATATTTATTTAAATCTGCTCTTTTAGTTTACTTTATTGCTTGAACTTGTTAAGAATATCTTTATTTAAAATCATGGCTTCTTGTAATCAGCTATATCACCATTCAGCAACTATTTTGGAAGTGTTTGAATAAACTATCCATTTTCTTAATATTGCAGTATTCAATTTTTCTGATATTATATCTTACAGATTATGTCTTATTTGGAAAAAAGCAAAAATATGACTGAAAAGAATTGTTCGTTTTTATTATTGTCCTCAGTTTTAATTGTTTATGTGCTTGCATTTTATTTCTTTTGTCATCTTTATACATGTGCCCATTGTTACGTATATTATCTTGTTTATAAACAAATAAAAATTATGTAATAAGACAACTTCCATATTTTTCCTTATGTTCTCTTTTTATCTTAGTATTTGGAAACCTAATGAATAGTTTGACATTGGGTTGTTACATATTTTTATTTAGTCAGAGTCTTTTAAAATGAAGCAACTATACAAATATTACATTTATTGTAGTACATACATATACGTATTAGTAGGATGTTTAATTAATATTTCATTTTCATTGGATTTTCATCTTTCTAAAGATAAAGAAAATCAGTTTGTTTTGATCCTTTCTTAATATAATAAAAAAATACATACATTTGTTGTGTTTATATATATATATATAAGTGTGGGTTCATTTATTTAATAATTGAAAATATATGTTTAGCTGGTTATTAACTAAAAAAAATGAGCTGGATTTGGTAGTGAATACGGTTAGATTGTAAAGATATCCTTACAATAAGGACGTGAGAAACAATATCACAATCCTATTAAATCCAGCATTGACACTCTCTTATATAACAATGATATTTTGAACAAATGGAATGAGTAATTTGATTATTTTTTGAATAATAGTACAAGAATTGAGATAACAACGTTTAATGATATATCCATTTTATCTAATTTATATTTAAAATAGATATCTAGCTTAGTTAAGTCAAAACTGTTTTTTCTTTAAAAAAAACTTAAAAATTGATAGGCCACATGTCCTGATGAACTATCTGGAGAAATATTTAAATATAGTAGTTATAAATTAGCTCATAAAATATATAATTTTTTTTAGGAATATCTGGAGCCATAAAGATATGCCAAACTGATCTTAAGAATGCTCTTATTGTTCCAATTTTTAAAAATAAGGGAATAGACAAGATTGTGGTAATTGTCATAAATATCATTACTATCCATTACAGAAAAGATATTTCTAAGAATTTTGTTAAATAGATTGCTTCCAGTTGTATCAGAGATTCAGTTTGGATTTAAGGAATCAAGAACCATTATAGATGGTTTTTATTTCCAGAAAAATGCAAAAAAAATGTCAGTAACAAAGAAGTGATTTATATATTACTTTTATTTATCTAATCAAGACCTTTGTTTTCAGTTAAAAGGATGGGTCTGTGGCATTATTTAAAATTAGTTGGTTGTCCATTAAAATTTATTCATATACAAATTGTACATAATAGAATGAGAAGAAATATTATTACAAGAAGTGGAAAATCTGAGGCATTTGAAATAAAAATTAGTGTTAAACAAGGACCAGTATTTGTTCTGACATGGTTTTCAATTTTTATGATAGACATTTTTGAAACTGTTTATAGGTAGCTTAATCAAATTAGGATCAAGTTATGATACAGATTTGATGGTAGAATTTTCACTTTGAATCAATTAAAAGCAAAAACAATAACTTTTTAGATTCTGGATTTACAGTATGGTGATAACTGTGCTATTTTTTATCAGTTCAAAAAATGTTTTACAGTGTGTTCTTAATATTTTGAATATACCAAATAAAGCCTTTGGTTTATTAATCAATGTTCAAAAAACTCAAGTCTTTTATCAATCAGTAAATGACTGAAGAAAAATTTTCCAGCAACTTTTACTTTGGATGATCATAAATTTGAGAATGTGAATCATTTTAAATACTTTGGTAGTTTTGCAAGTAGTAAAGTGAATTTAGATAATGATGTACCACATAGATTCCAAAGTGCTGCTGCTACTTTCACAAGTTAAAAGATAGAGTAATCACAGAGAAATCATTATTGCAATTAAGTTATCTGTATATAGAGTTGTTGTCTTACCTAATTTATTGCCTGGAAGTAAAGATAGAATACCCTATCAACATAATATAAATGCATTAGAAAATTTTCATTTAAGAATGTTTAGTAAAATTTTAAAAATTACAATGGCAAGATCATATAACCAATCAATATGTTTTTCAGCTTGCTGGATGGGATACTAATAATTCCATTATTGTAAAATCACATCTGTGTTTGATTAGACAAGTGAAACAAATGTACAGAAGATTTTCTAAAAAGGTGTTTTATAGTTACCTTGAGTATGGTTTTCTAAGGAGAGATAAACCACATATACAAGGATTATCTTAAAGATATTCTAAAGAAGTGCAATGTTAATTATTTTAATTGGGAAGATATGTCAAAGACTAGAATACATTGAAGAACTACAATTAGAAATAGTGTTGAAGTTTTATAGAAATAAAAGTTTGCTGCTGAAGAAATTAAATGACAGCAACATAAAATATTAAGTAAACAGAAAAATGGACTAACGTATTCTATATTTAGATTCAATCATGTTTCACAGTTTAGTTTGTAGTTTGTATCGTCTTTACAAAACCATTTCTAGAGTAGAATTTTTAACTCTTTTTTGTCCCCCCCCCTTTTTTTTTTAGATTTAGAATGATCACACTCATTTATGAATAGGTGTTTATTATTATTTAAATGCAAGTATTTTTTTAAATCTTGCAGCCTATTAATTTATAATCTTATTAATAATCTACACTATAAGACTTCAATAATAATCAGTCATTAAGCTCATGCACATGCACTTTGTGGATTTTATTATAAATGAATACTCTTACCTTCCAAACACAAGATAAAGTCTTTGTGAAAGATAGAACAAATCCATCTATCCTTTCAACCCAAATGTTTAAATATGGGCAAATCTTAAGCATTTGGAAATGAGAGCATGAAAATATTAAACAATCACTTTAAATTACCTTTACTATGCCTGAATGAATGACACCACTTTAAATTACCTTTACTATGCCTGAATGAATGACACTTGTGAAATTTACTAGAATTTATTATACATTATTCTTAGTTGAAATTAAACATATGTAAATATTATTTTATATAGTGCAATGTTTTTTAAACTGTAATAATAATCAGCCATTAAGCTCATGCACATGTGCTTAGTGGATTTTACTATAAATGAATACTCTCACTTTCCAAACACAAGATAAAGTTTTTGTGAAAAGATAGAATGAATCCATCTATTCTTTCAACCCAAATATTTAAGTAGAAACAAATCTTAAACATTTGGAAATGAGAGCATGAAGATATTAAACAATCACTTTAAATTACTTTTACTATGCCTGAATGAATGATGCTTGTGAAATTTACTAGAATTTATGAGCTTAATGGCTGATTATTATTACAGTTTAAAAAACATTGCGCTATATAAAATAATATATTATTTACATATGTTTAATTTGATCTAAGAATGATGTATCATAAATTCTAGTAAATTTTGCAAGTGTCGTTCATTCAGGCATAGTAAAGGTAATTTAAAGTGATTGTTTAATATCTGCATGCTCTTGTTTCCAAATGCTTAAGATTTTCCCATACTTAAATGTTTGGGTTGAAAGGATAGATGGATTCATTCTATCTTTTCACAAAGACTTTATCTTGTGTTTGGAAAGTGAGAGTATTCATTTATAGTAAAATCCACAAAGCACATGTGCATTACCTTAATGGCTGATTATTATTACAGTTTAAAAAACATCACGCTATATAAAATAATATCTTATTTATAAGACTTCAAGTAAAACAATTTTGTTTTTTTTTTTAATTTTCCAACTTCAAAGTGTAGCATAATTCTCAAGGTGTGATGGTTTTGAGCAGAGGTACATCCAAATTTCTTTCTAGAAGTGTTTTTTATTGTAATGCATGATATACAATACTCAATAACAATTGACCATTTATATTCATAAAATTAAAACCAATCTCCAATAACTTTGGCTCACAAGTTATTATTCCTATTTTTATTTGTACTTGTGTAATTACATTATCCAATATGGAATAAAAGCTTTTTTCTCTGTCTAAATTTAATGTTGGTGCACATACACTAATAAAATAGTCCTAAATATTGTGTAAATAAATTTTTAATACAATTAGCTTTTCACTTGTATATTTTTGAATTTCACAAAAACAAGCCATAAAGTAAGCACTACAAATCAAATTTTTCCCCCCATTTCATGACATAATCTTTTATCCCAAAAACTTATAATTATCTACATATTCAATTAAATTTTATATTCTTTTTTTTTTCTAAAAACGATTATATTAATGTTAAATCATGATAACTTCTTATACTTTATTATGATTTTGATTCATCCTTTGCAAAATCCACATTAAGTAAAATTAACATTTTTATTGTATCCTGGTTTAGAAAAGGTAAAATGTGTCTTTACTACTAACCTTACTTCTTGCCTTGCCACTATAATTAGGCCACTTTTACACTAACATTCTTATGGTGGGGAGGAAAATCTCACAAATACATAAATAAGTTTATGCAAGTTAATAATCATCTGCTGAATAAAATAAGACTCAAAAACAGTTTTCAAATAATTTATTATTGCCAAACAATTATAATCAAAAAGTTCCACAATACTAATTTTGACTTCATGTTTACTAATACTGAAGTCATGATTTCTTTCTTCTACCTAGACCTTTGAAAATGTGCTTATTCATACATAGTTGCAAACTGAGGATAGAATTGCTGCATATATACATTCAAATGATGGCAGTGAATTGCATAAATACATATTATTTTTTTTACTGGTAATGCAGAAAGACAGCTAAGGACATGAAAGACTTAACATGACTGATTATTATGTGAGTCAAGTGATGGAAGACAGTAAGATTTAAAAATATAAAAATAAAATAGCAGAAAACACATAGATGGATAGGAAAAGTTTGATTGTACTGGAAAGAATACATGGGAAAAGATGGGAGAATATATTATCCACTAAAAAATTATGAAATGCTAATGGTTAAACATTTCTAATTTGTAATTGGGAATTAACTCTAATATTTGAAAGTCATTCTATTAGCTGCAATATAATTTGAATTCAGAAGTTGATATATATTATTAAAATTCATTGAACATTTACTTGCTGTACCAAATACCTAGTTTTAAATCTGGAGCTGAGAATATTTTCAGTTGACTAGTCCTTAGACAACTTAGCTAATCATACAAGATTACTATCAGCCAGTAGTTATCAAGACTGGAAGTAAAGCTATCTTCTTCTTTCTGTTTGGAGAAAACTGTTAAGAAGTATTTGTTAGGATGGAGCTATTTGAAAGCTGGTATAAACTTTTCTAAATACAAATTAACTATATATCACTAGTAGTATGTATATTATTTTATCTAATAATTGAAATACAGGCTTATTATATACCTGTATCAATATACGTAATATATAGGGTATATGAGCACCGACTTCCACACGACCCACCGCTCACCACTCTATGTGTTCAAGTGTATAAGTGATGTGAGATAGAGTGGTGAGCTGTGGGTCGTGTGGAAGTCTGTGCTCATATACCTTATTTTATTTAATAATTATTTGGTTTTATTTACCTTAAGAGTAGAATAAGACAATTTGAAAACTTTATGCTCACAAACCAACGTTCCTACTCTGTTATCTTATTTCAATTTATTTTTAGTCCTACTCTGTTATCTTGTATTCAATTAAGTAACAAATTAGTTAACTGAAATATATGCTCTTTTTTTTTTTTGGTTTTGTTTAATTTACGTTATACTTTTTTTTACGATTTTAAAATGAAATTTATAATAAATCATTTTTTGCTATTTCTTTAGAAATTAGAAATTTAAAAAAAGGATCTGGACTATGTTCTTCCCTCTATTGGCTACAAGAATAATTAAAATATTAAATTTTATGTTTTTAAAATAAAATATTTATAATTAATAAGCAAGTTTAAACTTTGTAAAAAAATATATTAAATTAAAACATTTAAACATTAAAATTAAAAAGTAAGACTTGAAATTCTAATAAGATTATGGAGAAATAAATACTCATTTTATTTATTAACAAATTAACCAATTTGGAAAAATATATATCATATAAGCTACTTCTTTCAGTGTAATCTCTTTCCAATACATTGAATCATAAGTTTAAACATTGTAATATTTTTTATAATGTTTGACACATACTTTCGATGTTTAAATCTCACTTTTACAATTCATTTTAATACATTAATCTTCCCATAATGACTTTCCTATTTTCAAACTTGCATTAATTGCTTTTTTTTTCTTAAATCATTTACTTCAAAATATTATAATAGCCTTTTACAATACTTACATAATCCAAATTTTCATTCTCCTGTACTCCATTTATACAGCCTTAG
Organism: Epiperipatus broadwayi; assembly: GCA_028023455.1. Classification (NCBI taxonomy): domain Eukaryota; kingdom Metazoa; phylum Onychophora; class Udeonychophora; order Euonychophora; family Peripatidae; genus Epiperipatus; species Epiperipatus broadwayi. Next base: position 5,294,857 of record JAQFVV010006232.1, read on the forward strand.
TATTAAAAATTCTTTCCTACTCTTAAATAATAAATGACAATTCTACCCATAATCATATAACTGACATCACAGTAATTGTACACTTCCTAACTTCAGCATTTGTCAATATGTATAATAAAAGAATGGGTATCTAGAAGAGTATATCAATTCCTGTACATTCTCAACCAATAATTACTTATAATTATATATAATATATGCTAAATTATATTCTTAAAATTACCCCAAATCCAAAATTTAACCAGACCAGCCAAAAAATAATAATAAAACACAAACAAAGGTTTCACTGCTGCAAGCAGACTTCTCAAGTGTAAAGAACTACAAAAATTACACCATATATATAATATTAAACATTACCCACAAATTCATTTACTTCCCATCCACCCTTAATATTAAAAGAACTCTTAAATAAGTTAATTCCTTCAGAATAATAAATTTTCAATAACAAAGATTCTTTAATTCTTTTTTTGATTTCATTTCTCTCAAGGAAGACAACCATAGCTCCATCAAAATTAATAGTGTGGCTTGTATCTTTTTCATGGACATACAAAGCAGAACTAAGATATTTATTTCTAACTCTACTTTTATGAACTTTTACTCTTTCATTTAAACTCAAACTACTCTGACCTATGTAGACCTTCTTACAAAAAAAAAAAAATAAGGGATAAAATATACTACACCAGGAATAGTCCTATCAAAAATTTCCTTTGTATTATTTAATAAATTTTTCAATGTAATACCCCTTTTCCAAGCAATTTTCTTATTTCCAAACAAATAGCTATTCCTACCTACAATCTTTATAAGAAGACAATTTAAATGGCAAAGAAATAAAATCATATTTTTCTTTATCCTTTATATCCTTACAAATATTACTATTAAATAAAATACTTTTAACAAATTTATCAGAGTACCCAACACTCAAATAATCTTTATAGAATTGACCTTTCTGAAACAAAGCTACACCATTAGAATTATTTAATTTTTTAATCCTATAACAATAATTCCTTAAAGCAGCAATTTTATGAGATACAAACTGATAGCTATCAGGTTTAATTATAGACCTTAATTCTCTACTTTTAACAAAATTACTGCAAAGCAAACAACTAATCTCTACATTTCTAATCACCAAAAGATCTATAAATTTTAAATTAACAAATCTAATCCCCCCCTCCTTTTAACACATATCTTATAAAAGAATCAAAACAATTAAACTCATTTACAAATTCCTTCAATTTATCATTCTCAACTGCAAATAAACAATCATCTACATATCTGACAAATAAGTTTAAATATAAACAATTCTTTTTAATAATAATTTCCTCTTCTATATAATTAATATAAACTGAACATACTAAAGGAAAAATAATATAACCTATTATCCACCCTTCCTTAATTTTATAAAAATTACCTTTATAAGTAAAATACATAAAATCTTCCAATAATAAAAGCAAATCTTTAATTATCCTAATTTTATTTTTTGATAAAGAACCTTGTTTAACCAACACAGACATAAGAACATCAATACTGCTTAACCTATTAACAGACTGATACATATTCTCAATATCTAAACTGCCAAATACCCAACTACTATCTATTTTAAAATTTGTTAAAAGTATTTTATTTAATAGTAATATTTGTAAGGATGTAAAGGATAAAGAAAATTATGATTTTATTTCTTTGCCATTTAAATTGTCTTCTTATAAAGATGTAGGTAGGAATAGCTATTTATTTGGAAATAAGAAAATTGCTTGGAAAAGGGGTATTACATTGAATAATTTATTAAATAATACAAAAGAAATTTTTGATAGGAGGTCTATACCTGGTGTAATATATTTTATCCCTTGTTTTTTTTTTTTTTTGTAAGAAGGTCTACATAAGTCAGAGTAGTTTGAGTTTAAATGAAAGAATAAAGGTTCATAAAAGTAGAGTTAGAAATAGATATCTTAGTTCTGCTTTGTATGTCCATGAAAAATATACAGGCCACACTATTAATTTTGATGGAGCTAAGGTTGTCTTCTTTGAGAGAAATGAAATCAAAAGAAGAATTAAAGAATCTTTGTTATTGAAAATTTATTATTCTGAAGGAATTAACTTATTTAAGAGTTTTTTTAATATTAAGGATGGATGGGAAGTAAATGGATTTGTGGGTAATGTTTAATAGTATATATATGGTATAGTTTTTGTAGTTCTTTACACTTGAGAAGTCTGCTTGTAGCAGTGAAACCTTTGGTCTGGTTAAATTTCAGATTTGGGGTAATTTTAATTATATATTGACTAGTTTATCTTTATGCTTGTATAGTTTATATTATATTCATACATTTTTAATAATATAATGTATTATTATTTATATTTTTCTTACATGTTTATTTTTTAATATTTTTCAAATCCTAACATTTTTTATTGTTTAACACGTAGTTGGTTTTGTTAATGCTCAATCTTTTTCATTTGTAAATAAAATCTTTATTTTATGCTAAACTTCAACATATTGGACTTGATTTTTTAAAATTTAATTTTATAAATGGAAGACATTCTAGAAAATTATATTTGAACTTCGCAAATATTGAAAAGATGAGTTGTAATAAGAACAAAGGTCTTCAGAAAGTCAATGAAATATTTTTTATTTTCATTTTACCCTTTTCTTTATATGTTTAATATTAAGAATCCATGCAGGCAGAATGAATTAAATGTCCAACTTTTGATTGGTCAATTTCAGAATCAACAGCAAAAATATATTTGTTTTTTGAAAATTATATTTGTTTTAGTTTAGTTTCTAAAAATTATTAAATTATTAAAGTAAATGAAAATTGTTTTAAAAATAAAATTCTATTTATAATTAACAAAAATAATATATAATGGCCAACATAAAATATATTTTTATTATCCAATTAAAATTGAAGCAATACATTACTGATCTAGTTCTTTATTTGTCTTCTTGTAAAAGTAATTGTTTTCTAATAAAATCTGAATTATTCTTCTAAAATAACAAGTATTAGATTAATATTTTGTGGAAAAAATTATAAATATGTATAAAAAATGTTTTTATTTTCAAACTCAAACCAAATAAATAGAATTATTAAAATCAATTACAAATGGTCTCTTATGGAGAGAACAAGAAACTACCAATCCATGCAGTCTAAAGGCAGGTATCTCCATGTATAATACAAATTTATTAGTTCTAAAGAAACTAATGATTGCAGCATTATGCAGAATTGTTTTTCTTATAAAATGAATTTAAATTTGACAAAACAACATTAAATATAGTGATTAGAGAGTGAATTATACCTGTGCAACATGAAGTTATATTTCCTTCTGTATAACAGCTAAAACACAGCAAACAAATGTTAATGTCTAATAAAACTATCAAATTCTTTAAAATTTTTAAATTACTTTATAATTCATAGAATATTTCCAAAAAAGTCTAACATAATGTTGATTTTGACAGACAATTATGTAACATTATCCGTTTCATATAGGCATAGTCATCTTATGCTATAATTGTTTTTGCTAATATTATGGACAAATTTACTAACTTCTATTTTTAAAAATAAAACATATCAATAAAAAAAATTTTGAAAGAAAAACTACTTTAATAGCACTTCAGATAATGGTAGAAAAGTGATCAAAAGTGGCAAAACTACTGTGCTATTTTTGAAGTAAATAAGCTATACAAATTAACAGAACTGATAATCAAAAAGTTTAACAACTATTTTGTTCATCTTTCTATCTCAAATTTTATAATAATCTTTATCAAGAAAATATTTTGCTTACTCATTTTATTTTGTAAAGATTTATAGTATAGAAAAAAAAAGCTGCTATCAAACAACCAGAATACACTTTATTGTTCTTTAAATCCAATCTGTCTTCTTTCTGTTTATATGTTATTTAATTAAAATATGTTTTTCACAATCTTATTACTAATCATATCTATAAAAAAAACATTTAATTAATTTCTTCTCTAGCACATTGTTTCTCATCTCTGCTGCCATCTATAGCGTTTCTTTCAGTGTATATCTTCCAAATTATTGGGAGGGAGCATATAAGTCAGTACATTACCATTATACATTAACTCTGCACCAAATCTTTTTCACAAAAATTTGCTATGACTACAGATAAACATGACAAATCTAACATCTACAATTTCATGGCAGTTTAAATTTAGGAATTTTTCAAATTTCAAAAATCATCTTTTACCTTATCACTAAAAACTAAATAGAAAAAAAAAACATGCAGTTCCCTACACTTAGAATTATTAATTTGCAGAAGTTTATTTAATGTTTTCTTTTTTTAATTTGTTTGCAAATAGATTTAAAAAGTTAAAATTATCTTTGAAATTTGGTTTGGATAATAAAAACTTTTGAATACTCGATTAATGGTATTCTATCTATATAAACAAACAATTCACATTTTGTATGTTTCTGTTTTATTTTTGTTTTTTACCATTTTCTCTGTTTCTTTTTTTCCCTCAAGTATTTCATCTTCTCTAAAATGAAGATATTACTAGCAAAAAATAATGTTTTTAAAAATAATCTCTCTCCTTCTTAAAACCTATAGTTCCAATCTATCAGAGACAATTTAAACTTCAATCATGTGACTATCCCATATGCAGTACAAAAGACAAAAAACATCATTATTCATAGATTTACTTCATATGAAATTTCTAATTAATAAATACTCATTATTATTATTATATTAATATTCCTTTTTTTCATACTCTTTTAAAACTTTTATTTTTTAACTTTTGCCAAAAAGTATGAAAAAAGTATGTGCTCTAAAATAGCTTTTTTTAAATAGTCAGAAGTGTCTGTCCCTAAGCCATATGCCTAGACACTCTATTAGCCATATTAACATTTCTTCTTCTTCTGAAACTATTATAAATTTTGATAAATTCATCTATTTATTATTACTGAATTATTTGATAATAAGGAGTAAGTCATGATTTTTTTTCCACTATTTTTATTCCATTTTGATAAAGTTTTATTGATTTTACTATTCTATTATCACATTATCTATTCTCATTAAAATCATAAAATCATCTTTTTTTATTTTCTTTTTTCCATTCACTATTAAATTTATCACAATACTCTATCAACTTCTCAACTCCACATAATCCATGTCTATAATTTAAATCTTTATTCATTTTTTTCATTCTTATCCTAAAGTTCCTAACATCAAAGGAGCAATTAATTTTTTCAATATTTCATGTTTTATGTATATTTTATTCTTAGATAACTTCAAATTATTCACTTTCCAAAATTTTATTTTTTTCCTCAGACCAACTTATTTATCTTTTTTTTTTTCTAATTCTCATAACATCCCTTACATATTTATCCAATTTTTATATAAGTATATAAAACTAAAACTTTATATTTTTTACTAATATACTGCAACTTTCCAAACCTTTTTTTTTTTTTTCATTTTCCTTATTAAATAAAAATTACTCCATTTCCCAATAAATATTCTCATTTGCTGCCCATTATTTCTTTAAAATTCTGAGACCTCTAGTCACTACAAAGTATTTAATTTTTAAATATTAAGGCAAAAACTAGGACTCCTTCTCATACTAAATTTTCTCATAATTCATATTTATTACTGTAATTTCGCTCATAGATTATATACTTTTTTTTTTAATTTTAAACTGAAAAAAAAAAGAGAAGCTGATATACTGAGATTTTCTTTAGAGTATTATTCTCTCTTTTTTTAAAAAAAAAGTTATAGATAATATTCTTTGTAGCTTTTTATAATAATTTTTTTTAAAAAATCTAAAAATTTTACCGAAATGTCAATCGTTAGTGGCCTGGTGGTTAGCATAGCTGCCTTCCAAACAGCTGGCCTGAGTTCGCTTCCCTGTGTGAGAGATATATGCCGAAATTATGATAGATAAGAAACATGACAGTTTTTTAATTAATGACATTCCTTTTTTTTTTCGATTCTAATTGCAAACAATCTGTATATATATATTTTCATTTATCAAAGTGATTAAAAATACCTATAATTCTTGTAGGTGAATTTAATTTTCTTGCTTTTTTTAAATTCTTCTAGAGCTGCCAATATTACATTTTTTCCGGGTTCTCATAATGGGAATACTCACTTCTATTTTCAATCTTTCTATCTCAACTGTCAACCGAGTTAGAAACAAAACAAATACTGTACGTGATATCAATGTTCACTTCGCTAAACTAAATTTGTGGGAATGGTATTGATTTGTCTGTTGTATGCTGCCCTCTATAGAATGATAGAATAATGAAATATTAATTCTTATTAAAATTTAAAAAAATATATAAAACTGTGTTAAGACCGTTTTTAAATTACAATATATAATAAATAAAATAAAAAAATTATTAACTATATTAAATACAAAATTAGCAAAATTTTATTTTGAGATTTTTTTTTTTAAATTTTATATTTTAATAAAACATTACTACGCAGCTCACATTTATCATTCGAATGCCAAAATATATGATGTATACATATAGTGAAGAATCTGTGAATTGCAGAACTTTTGATTTAAGAAATGATATTAATATTTGCATATTATATATATGAATTAAAAAGTGAAGCTAAACTGGAGCTTTAATAAATTAAATGACACATACTAATGTTAAATCCTTTAAGTAAATAATTGATTTATAAAATTCCAAAAATAAATATTTAGTCTCTAAATCAATTCAAATAAATATGTCATGCATTGGTGGTCGAGAGGTCAGCACAGCTGTCTTACAAGCAGTTGTCCCGGGTTAGCGGGCCGATGCTATGACACATGAAAAAAAAGAAATAAATATAAATATCTCACCACATGTGTTTTACTTTTAACTGAAGGCTGTTTCAGGTGGTTTTTGAGATTTTAAAAATAATTACCTCAAACTTTTACTAATAAGAACAGTTAAAACACAACTTTAAATTTCTTATGAACTTGTAAGATATTTGTATATTTTTTTCTTCATATTAGTGTGATGAACAGTTGCCTATTTTTGGGGTTTTATAAATCAATTATTTGCCTAAATAATTTAATGTTATTTAATTTAAATTAAAATTTGTAAAAATAAGTGTTTTAATGTATGCATATATATTGTAACTCCCCTACTCATCACCGATCCTACACATTATATGAACAAATGCCCAGAGCGCCAATTCTATTAATGAATAGAATAAATTAACAACTTTATTTTGCTTTGAATTATTATTGAGACTCTTATACTTATACCTCACTTATAGCTTACCTCAGTGGAGGGTTATAGGAAGTCAAGAACATATAGAATATAAATAAATGAAGGAAGAAATACTATTAATCATTAAAATAAGATATATGCCTCATTTGTTAATCAATCAAATGATAGAAATCCATAAGGTTTCATTTATTCAAGCTAGTAAACTATAATTTTAATTTGATCTCTTCCATCACCTAAATACACTCTTATGTTAGCTACAATATAACTTTAAAAGAAAAGTATGATATTAAATAACTCTACTACCTAGCACATCTTAATTTAAATAGCTAAATTAATATTCAGTTGGAACTATGAAATAAGGTCTCAGTAAATCTTTAATGCAATTTGATTAAAGAAATTCTATTATACAATAACTTATAACTATTATAATAATAAAAAAATAATGGAATGAATTGAATGATGTTTTACTGGACTAACAATTAGATAATGAAGGAAGCAGGGTACCTTTTAATCTCGCATCATTGTCTAAATAATAAACTGAGTATACAACCTTCTTCATAAGTTTACCAAATGGTAAAGTATTTCATATAATGTTTGGATCAAGAGAACAATATTATCAGATTTCAGTATGTTCATTATCAAATTTATGAAATAGTGCATTTATGTTGTAATAGATATGGGAGATGTGGAAACTAGAATATGAATGCTTATAAGAATAACTCGAGACAAAGTTTTGAATAAATAAGTAAAGCATTTATTTACATTTTGCAATCAAATAAATATGATTGGTTCACATTGGAACTGTTTATCCTAATTCCTAAATTTACAAATACATTTGCCAATCTGGATTTAGTATATTGAATTGCAGTTTAATTTATATTAAATTTCAAATCATCTTAAATGTTAAGAAATTTTCAGCTTTGTCTTCTCTGAATAAATGTATTAGAATCTACATTTCAAAACAGCTAGTTCAAAAAGATACATTTTTGAACTCACTGTTTTGAGGTGTATTAAAAATTTCTTAACATCTGAGGTGATTTGGTATTTATTTTAGGTAGCCATATGCCCCGGAATTATTTTAGATAATTTATGTATACAAAGAAACTCTAATACATTAGTCATTTTAACTTTGCAACATCCCAAAAATAAAAATGGAAGAAATAGACCCAGTGCAAAAATTCAAATACAAAATGTCATATCACACCATCCCAAAATGTTTTGTTTTTTAGCAATACTATATTGGGAATAAAGATAAAATCCGAATTTCAATCAGCATGATTATTAGTGGGGGGGGGGGCATTTGGCATATATTTGAATTCTCTGATAGTGATATGCACTGTGTCTCTTTTTTTACATATTTATGTTTGGGATATTGCAATGTTAAAATGATTAATGTATTAGTCTTTCTTTGTATATGTAAATTAAACAATTGCTTATGAACAATTTAATGTCATTGCTAATTTAAATTTCATGCTCATTTGAGTAAGTCTGTATTTCAATATACTTAATAACATTGCAGCAAAGATCAAGAGATATTTTTTGGTCATACTGCTTAAAATTTAGACTTTATTCACATGTTAACATTGCTGAAAAAACATAACATTTGGAGAAAAAGGGTGATTTAACATTTTATAATTGAATTTCCAGCTAGTGATATATACTGGGTCTATTTCTTACATATTATGTTTGGGATATGGCATATATTTTATAAATCTTTCTCTTTTGTCAAATGAGTTAGAGACTTAAAATATCTAGAATTCCATGTCAGATTATAGTCCATTTTTATATAAATTAAATTTGTGACTTCTTTGACTTGAAAGGTTGGATTTTATTCATAATATACTGATATTATGTAATGTTTTATCCTATTAATGAAAGAGTGAATGTATTTCCCATAGTGAAGATAATTTCTCTCTACATTAATACACTCCACACCAAATAGATGCAATTGTTAAATATATTACACTGCAGAACCATTTTTAAACAATCTCAAAATTATAACAATAAAATTATCATATATTAAAATAGATATGTTCTCATTAATATATCAAAACACCAAATATAGTGTAGCAGTTTGGAGGCAAGAGTATTGTTCATCATTGATCGCAATTTCAGAACTTGTACACAAATTTTCTAAAACTGACAAATCAAAAACATTTTTTTTTTGTAATTGTGATTCACATTGGCAATAGTAATATTATACAACCATGGAAATGTTAAATTGAGGCTGCTACTGATGACACCAAGTATTAGTGATATTTCTTAAACACCATTTAAAAACTCACTTCCCAGATGAGTTAACACCTTCTCTTTCATCCACAAGCATTGCCATAATTATGACTTAATTTTCTAACATTAATTTTATTATATTGGGGTTTAGTTAAACTAATCTTTATCTTGGTCACCACTCTCTATTTAGAATTTAATGCCTTCAAACGTACTACCCTTTCTCCCTGTGCAGCATCACTCCCTTTTACTGTTAATACTACTATATCTATCTCACTCAGAGTATGTTTTTCTCTGGCTCTAACACTTTCTTTTAAGCCTGTTTGGACTAAGACAAGCATTAAAAATTATATTTATAATAAAAAGACAATTTATTTACATTAAATTCACAAGAATAATTTACAAACTATATGTTTTATTACAAATGGTTGTGGTGTATCTGTTGAAAACCATGGATAAGCTTCGATTTCCTTATTAATTTTGATCCCCTTAATTTATTTCCAAATTAAAAACATGATTAAAATAAAATAAAAATAAATTATTTTCTAAATGATAATTGTTAATAAAATAATAAATCTACAATTAATACAAATATTGACTATATTTACAAGTAACTAGTAAAATAAAATTTAGTAAAAAAAAAAAAATAGTTATTGCCTTATGGTTTTCACATCAGAAAAAATATTATCTCGTGGTATTGTTCATAATAGGGAAATGTAATAAACTTAATATTAAACTGTGACTAAATTTAAATTCAGTTCCTGCATGTATCATTTCATTTTTCTTAGAACCCTCTCCTTCATATATATTCTAACCTCCCCCCGCGCGTCCTCACCCCAAAAATATATTGTTTATTACGAATATTACGGGTTCTAGCTCAGTTAACAAATAAATAAATGAAATATTCAGCATTAATTAAAATGATTATTAGCTCTAATTTTAAAATACAAATTCGATTCAATTTTAAAATGAATTAACAAATATTTACTATTTTCATGAGACATGGAGTGACAATAAGGGGAACGAGATAGACTACATTGAGACATTATCCACACGATACTACCTCAATGGCATAAGAACACTATTCCCCCTTTTTACTATACCAAATAACTAACTCATAGTATTCTTACGACTTTCTAAGCTCTATTCACTACGATTAAAATAATAATCATATCTTAATCTTCTTTATAACAAGAATCTAGCTTAATTAAATAAAATGAAGTAAAATAAAATAAAATCTCAGGTTCATAAATTGTATTCTAACTGATTTAAAATTACGGTAGTAAAATATGAAAAGGGAATTTTATGTCATAATCTACTACACAGCAACTAATAATAATAAAATAATAATAATATAATATAATCTTCTTTCTTCCTAAAATGAAATAAATAAATATGTACGTGGTAGTATTTTAATAATCTGACAACAGAATACGTGTGGGAACATTAGCATATAATTTAATGTAATATTGTGGCAACCGACTTATGACCAATAAATAATATAAAATTATGATTTTTTAATTGTAATATACCAATAAATTCTCAAAATTCTTATAACACTTTTATGTTTACCCTTTTGTGCAAAATCTATATGTCTGTTTCAATTATAAATGTATCGTGATTTCATGCATCCATGTGGAGAAATAACTCGGACACAAAAACTTTAGAACAAATTTAAAACAAAGTTTATTAACAACATAAATAAATTAACAATATTTTTACACTATATACATTGGATATCCCTTACTTTCATATCTCAACTTAGTTTATTAGTTTATAAAATGAAATCAAAATATTATTTACTTTTCCTAGTCAAATCTTATTTTTTAACACTTAAGAAAATACAGTATTATTACTTGATTTATTATTATGGTTAGCTTATTACAAAATGCATTTCTTATATGATTATCACTAACACTTTGCATCCCTAATATTATTAAAATTATATTTTTTACAAAATTTTACATTTGTAATAAAATTCTACAAAATAACAAATTTTAGTTTTATATTGGTTGTATGGAATCTTACAAAGTCAAAACATTGTTCTACATTCGGTATTCGGTTTTTTATTATTCATTATCCGATGTTTATTAATCCTAATATTCTCATTCAAGCCTTACTTCGGATGATATAATTACAACTATTAATATACCATGCACAAGTATATGTTTGTTATACATTATTGAACTATTTTCTCTTGATAAATATGCAATACTTATTTTCTAAATATTATTTAAAACATTCAAATTTTATTATCACTTTTTAAAAAAAACAACTTTGTTTAGATTTCTCTTTCAAAAATCTTATATTCATTTCTGAATTAATTTTACAATGTATTATATGATTCTTTATCTCTTTATGATATTTTGGACTTTCAATTTTAAAGTTACACAATTCTATACATTCCAGCAAATAAACTATTCTTACATAAACGATAACATATCTTCAGTTCTATTTTATTCATTATTTCTTTGAAAATATCTTTCTGACCGATGCAGATTCACAAAATAAGGATAGCGAAGATAGATGCATAGGATCAAAATACAACTAGAATATTACTCGTCATATACCTTGACAATCATGGCACAGTGAATTAAAAGACTACCAACCTCTATCATAGGAACGATGTTAAAGCTATTTCTTCAGCTTTATTATAACATCCGAAGTTTAAAGATATGCAAAAAACACTGTCCAAACTATATGTGTTCAGTTATAGGGCTTAGTTAACTATACTGAAATCCCACAAAACTAAATATGATCCAAATCCTTTATTTTTCCTATTTCTTAAAAAAAAAACATCATCTTGGTTTCCTCTCCACTAGTACTTCCAAGTCACTATCCGATCTTATTTCTCAAGATTTTTTCTATACTGTGCATCGACAAATACATATCTGCATTACTAACAATAATAAAATTCATTTATTTTAAAACTATTCCACTGTTCTATAAGACAGCTTGCTTACTACTTTCCTCCGTATATTTAATCATACAAACTACTTAAATATCTGAATACTTTATCACATGAAAGTTCAAAAGAATCACACAATTGTTATGTTAAATTATATGATTAATATACTTTAAAAAAAATTGTCGTATGCATAATCCGAATTACTCCTATCTCATAATAGATATGTTAAAATGTTGTATAAAATGTGTACATATAATTTAAACTTTCTCACTTCATTCTTAGGTCAATAGATGATCTAAAAAAAATACATTATGCATTATAAATAGCCATTACAAAAAAATTTACCAAACAACCTTTATCTCCTCGATCGCGTTCCGTAGGCTTCACCATCCATTTGATCCTTGTAGATCTAAGATTCACATCCATACATTTTATTTTTAAACAATATTTTTATAATTTTATCAAGTTATTATATTTAAATTTTAATATTACTAAATTTATGTTTATATGTTTTCCCTAATCTCACATAACATTTTATATTCTAAATAAATTAGTAAAAAATATTCCAAACTATATTTACTGTACTTCTTCATCGAATTTTCTTGAAAACCGTTCATATTAAAGCTAAAAAAAAATGTTTATTATTTCTTCTTCAGTCACTTAATGTTCTTCTCCCTGCTTGTTCAATTTTAAGGCAAAACAATTATTGCTCTGTTTAATAAATATTCATAGATGACAATCCTTGGTTTTTATAATATTTAATACAATTATTAATTATGATATCAATTAATCCCGTAAAGAAAACGTCTACATATTCTCTTCTAATATTTTCTGCTAATATTTTCCCCAGCACGACTTTTACGATGCATCTTCTATGTACTTTGATTTAAATATTCAGTAATTTTTTTCTATCTCCATGGATCCATTTTCATTAAGTAATTTAAATTTCCATTTTCCTAATCTCTATCTTTATTAAGTGTTTTTATAATGAACACTTTATAATATTTTAATTCTTCTTAGATAAAGTTTTTTCTTTCCTTTTTTAAAAAATAATGACTCTTTCCTATCATTATTCGGTAATTTTTTTCCTTCTTTTAAAATTCTGGTAACTATATACTTTGTAATGTTTCCTTTAAAAAGGACAAACATTCTTTCTCTGTTATAACTTTTATATAATTTTTCTTTATGATATACATATCTTAATTTTTCCATAGAGAAGAATAAAATAACTTCAGAGTAGCCTTATAAATTTGTGCGTCATAATTTTTCCTGACGGCAAATAACTTCTCTTTTAAGTTTTCTGTATAGCGTCCAAATTATATTCCTCTGAGTTACAATTATAAGTTTCTGGTTGAGCATAAATAAAGCTGTATCAAGGCACTTTACAAATATTTTTCCTTTCTCATAACTTCTATATACTGTTTTCTGTAGTATTTCCATTTTTACTGTAAGGTTTTGGCTAAACTTGAATAAAATATCCTGGTAAGAAAACTTTTAAAACTAGCCCTTCATGTAAAGGTAGTTCAAAATATTATATTTAAAAAAACTTTTAAAATAAATACAAAATTTTAAAATTATATTACTTTTCTAGCTTACGATATTATACAGCTAAAAAATATGTTACTCCCTCCTTCACTTACACATTACTTTCTCTCGCTCCGTCTAATTCTTATATTTTGTCTGCTAAAATACCTCCGTTGATTGGTTAATGACTTTTTTAGCGTGAACAAATTTACACATTTTAGTTTTATAATAGATTAAACCTTTTTAAAATAAAGAATTTATGACGTCATGTCTTAAATATTATTTAGAATGTATTTTTTAACTCAATTATAATTTTATCAAAATCATTTAAATTTTAAAACAATTATTAAAATAACATTTAATATTTCAACTTTTACTTTAACAATCGATAGCAATTATATTTAGCTTTATAATTCACAAACTTTATTATTATATTCTAGCAAGCATGTGTGTGAAGGTATATAATATACAGTCACATGATTACTAACTTTATCAGATGATTTTTTTAATTTACGTCTCGGTCTAAATTACCAAAACTGATATATTTTATAAAAATTTGGAAAATAATTTTAAAATGTAGAACTAAATATAATTCTCACCATCCCAAAGTTTATTTTAAAATATATTAGATTAAATTTGAATATTAATTATAATTATAATATTACATATAGCGTTTATTTAATTTATTAGTTTTAAAATATTACAATTGGATTGTTAATATACTTTTAACTATTTATAGCTGTATTATTTTATATGGCCAGCTTTTACAACCATAAGCAAGGATATAATTAAGCTTTATTTAACTGTTTTCTTCTAAAATAATCCATTACACTTTTATATACCAGGTATTTTCAGCCTTAAATTGTACTGTAAAATCTAATCGATCATACAATTATCAATATATTACACAAACGTATCTTAAAATTTAAAATTTTTTAGCAATTGACCATTCTACCTTATTATAACCTATAGATAAGGGCACAATATATATTGTAACGGGCACATACGCCATTACATTAATTTTTTTTCTAAAAATTAGTCATAAAAAATAAAAGTTTGCAAATAAAAAACTTTTTTTAAGAATTAAAAATTGAAAGTTAAAAATCATCTAAACTCTAATACATAAAATCGCACAGATGAAAAATTATTTAAAGAAAACATTATTAAAAAAAAAAAAAGTATTTTAAAACTAAATTTTCAGTAAAGATTTAAATATAAAAATATGTCTTTAAGTTTGTACAATAAATTAATTGCTATTGTAAAATGGAAATTATTTTAATTAGTTAAAAGTAAGATAGCCCTTGGGCATTTCAAAATGTATAACCAAAAGTCAGATAGGAGAGAAAAAACAATAGAAACTAATATCCAATAAAAGAAATCCCTCAGGAAACGGACCTCAATGAAAAGATCATCATCGTCATGACGTAATGTCCACTGGATCCAAAAGTTTACAATAAAAGGAAAAGTTTGGAAATAAAAGATTATTAATTAGTGAAGAAAAAGCTGGGAAGAGGACAGAGATGTGAAAGCAGAGGTGTGCTAGAGTTGAAGGAGAAGGGATTGGAAAGATGCACTCTTCAATCCCTTCAGTTTTGCTATAAAAAAAAGGAGAAAGAAAGAGAAATGACCAATCATCTTCTTATACTGCAGTCCACAGGACATCGGGGGAATTAATGCTGGATTCCAGATTGCAAACTTCTAAAACAGAAACTTTTCCAGTATGTTTAAACTGTAAAAACTTTGTGAACTCTAATAAGCTTTAACTATAATTCTAAAACTCCAGTATATGAAAAGAATAAGAACTTTAATTCTAAAATTTGTTCCATATTTAATAGAAATAGAATCCTATCTGACCAACATAAATTATTAATAATTAATTTTATTTGATGTATTTTTTTTTTAAATCATTTCCATTTATTTTATTTTTTTGTTCTTTTAAGTTTTATTATGATTTTTGTTTTTCTGTTAAACTAAACTTAATAAATGTTAAATGTAAGTCGGGTGTGAATGGCTGCATAGATTCGTAAAGTTATGTTAGTTTAAGGGAGGGTAATCTTAGGTTATTTGTTTTGTAGTTAAATTGGGTCAATGGATTGGATATATTGGTGTAATTAGTAAATGTAGTATGAGGCTCGCTACATGCAGGATCACATATATGCCCCACACCCCCTTTTTGCCTATGGAATGGGATAGTAAGACGGAAAACGCAGTCCCTTCCTATGGAGTTTTTTTTATTGCTCTTCTTGTCAGACAGATGCAGTATTCCTGTCTGGATGAAAGTCAATGTCTTCTATAACCATGCTGTTCAGATGTACATTCCTGACAGTATGGTATTTGTGCAGTCGTATCATGCTGCATTGAATACATCAATGTATCAGATAGATTGACGTTAGTTTAACTGCGAACTTTTGGCCTAAGGTTAAATAAGGGATAGAATATTTTCTTTTAAAAGGTAATCTATGTAGTCTATTCATACTCGACACTTTAATAAAAGATATTAAATTCATCTGTGTGAACTTATAAAGTTAAAACATAAATTAAGTTCTAAAATCAAAGTTAAAATGTAAGTTAAATTTTAAAAGTGAAAGTGATACTAAAATGATTCAAAATCTTATATATGTTTAAATAAATGTTTGTGTGTGTTATTACTGGCAGCAGCTTCTTTTATTTTTGTTAATATTGAAAAAAATATTTTAAGAATTTATATTTTATAAATCTGCATCTAACTGAGCTAGTGGCATTGGGCTGACAATCGGAATAAAATATATATAAAAATTTTTTTTTAATTTACGTATCTGCCTACTCTATAAATTTTCTAGGTTCAAATAACCTAGTGGTGCCCTGTAATGCAGATATGGTAAAACTCAATTGAATATCTGACCATTATAATATATATATATGTGTGTGATTAAAAACATATGATGAGTGCATGTTCTTAATGGGAAGGTATAAGCAACATCTTACAGCACTATTCTTTCACTCTGGCGGGTTAGAGAATTCTGTCTGAGAAAATTGCAGTTCAAACTCTTATTAATGTTCTGGGATGAATTTTAGCCAATTATATTTAGAGCTTCCATTGTATAATTTTTTTTTGTTTTTGCTAGTATTGATAAATGATTGTTGAATCTGATATATTTACTAGCACTGAGAAGTGCTTTTACATTTCCCTAGACTTGAGCAAATATTGGTGAGAATATATTATTCAAAAAAGATAGCAGCATATCTAAAGCTTATCATAGTTTAACTATTCCTACTTTTATAGCAGATCTTTTTTTTCTCTCCGCAAATTCTCATCTGCTTCTCAGCATTGGTTTCCCTTCTCTTTTCTTCTCTTATTTCTCCATTAGAACATTAAATCCCACAATTCCTAAGTACTAATTTCTAGGATTGTTTTTGCAATTAAATTAAGTTTTTAATGGTTTTATATTAATTTGCCCTGTCTGTATTTCTGTCGGTATATTGACATTTTTGAAATACAATGAAAAAAAAATATGTTTCCATTTAGAACTCGAACTCACATTCTTATGCTTACCAAGAAAACTCCTTAACACTTGAGCCAACAAAATTATAGACATAAAAAATATATTTTCAATTCCTTTTTTAACAAATTTATACTTTCTATGTTCAACATATAACTTGGTAATTTGTTGAAAATCAATGGAATATACACATTTCTCAATCTTCTCCCGTATTCATTTCTGTATCTAAATGAAATGTAATATTTATTCTTAAGGGAACCACTATAATTAGATGCCATATATTTTTAAATGAATTATTAAAATAATTTTTCTTTATAACTACCATCTGTAACAGTTTATTAAAATCTAACAAATTATTAATTTTATCATCTAAGTATGACGTATTCTGTATTAGCTGTAAAATCTTATTTTGCAACTTTTTTAACCTTTTCATGTTATATGTTACATATTTTAAAATATTAAAGGTTAAAGTTCTCAGAATAGTACTTTATCATATGAACATATTTTGAATAATATGTGCCACTTTTTAAAAATATGAATAATTTATTTATGAATGTATACTATATTGTTGTAAGCTGAATAAGCTGGTATATATTTCTATGATTTATTTATGATGTATTGTCTAAAGTTATACCATATTTCACATTGGTTAGCTGTTATAGTATTTTGTTATAGGTAGTACAATTATTTTCTCTATATTTGGGAGTGCTTTTATATGGCAATATATTTGAGAATGGTAATTAGTCACCATCATTAATTTTGCTAGTATATTTTTCAGGTGATGATAGCATTTTAGACTCTCTCTTATTCTTTGTTGTCCTGTTAACTTTTGTATGCTCATACTATACACCTTAAAAATTGTAACTAAGGCTCTTTCTATTTTAAGGCAATTCCTATTTAGTATTTTGTCCCCAATGCACATTCTCTTTATTTTCCTGGACTAGTGATAAAGTCTTCGATCCTTTACTAGTCCTCAAAAGTAGATGTGTCATGTGAACAATGCCATAATATGTTTATTTTGCCTTACTTTATGATTATTGAAGATTCATTTTTCTTGTAGTGTTAGTCTGTTTAATAAAGCATGTGCAAGATTTTACAAAGATTTTATATAGCATTTTTATTGGTGTTATCAAGGTATTGAGAAATTTTACCTTACCTCTAAGAACATTCTTGGTCAGCTTAAATGTGAAAATACTTTGTAAATGTGTCCGTCCTATATTTGAGCTTTGCTAGTTGAACTAAGTAAAATAAACAATTGATTTTAAAATCTTTAAAATTTATTTTGGGCTTAGTAGATAATATAAATCTACCTTATAACTCCACCAATGAATTGGTAAGCTACTGTTATTATTAATATTATTGAGTATGCAAAATATTCATATGAGACACTACTATATGATAATTATTATCATCATATTAATGAGATATTAAATAAGGTTTTGGATAATTAAATAATATAAAGGTTACATTAATATAATAGATTATTTTTAATATAATGGATTATTTTTGCTAATCTGATGGAGTATATTTTAATAAAGCAGTATGTCAATTTTGACTTTTGGTGCTTCTGATAAATTTTGAAAAAGCAATATAATGAAATTTTTTGATCTGTGTGGATTTAGAGATAAACTAATTTCGATTTTTGTTGTTATTTTGCTGTAAATAAATCTTTGTTATTGTCATTTAAGTAATTTGCCATAGTCATTTATTGACATCATCCCATTTGTTAACCAGAAATCATCCCAATTATCAAATATAAATCATTCTAAATATTAATTAGAAGTTTAAATGCTTATAAAAGATACAATTTTTCATGCATTTACTAGAAGAGTACATGTCATTTAAATTTATAAGAGTCACTATTTATTAAATTATTTAAGCATTAATAGATCGTCTAATAAAGATGTATTTGTTGAATAAAATATTGCAATTTATTTTGTCAACTTGGATCATTTTAACCAATTCAATTTTCTTATGTCAAATCACTATATTAGAAGGTCATAGTTGTTATTATTTTGATAAGTTTCAATTTGTACAAGAACCTAATTTATATTTAGAAAATGTTAAGTAGATTTATTCTAAGATGTTTAGGATGGCTACCAAATTCCATATTATTCTTAATATCTACGTGTAATCCTATCTTATTCTTTTTTTATTCAAAATTTAAGAGATCATGTAATTTATTAAATTAGTAATATTATTGTTGTGATTATAATAAGATATTAGCTTAGGAAGAGTATAAAAAAATCGGTATATCTTATTCATTGTATTTTAACTAGGATTTCATTTTATACTAAATAAATCTAGAGAATAAAAATTATTTATGAAAACATTATCCTGAGATACTTTTATATAATTTCACAAAGCATATTATTCAATTTATTTTAATAGTAAGATGTTACATTCAAAAAATAAATTTTAAGTGACATAAATTTTAAAAGAACATTTCAAATATTTTAAGAATTAAATATTTCATCTGATCAAAGCAATGAGATGCTTAAAAGATGCTTGTAAGAGAATTAGAAGATCTTTATAAGATGATAAAAAATGACAGTTGTATTAAATATTAAAGAAAAATATTAAATGTAACTTTAATGGCATATGTATGTGATACTAAGATTGTTTTATGTATGATAGAGTGAGTTTAAGGTTTCTCCTCCTTTTAAATTCTTAATAGCAGTACATTGTATTTTATTATATTTTTTATAATGCTTTCTCTGCATATCTTGGTGTTATGACATATATTATTTGAACCTGCTGAGCATAGCAATAATTAATAACATTTACCATTTATCATTTTACATTTAGAAATTTAACTTGTACAATATGCAGTGTTGTTGATACCATTGTTATATTGTTGTATTATTATGTTTTAATTTCTAGCATTTTTAATAAAATAATATTCATTCTTGTTATGGTCAAGTTCTTAATGAATAACTAGTGTGTCTTGAGTAATAGTGAGATTGAGAGTGAAGTAATAATTATTATACTCAGAATAGGTGGGTTAACAAAAAAAATTTAATTTCCTTTTGTTTTATAATTAATTGATTCCAAGTTCATTTTACAAAAAAGAGTTAAAATAAGTGGTCTCTACAAATATGGAATATGTTGTGCTCCATCTAATTTGTTTAAACCACCTGGCCTTTTCAGTATTTTAATAAGTTAGCTAGTTTTTTAGTATTATCATAGTAAGGTGTGTGACCAATTTCTAAAATATATGATGTAAAAGTAATCAACTTTTGATTGAAGGCATTTTTGTGTTCCTTAATTCTGACACTGATATGACTATTTGGTTGAACTACATAGCTTCTTGAGCTGGTATTTTAAAAGTAATCGGTCTCAACATTTTTTTTGCTAGTGGACAAGGTAGTCTTAATATTAAAATTGAATAGTCTTCTAATGATATCTTATTAGTGATACTCTAAAATTAATTAACTTGCAATATGTCATATACTAAGAAGAAAAAGAATGATAAAATTGACAACTGAACTGGTTACAGAATTGTTTTAAGTTATATTAAAGAAGTTACTAATAAAATAAATAGAAGACTATCCAGTTTCAATATTAATATTATTCCACTAGCAAAAATTTTTTTCCCATAAAAAAGTGACTATTTATGAAATTTCAGGTTTACAGTTGCCATGAAGTCATGTAGATCAATCAAATAGACATATTAGTGTCAGAGTTAGGGAGCATAAAAATTCCTTCAATCTATAGTTAATTATGTCAGATTTTTTAGGAATTGTTCATGCATCTGACTTTGATAATACTAAAATACTAGCTAATTTGGAAAAACATGATTTAAAAACTATGATACAGTCTTTGAAATATCCAAGTAGTTTAAACAAATCTAATGAAATACATTGTATTCCTACTTTGTGAGACCATTTATTGTATTTTTATTTTCTAAAGTCAACTTGAAATTAATTAACTGTAAAACAAAAGAAAGATTTATTTTAATCCACTTATTCTGAATGATCAGCCAACAAATCTATATAAGAATGATTAGTTTTTACTTTATACCCAATCTTATTATTACTTAAGACATAATATACTTAAGACATAATAGTTCTTCATTAAGATCTTGATAAAGTTGAATGTTATAATATACAGTATAACCCAAATAAGATTTTATTTCCATCTTATAACTGTGAAAATATTAAACATTATATATATATAAATAAACTGAATATTTATAAATACAGTAAATAAATAATTAAAAATTTTATCCACTTAGGAGCACTTTCGATTATCTCAGTAATCTGTGTCAACTAAAGCTTTGAAATGCTAACTTTCCCACAATTCCATGATCTTAATGTTTGCTGCTTGCCTGTTAATTAAGTCATGTTTATATTTGTTTATTAGCATAGCTTCCTTTATTTTTCTTTTATTGTTTTCAATTTGCAATATTTTTACACTGTTAAAATTGAAGTCAAAACCATAAATACACAATTTATTATAGTCGTAAAAACAGATGCTGAAATATTATTATCCACTATGCAATTTTGTTTTGTTTTCTGAACTTGTTTTAATAATAGCAAGTGTTCTTTAGTTTTTTTTTTCAACTTACATCTAGATTCACCTATATCTCCACTGCCACACCTACATATGTATTTATAAATGACACAATTTTTATTTATAAATGAAGTTTTATCTTTGGAGTTATTTATTAATTTGTTTAATGTAGGAGGTGTGTAAAATGCAATATCACATATTCCTTTATAAATTTTCCTTATAAAATTTACTTGATCATTTGAAATATATGGGATTGATATCCATATTTTTTTATTAGCAGGAGAATCAATATTATTAAAAAAAAATTTTATATTTTGTATTAAAATCTCTAGTAATATTATATATACCATTATAATTGTAGCTAACATTTAACAATTCATTTGAATATATTTCAATATTTTTGCCTTTATCCGATGAATATCAAAAAAAATTACTGTATATTATCGATATGTTGATGATGTTTTTATATGTGGTAAACCAAATACAATTAATGAGTTGTTTAAAGAATTAAATGGTTTAAAAGGTCTAAAATGGATAAAAACAGATGAAGATTTAATGTGCATTCAGTTTCTTGATCTTAAAGTAACTAGAAATCAATGCATGCTGGAATACTGTATGACCATTAAACCAATAGTAAAAAGAGGTTATATTCCATATAAATCAAAAGTGCCAATGTCACACAAAATGGCAGGTTTGAAGTCCTTCTTATTTAGAAATAATAGTCTTTGCAAATATTCATCGGATAAAGGCAAAAATATTGAAATATATTCAAATGAATTGTTAAATGTTGGCTACAATTATAATCGTCTATATAATGTTATTAGAGATTTTAATACAAAATATAAAAATAAAAATTTTAATAATATTGATTCTCCTGCTAATAAAAAAATATGGATATCAATCCCATATATTTCAAATGATCAAGTAAATATAAGGTAATTATAATGTAATCAGGCTTGGCCACTTGATGGTGTTGTTGGCAGTCAAAAACAATACAAAACAATGTTTGGGGCTGCGTTATTTTTAAATCGAATCGCTGTTTTTTTTTTTGGTTATTAATTTATTGATTACTATAACTTTTTTTTATTTAAAAAGTTGTTTAACTTTAATTTATATAACTTTTTTTTATTTAAAAAGTTGTTTAATTTTAATTTTGGATTTAGTAAATGACAAGCTTTTTTTTATTTTTAAATCGCTGTTTTTTGACAAAGCTGCTACTCTGTGATGTCTATTTAGTGATGTCTTTCACTTAATTATTGCTTTCTACATAACAAAATAATTGTGTAGGGTTAGGGTTAGGTTTAGGGTTAGTTTTAGGGTTAGTTTAGGGTTAGTTTTAGGGTTAGTTTAGGGTTAGTTTTAGGGTTAGTTTTAGGGTTAGTTTTAGGGTTAATTTTAGGGTTAGTTTTAGGGTTAGTGTTCTGTTGTTTGTAATGCTAAAATAAAAAATATCAATATCGTAACCGTAGTCGGACAAAAGAAAAAAGCTCAAACTTTTTTAAACAACAACAAACACATATAAATGTATTCTTTACTTATTAAACATGTTTATAATATGTGCTTTCTATGAAATTTACAAAAAATCATGTATATTTTTATTGGACAGCAGAAATACTCTGCTTCTGTTTTCGGCAACTGCAGAAAAAGTTACGATCACCAGACATTTTATGAACTACGTGGTATTTCATGTGAAAATGAGATTTCGCATGTGAACTCAGTCAAATGAGATTTCGCACGCGAACTTGGACAAATTCCTTTGACGTACTCTCGGCAAACTTTTACACATTACACCTTCTCTAGATAAAGGTGTGGCCATTTGAAAAATTACTATAAAGTCAAGTTTCTTAAATTCATTACAAATACAAAGATTGTATAACATATATTGTAAAAATTTGACTAATCAAAATATACACACATATATATCAAACTGTACATGAAAGATAAGTGTGTGGATTCACAATAACTGTCACGAAGCAGAAATAGGCCGTATAATTTCTGCATTATGTCATCATCAATGGCCTTCTAATGGCTAAGACAAACATTAGATGTTTTCTATAGCCGTAATGAAGGCCTTGTAAAAGCATTTGTTAGGTGTTTTGGCAAGCCAGAATGCCATCAAGTGGCCAAGCCTGATTACATTATAAGTACCAAATTTTATAAGGAAAATTTATAAAGGAATATGTGATATTGCATTTTACATACCTCCTACATTAAACAAATTAATAAATAATTCCAAAGATCAAACTTCATTTATAAATAAAAATTGTGTCATTTATAAATGGATATGTAGGTATGGCAGTGGATATATAGGTGAATCTAGATGTACATTGGAAAAAAGAACTAAAGAACACTTGGTATTATTAAAACAAGTTCAGAAATCGAAACAAAATTGCATAGTGGATAATAATATTTCAGCATCTGTTTTTACGGCCATAAAAAATCGTGTATTTATGGTTTTGACTTCAATTTTAACAGTGTAAAAATATTGCAAATTGAAAACAATAAAAGAAAAATAAAGGAAGCTATGCTAATATACAAAAATACACATGACTTAATTAACAGGCAAGCAGCAAACGTTAAGATCATGGAATTGTGGGAAAGTTAGCATTTCAAAACTTTAGTTGACACAGATTACTGATATAATCAAAAGCACTCCTAAGTAGATAAAAATTTTAATTATTTATTTACTGTATTTACAAATATTCAATTATATAATTATGTATATTGCTTTAAAAATACAGACATCGAATATATAGATCTATATATGATCAAACTGATAGAAATGTGTTTCATAAATGCTGTTAGTAGAGTTGGTATTTAGATCTAGTTTCTGGCCTTCCTACTCTTTACTGATGTGAGTCAACTAGCTCAAAACCATGGTTTAAATGTTGGAGACATTTGAAAGAGATATTGAATTCTATCTCTCTCAGCATTTATGTAAACAAAGCTTGATAGTGGGTTATTGGTAAAGCTCCATCTAGTGATCATAAAATGCAAGCTATAAGCAAGTTATGAAATTTATAACTTGTTTTGTTTATCATAAATGTACCCTTGAAGGTTTTTGCAATGATATAGATTGCAGAGGCTTTTACTATATGGTGAAACTGAACTGAATTCAGACGCATATAGCTATCTAGTTTGTTTGACTGGATTTGAAGATATTTATGTATCTGAAAAATTCATGCTTTCAAACTGATAGAAATGTGTTTCATAAATGCTGTTAGTAGAGTTGGTGTTTAGATCTAGTTTCTGGTCTTCCTACCTTTTACTGATGTGAACCAACTAGGTCAAACCATGGTTTAAAGGTTGGAGACAATTTGAAAGAGATATTGAATTCTATCTCTCTCAGCGTTTATGTAAACAAAGCTTGATAGTGGACTATTGGTAAAGCTCCATCTAGTGATCATAAAATGCGAGCTATAAGCAAGTTATGAAATTTATAACTTGTTTTGTTTATCATATATATATACATATTTTCTGTGAGTAATCTAAAAATTTATTTGAAGCTGTATTTCTAAATGTTTAATCATAGTCAATAGTGTAATATATAGAAACAATGGTAAACTTCTACCAATAGTTATCAGATAACTCATTTATAAATAAAATTTTACATTGATAGTTTAATATGCTATATGCAAGAGAATGATTATGTTTACTTATGCAATAAAATTTGCTCACAAGTTTATAACTTTGAGATGATGATCTATTGTTCTTTATTTATAATGTTTATTCTATTACTTTAATAATTTGAACTAAATTTACCCAGATATTTTAATAGCATAGTTAGTCTTTTACAAATGGCTTAAGAACTCTATTACTATTTAGGTAGATTGCTGCATTATCTTATTTTGATACCTATTTTTTTCAGTTTGTTTAGAATACACAGTGAAATTATTTAGAAAGCCACATAATATGTAATCACTTTCTGGATACTAAATTTCTAATAAGCCTAAAAAGACAATTAGACAAAAAGATGAGGATAATCAAAAACCCAGAATCATTTTCTAGAGAATGATCACATTGTATTACATGCTTCTATCACTGATCCCTTTTTCTAGACTGCTGCATCATTCTGCTGACCATCATTATCATGTGAAGACATAGTACCATGTAGTAAATGTTTATGTTAAGTGTGATATATTGGACTATTTCCATCATCTATGAGTGAATGCTGAATGTAGAGTTAAATTTTAAACTTTATTTAAACTTTCCAAATACAAACAACTTGTTAGTAATGTTTGTGTGTTATTACTAACAAGTTGTTTGTATTTGGAAACTTTAAATAAAGTTTAAAATTTTCTATGCATTTAACATTCACTCATAGATGATGAAAATAGTCCAACATATCATCACATCTAATAATATACCATCATTACAAACTTTCAGACATTCATTTTATGTTAAGTATGTTTTGCTTATTGATGGTTTTTGTAATGAATGAAAAGTTGGAATATAAAATTGTTTTCTTTAGTAAAAATATCAGGTGACCTGTTGTAATGGTAAAAACAGTTTACAAGCAAGCTGTTCTGGGCAGAACAAAAGTTTATGAGAGGTTTAATGGAAATGTCAACTTCACCTCATTCTAAAAAAGCATGGCAAGTGAAGCCTAATATCAAGACAATGCTAATATTTTTTTTTACTTTGATGCACATGACATTGCTTCCTCAGAATTCTTTTGTAATAATCAAACATTTTACCTCCAAATTCTGAGACATTTTATGATGTGGAAAAATACAAATATCAGGATTTGTGGTAAAATGGGGGATGTAAGTTTCACCACGACAATGCACTAGAACATAAATCCTTGTATGTGAAACAATTTTTAATTAACCAACATAACAACTTAGTTTATCTGTCAGCCATATTTGCTTAATATCACTCTGTGTGACTTCTTTTTATTTCCCTGAATGCAAAATGCTTAAAAAAATGTTTTGTGGACTTGCAAGCCATGAAGAAAAAAACAACAGAGCATTGAAAGTCATCTCTTCACAAGATAAGAGTTTCAGAAATACTTTGAAAAGTAAAAAACACATTTAGACCAGTACATTAAATGGATAGAATATTGAAAGTAATTCATTTTGTAACACCTAAAAATACAGTTTTTATTATAAAATTTCAGGATATTTTGGGATAAATGTTTATATATTTACTCAGTTATTCTTAATCACTTAAATCTACAAGGTAATTTTCTGAATACTTTGAAAGACTAGACAGAAATTTTCAGACATATATCATACTATGCAATAAATTTATGTACATCAATATCTTATTTTATTGTTACTTAATATTTATTGTGAATAGATTGTAAAAATTAGATATTCTTATACAGTGTAAAAGTAGATTAAAGAAAGTTTGGTGCTCTAGCAAGCCATTTTCATATTTATCCTTTTTTATGTTATCTAATTAAAATATGTTTATTGTTCAATAGATAGATAGCATAAATTAAATAAAGATATAATAAGAAAATTCACATTTGCATAGGTAAGTTTGCCAAGATAATTGATCATCATAGAGCAATGTGAGTTTCTAAAAACATTTGCCAATGATCTGTCTAGTGGTAAAATGAATGATTATAATCTGGTTTGATAAAACGAACACAGAATAATTCTGTGTATATAAAAATGAACTTCTATTTTGAAGAATTATAAATAGTTTTAAATGTTCAAGTATTTATTTATCAAAGTTTTTATTATTACCAGGTGTCTTCATCTTGATATTAAGCATTGTGCACTTTTTTAATGAATTAGATCATTTTATTAATATATGACTAAAATAAGATAATTACAGTTTGATCTATAATGTTCAAAATCTCATCCAATTCAAAATTGATTTATTTATTGTAGCTAGATATTCATGATATTATTAAAGTTTTTTTTGACAACATAGTTCAAGAGCATTAACATTTTTACTTTCTTTATTGTCCAAGTTATACATCCATAAAATGCCAAATACTAGTTTTATTAAACTTCATATAATATCTTGATAATTGTCTCTTTATTGGGAAGTAAATTATTCATAAAAACAAAAGCAATCCATCATTATGTTTTGTCAATTTATTTTCATAATCCTTGATTTTTTTATATTTTGCCATAATATCACCTTTCATCTTTATTCGTTAACTTTTTTAAAGAATTCAATAATCTATGCTTGAACTATCATCATAAGTATATATCTAAAATTGTCCAGGGTTCTTCTGCCAATACTGTATCCAAATTTATTATCTTGCAATTGGGAATCCCATATTGTATATCTAATATATATTAACTAGATAGAATAGTAGAATGCAGACAATAAAAATCTATCTCTTTAATTGTAACTAATCTTAATTGTAATTTGTCTATAAAGATTCCCTATATAATACAATGAAATATTTTGTTGCATAATTTTCTCAAAAATATTCATTAATTTGTATAATTCACTGATTTAATGACATTGTGATTGTTATAATCAGTGAAAGATATATAGCATTCTATTTTTTTTTATTAACTTAGTCACTAATTAATGAACTGTAATGATTTTTATATTTGGAAGACTTTCCTGAAATACTTTTATTCACCTTGTAGTTTGTCTGCTTTTTAATCCATTTAAAATATGTTGTTGTTTTTAATGAAAAACCCTGATCAAATTTTGTTTATAATTATTAAATGTGAAATAATTAATCTCTTTCTGTTTACTAATTTTAATAATAGAACGTTACAAATACTTCACTTTTTAAATAATATTTTACGTTGTTTTTACCTCCCAATTTTTTTAATTGAACTGAGTGATTTAAAAAATGTATATTAAAATAAATAAAATACATATTGATAAAAAGTTTTCAATTATAATATTTTTTTTCTAATAGTTTTGCTTGAAAATTTTCTTCAAGTTTTATTTTTAAATTTACATAACTCTGAATGAGAGAGGCCACCCAATTATCATATATCATTCGGAATTTGACTTGAACTTCCAATGGATTTGGCTTCTTTCCGTCATCAATGAAAATGCCACAATTATTTGCTATTTTTGCATTCACATGGTATTTTACCCGTTCCAAATTTTCTAAACAATTTATACATACACTGTCATATTTATATTTTAGTGCTTTATAAAGAAATGTTAATTTATCTTTAGGATTATTCAATGCTGCACCTTCTAATATCAGATCTTCTAAATCTTCTATATAACCATTTCCACAGACTACTGGAACATATCCTTGGCAAAGAGTTAAGATATCACTCCAATCTAAATAATCACCTACTATTCTCAACAGGTTTTGAAATGTTTCTTCTCGCATTGCTAAGACTTTAGGATCATTTTGCCACAGAAGTCTTTTACGTCTCCGTCTTACCATTACTTTGAAGCACTTCACAAATAGATAAATTATTGGAACGATTAAAAGTATTATCACAAATAAAAACCATAAATTTAAAATAGGCAATATCTCACTATATGAAATTTTATTTAAAATATTTTTAGTAAAGTTAGCAATAGTCTGATTTTCTAGAAAAAGAATCTTCGTTAATACTTTTCCTAAAAATATATATATACATACATTAATAAATATACATCATATATATAGATAAATATGTCAAATAATTTTTATATGTAATAAAACTTTAGTTAAGAGTATAAAAGTTACTGCAGCACTAGTAATTAAATAAATAAATATTATCTATAGCCACCTCACTGCAATTCAGGTATTCCAAATAACCTAATAAATTATAGCTTATATTTATTTATATAATTAATATTGGTATAATCAATTTTATAAGATTAATTCCATATTCCCTTTTGTTTTATATATATATATATATTGTGCATGGAATTAAATAACAAAAAGAGAATATATATATATTGTAATGGTCATATTTGATATTCATGCAATAAATTCCAGAGTTTTGACAAATTATCCCAAGGCTGATCTAGATGAGGAGTTGAAACCTCGAATCAGATCACATCTTAATCCCTTCACCAACACTTCATGATTTACTATCCTATGGATGACATATGAGGCCACACTCGGAGTTCCTTAAGTTGTGTGCTGGCAGTAGTAAAGGGTGGAGCACAAGACTGGAGAATTACAATGACTAATATCATAACTAGTATATATATACATACACCTATGGATGTTAGATGTATGAGATATTCAAACTTAAGCTAACATGATAAATTTAGAAAATTGGTTGAATAGAATGAGCTTTGAATAAAACACTGAACATGAATACATTTTATATATATTTATTGAAAGAAATCAATAATAACAATATGGCAATAGTGTATTGAGGTTACATAGCAGTTGTATAATGATGGATGGATGGGTACAAAATCTCATCTCTATTTACATGTATACATTTTATCAATTAACTATATTGCCACTATTAATTTGCTATCTACAGTTAATATGCCTAACTTATACTATGTCATGCAAAGGTTTGCTAAGGTTAAACATACAAGAATTACAATATTAAGTATAACTTATTTATTAATATTACATAATGAGCAATAAGTGTGCTCCCAATGCAGATCATTTATATAAACTAGATCTGGAGTTCAGATCAATGCTGACCTCAATAGTGCAAAGGGAAGACAAACTGGCAATTTGCAGCATAGTTTCCGAGACTATGACACTACATAAACTAATAAGGGTTGCAACTCGAATATGCAGTTACTCATGGGATTCAGTATCAAGAACTCAGTTCCAGTGGACTGTATGATTTGCTAACATAAAATCTAACATTTAGTTTGAGTGATCAGAGCAGCTTAATATACAGTTCTGGACCCTCGTGTTCCAGTTCTAAAAGAGAGCTGTGCAAACTACCAACTTAATATATGGTTCTGGTCTCTCATGTTCTAGTTCTAAAAGATAGCTGTCTGAACTAAGAATAATGGGGTGGCCCTTAAAACCAAAACCCATTTAATAAGAATATAGCAAGACATAATGTGAAGATGTGCTTCCTAAAGACACATTCACACCACTTTCCAAATATCAAATATAAAATTAATAAGGCACTAAATCTTTAGTTTTGATCTGTGAAACTACTATACACCCATTTATAAATTAGTAAACTTAAAACATGCTAAAAAGAGTTAATTAAAATGATCTAGTTTACCAATTAATCTATATAATTTATGATAATAAACTAAGAAGGGGTAAATCATATTTGGAACTTAACTTGTTACTTATAATATGCTTCAATATCATTCCTGCTATTATTTAACTAATATAATTATTAAAGATGCAAACCTGAATTATACTAAGCTAAAACATAGTAGCTTAACATATATAAAAGTAGGTTTTCAGATCGGAGATTTATTTGTGTGCTAAAAAACAATATAAGATTATATGAGAGCATCTAATTGTCTCTCTACTGTTATAATATTAGCAATCTCCAGCCTGAATGGTAGCATAGCACAATTAATAAAATATCAGTAAACAAAGTAATGAAGGCATATCTGCAGATTGAATAAATTAAAAATAATAACTAAAATAGATATCATGTTTAGCATAAATATTACTAGTTTAACCTTTAATTAGGCAAAATTTTACAATATTATTTTTAAATAAGATCACATTAAGAGACTTAAATCAATAATTATGAATTTATTGCAGAGATTTAATTATTAATAGTAGACATTAGTTTAACAGTTTGTGCACATTTATACTATAGCTAGCTTATAAGAATTATTAGTGATTTGTTTCAATTTAGTTAAGAGCTCTGCAGAAAATTAAATTACCGATCATCTTGCTGAGGTGGCTTATACAGCATAGGCACTAACATTCCTGATGGGTTCCTTCATTTTTGGTGGCTTCTTGGTAGGCTTCTGTTCTGGTCTCTTTCCATTTTGACCAATTTCCCTTGCAAGGAAGAAGGCAATGATAGGCTTTTAGCCTTGGGTTCTCATCGCAAATTTGGGCATCATACCTGGCTGTATTTGATTTGAAAAATGACAAGAGTCAGTAACTTGAATTCAAACTGGGATTTTTACAGCAAATCTTTCTCACTCTCCTTCACAATCCATTAAGTTGTTTACAATTTTTAGTTTTAAATTCTTAAGTTTTAATAACTGCAATAAATTTTAGCAAAGACAAAAGATCCGACTGCAGTTATTGACAAGTAGAGCCAGTTCAATAATTTTGTCTTTGTTTTTTAACTTTATTTTTAAATCATCTTTGAAATTTTGGTTCTAAGTTTACAATTTAATGAAAGGTATTTCTGAAAAATCAATGACCTTGATTCTCCTTTTTTCTAAAAGAGATTTAAGTTGTCAACATTCTACTATATGTATAAGACAGTGAATCCTGGATTTAAGATTTATATGAGAATACAAACAAATTTATAAATTTAATAAATTAAAAGAGATAATTTAGAGAAGTTGTAATGTTCACAAAATCTATCACATTATAGTTTCCTTCACATAATACATAGATGTGCTTCTACACATACAATGATGTTTACAACTTACTTTAATTTAATAATTTTAAATATATAACTATGTATATATTATTATACGCATACAGATTTGATTAATTAATTAATGCATGAAATATAAATACATGCACATACTCATTAATAGAGCTTATTACATACTAATCTACAGTGGATTTTAAAGAATATATGTGAACTTGGATAGGCTTGAATTAGAGAAAATATACTACTATGAAACATAGTAAGTAAAACTGGATGATAGATAAATCATACTGTTTCAATATTGTACTACTAATGAACAGTGTTACATGTCCATAATTTTTATTAAAAAATTACAATAAAAATAAATTATAAGTGGTTTAAATATTTTTTTTTAAACAAAAATTTAAAAAATGAAAATATTGCATCATATTTCTCTTTTAGAATAAAACTTCTTAGTAGGAGGGAGGAGAAATGTATAATAGAATTAAAGAAAAGTTAAAACTTTTTCTGTTTCTCTTTCTTTGTAAAGAAAACTTTTATAATATATAAAATAAGCCAATGTGAAATTGAACTAAAATTTAGTATTTAAAAAGATATATAGCATCCCTCACTGATGGACTCATCACTAATTAGAGACTCCTGATCCATATATTTAGGACTGTGCAGTATGTGTTCCTTTTTTTAGTCTGTATTCTTTAAATACAATGTAAACCTTTTCAGTGTACAAAGAACACTTCATGTTTAAATAAATATTTTTAAAAAAATAAAATAAAATGTTTGTAAAACTTTGAAAAATGTAATTAATTAGTTTATAAGATTACTGATTAAATTATATTAATTAAAGAAATAAAACTATATTCTCAAGATCATTTAGATGAATCTGAATGAATTAAGTTTAAAGCAAATGTAGAATCATTTAATTAAAGAAATATAAAATTAATTAAAAGACATTTCAAGTTAAGATCAAAATTAAAATAATGATAGTTAATTAAAACAATAAGAGAGAAAATAGTATATAAATTTGCTCACTCTATTGTTATACAGTCTGGTTTGTGATATACTGCCTGGACTGCATTTTGTGATCAAATTATTCCAGTCATCAATTTGTTAGTAATCAGGTTCTTGTTATTGCTACACAGTCAGGGCTGCAATCTTCTAGATTGTTTATCAGGCTTGTGGTAATGCTATGCAATCATGACTGCAATCTTCTAGATCATTCATCAGTTGATTATTATTCAGTTTAGATAGAATGCAGAATCCAAACAACCAGAGATCCAGACATTTAGAAACTGTAAACACAGTAGTAAAACCAGTCAATTACTATTGTGGTCAACAACTGTGCAAAAGCCACAGATCTAGCAACATGCATTGCTAGACAATTTTAGAATATTTAGCTGGGCTTCAGGCCCAAAAACCCTCAACAAAAAGAAAACCAATTGAACTCCACCTGAACCAATGCCTGGTATAATGCCTAGATTGTAACTGTACTAGTATCTTTGCCAGTACAGGACACTGAATGGCACTGTTGATACACAAAAACAGTTAAATATAATGTTACCAGACCATGACCTTTTAATAACTAACTGACCTTTTTAAATAACTAAATAGTAAAAAACTAGCTGATTTTTAATAACTAACTGATCTTTTTAGTAAATAACTAACTGACCTTTTTTAATAATTTTTTATTACACTTTTTGTTTGACTTAAGGTAAAGAATCCAACAAGTATATGCATTGATTTGAATACATTTTTATTATTTACAAAAAGGAACATTTTTTTTACTTAAAATAAATAGTCCAACAAGTATGCACATTCATTTGAAGACATTTTTTTATTTACAAAAACTAACAATCGCTGTCTACTCGGTGGCTTAGTATACATATTAATTTGAAGAAATTTTTTAGTTGAATTTTTTTATAAAAACTAAACAATTGCTGTATACACATTAATTTGAAATGTTTTTATTTACAAAAACTAACAATCCTCATCTACTTTGTGGCATTTTTTAAAATGTAATTTGCCACTTTAGGCATTTCTGTTAGAATGGTTTTTTTTTTCTTTTTTTAACATATTATTTAGAATACAACAACTTTTTAGACCAAAATTAAAACAATATCAGTAGTAAGACTGTTTGCTTCTTTTATCAAAAAGTCATCTCTTTTAAAATAGCACACTGCCATATAACTTCTGCCAAGTAGCCATTGACTAATGATCTGAGTGTCTTGCTGTTGGCTATTCTCAAGGGTCTTGCACTTTGTCTTTGCAGAAAGGCAACATCATCTTCTTCTGTAGCAAATACTCTATCATTAAAATGTAATATAATAATTTTTTCAATAACATTTCAAACATTGTGTTGACTTAAAATCTATATACCCTCAAATTATATGATAGTGCAGGCTCAATATTGATTATTTGGAGAGTAAGAACAGGTCACATTAGCCAAGTGCAAATTATGAGAAATTAGCATAACACGCTACAGTCTTGTAAATAATATATTTAACTGTTTAGGGCTAGAACCAGTGCCATTCAGTGACCTGTACCAGTGAAGATATTAGTACTATTTTAAATCAACACTGCCACAACTCTTTCTCTCATTGTCAATATAAAGAATTGAAAAAAGCTCTGGAACCATCAATGGAGACCAAAAAGGCAACTAGTTGGAAACTGACAATCATGAAAACATTGGTAAAGATATTTTAAGATATCTTCTGATAACAGTCTAGACTCTTTATTTTAAATGAATGAACTTTAATTAATAGACTATTATAACTATAGCCTAAAGTTATTTATATTTTTCTTATGTAAAATTTATTGTTATTTTATATTATATTAAATATATATGCCTTAATTATTATTTTGTCTATTTTCTCTTTCTCTCTTGTCACTGTGTCATCAGTAAATTAGTGTAGTTATTTTATGTGTTAACTAAATATGCTGTATCCTGAGACAGAGTGTGATCTAGTCATGAAATATTTTAAGCACTGGAGTGTGGTCCATGAATTGTGATTAGCTGGCACCTGAAGTTTACCTCTAAACAAATAAAATGCTCTGGATGGCAGTGATTTGAATCTAGCAATTGAGGTAGCCTACAGTCTGGAAATGTGATCATGATATGCTTTGCATAGTACTTGGTCTGACCATGGTTATCATTGATGGCTCTACTATCAATGGTATTCTCCCCTCTGCTTGAAGGTCTGGTCCATTTACGTAATATTAAAAATATAAAAAATTTAAAATTATGTTAAATACAATTGAAACTCAATTAAACAACTTTTATTAAAGGAACCTGGTTCAATATATATATATATAATCAAAATTACCCCCAATATATATATATATATATAATCAAAATTACCCCCAATTTACAACTCACTAAAATTAACCAAAAAATAAACTCTAAAGCACAACCCACGATTTCACTGCTCCAAGCAGACTTTTCAATTGTAAAGAATTACAAAATAACAATATATTTAAACTAAACATTACCCACATTTCCACTTACCTCCTGTACGCCCTTAATATATTAGTTAATTGCTTTAGAATCATAAATTTTTAATAATAAAGTTTCTTCAATTCTTTTTATTTCAGTTCTTTCAAAGAAGACAGCCTTAGTTTCATCAAAATTAATAGTATGGCCTGTATTTTTTCATGGATATATAAAGAAGAACTAAATATTTATTTCTAAGCCTACTTTTATGTACTTTTATTTTTTCATTTAAGCTCAAATGACTCTGACCTATATATATACACCTTCTTACAAAAACAAGGGATAATATACACTACTCCAGCAATAGTCTTTCTAACAAAAATTTCCTTTGTATTATTTAATAAATTATTCAAAGTAATATCCCTTTTCCAAGCAATTTTCTTATATCCAAACAAATTCCTATTTTACATACAATTGTATTAGAAGACAATTTAAATGGCAAAGACAAAATTATATTTTACTTTATCCTTTACATCATTACAAATATTATGATTAAATAAAATACTTGTAACAAATTTATTAGAGTATCCAATACTCAAATAATCTTTATAAATTTGACCTTTTTGAAACAAACCTACCCCCATTGGAATTATTTAATCTCTTACTTCTATAACAATAATTTATTCAATACAGACTGATAGCTATCAGGTTTAATTATAGACCTTAATTCTTTATTCGTAACATAATGACTTCATACCAAACAATTATTCTTTACATTTCTAATCACCAATAGATCTTAATATTTTTATTAACAATATCCAACCCCACTCCTTCTACAATATATTTTATAGAAGGATCAAAACAAACTCATTTATCAACACTTTCAATTTATCATTCTCAACTACAAACAAATAATCATCAACATATCTAACAAATAATTTTAAATATAAACAATTATTTTTAATAATAATTTTCTCTTCCAAGTGATTAATATAAACTGAAAAAATTAAAGATGAAATAATATAACCTATTATCCACTCTTTCTTAATTTTATAAAAATTACCATTATAAGTAAAGTACATAGAATCCTCCAATAATAAAAGCAAATCTTTAATAATTTTAATCTTAGTCTTTGACAAAAATCTATGTTTATCCAACACAGACATAATAAACAGATTGATAATATTCTCAATATTCAAACTACCAAATACCCAATTACTTTCCATTTTAAAATTATTAATCTTATCAAAAGCCTCAAAAGAAGAAGAAACTGTCTAATGACTGAAATCAACAAATTGTTTTAAAAAATATCCTCCACGTTATTACCTGTAAAATTAAAAATAAATTTTAAAGGAAAATCAACTTTGTGAGTCTTAAACATCTTAGCTGATATGAAATCAGTGGAAGTTTAGATTTTAAACTGAGCTTGCATGGAATTGATATGACTCACACATGGTTCTCATATCATTCAATCCACCATTTTGTTTCTTTAAAATAATATACACCTGGGTCTCATTTTATGTGGATTTTTTTAATGCGATTTTGAAGTTATGTGATTCATGTTTCTTCTTAATATCTTTGTATGTGGTTTTCTTTTATGTGATAGAAATTATTATCTCAGTAGTTGAGCTCCGATAATGCACTATTACTTTAAATATTATAAATTTCACGCACTCAGACATTATATTTAAAGTAATAGTGCATTAAGGAGTTTGACTTCCATCTAATAATTTCAATATTTTCAGCACTTTATAATAGTACAGTAATAGATTTTATGCAATAAAGAAGTTCATAATTCACTTAAAATCAGGATTTCCCCATTTTATATACACACATTATCTGTCCAAATGTTGTAGATGTCTATGCTATGCATGCTGTTGTTTTTCATTTTAAATCACATTCTATTTTTGCTTTTTTAAAAAAAAAGTACATAATAAATTAATCATTTAGTGTCTGCAAGTAATAAATTTTATAAGATTATAATGTAAATCTGTTCAAACGTTATAGATGCATATACTATGCATGTTGTTGGTTTTGCATTTTAAATCACATTCTATTTTTGCTTTTTAAAAAAAGAGTATGTAATCAATCATTTAGTGTCTGCAAGTTTATTTTTAAAAGGTGAGTAACAGTGGTGGGCACAATTAAATTTGACAATTAAAAATTAAAATCTGATTTTTAATTGTAATTAACAATTTAAAAATTATGTAATGTGATCTGAAATTAATGTGATGTGAAACAATGAAATTTGATTTTTAAATGGAATTGAAAATTAAAAAATTAAAGACAAAAATAAGAATTTAATTTTTAATTGTTAGTTTTAATTAAATTTTGCCCAACAATGGTAAGTAGGTGTCTTTTTATTATCATAAGTTTAAGTTCTTATTTTTATTTTAAACTTTTAGTTTACCCTAATGGAGAAAAAAAAACACCCAAGAAAATGAATTTCTTTGGAAACAAAAATTTCAATTTTAGATCACATAGTGAAATGGGAATGATCAACAGAAATTGGAAAACATTTTAGTTTGGGCAAGTGTACTATAAGAGCAATTAAAAAAATGAAACTGGCACTAGTTGTATTTCCTCTTGTGATGAATTTGATGTCTTACAAACGAACTTGCATATTATCAAATAGCAATAATGATTAAAATACTGTACATGTATGAAAAAATGTAAAATACTGTAAATTACAAATAAAAATATATTGTTTTGAATAAAATTAAATACTGTAGTTAATAAAAAAAGTTTGTCTTGTATCAATTTTTTTTAACTTTGACATTTTTTATTAGTCATATTTTATTTATTTTTTTTTAATGCAAATTTTAAAGTAATTTAATGTTGTTGCTTTGCTTTTATGCAATTTTTGAAAATTACAGTACATATCCATCATTTTTCAAGGTAAGTTAAAGTCTATTTTTGTGGAATTTTTTTTGTGCACATTTTTTAAGGAAGCTATCTACCACATAAAATGAGACCCATGTGTATAATTTTTTTTCTATGATGAAATTTACATTTTTTATGATTTTTTTGAGATGCAATTTTTAATTATTTTTTTTTTTAGATTTAGCATTTGTAAAATGTTTTTATTGTTGAAATTGCCAATGTATGCATTCGTGAATCTTCTCTTTGTTCAAAAAGATTTTTTTTTTTTCTACAATGAAATTTAAATTTTTTTAGGATTTTTTTTGAAATGCAATTTTTAATTTTTTTTCCTTCTCTTGTTTTTTAGATTTAGCATTCATAAAAATGTATGGACTCTCAAGGCTTGCTTTGATTTCTTGCTCTGATTGCCAATGTATGTATTCTAAGTCTTCTTCTTCATAGAAGCTAATTTTAGTGACAATTTTAGTGATAATTCAGATCTAGAATTTGCATTGACCAAAAAAAAGTTGATGAAGTCATTTTATTTGCAGGACAAAGATGTGGATTGTATTTAGGTCTTCTTCACAACCAGAGTTCGAACTTGGAATCAATGTTGATGAGTCACACTGGCCAGAAATTCACTGAGTAATGTTTTTTATTACTTGTTTTTTATTACTTATTTTTTATTATTTATATTTTTATATAATGAAATATGTGTAGAAAAGCAATAAATATGTTCTAGAATTGTAGGCACTTTACATTTCAATGACAATAAAAACATGCACCCTCAGCCATCCACTATCATATATCATCTCTCACACATATTTATAATAAGTGCTCATAATAAATATATTTATTTTGATGTTTATTGATTTAGTTACAGTTTTTATTAATTTTATCCTAGAGAAATTTTTATTTGACTTTTTTTAATACACTTTTTACTTGAAAAGAATACATATTTTAGGTTACACCCCATTTTTAATAATATAATAATTAATATATAATAATACATTACAATTTACTAAAGTTCCTTTTTCATACCATCTCATAAGCTGTTCTTACTGTTTGATATTTATTTGAGTACACTTTTTACTTGAAAATAATACACATTTTAGGTCACACCCCATTTTTCAATAATATAATATAATAATTAATATATATAATAATATAAAACATTACATTTTATTAAAATTCTCTTTGCATAATATCTTGTAAAAACTATTCCTATTATTTTTCCTCACTAAAAACCAAACATATTTCTAATAGATACCTTGCAAGGAAGGACAGCCAAACATATCTAGCAAGTACCCTGATATGGAAGAACAGAATCTGGGTCAGCTAGTAAAAATGGAAGTTACTAATCACATTGTTTTTGTAATTTTTACACTGAAAAATTACCTCAGGTGAGACATGTTATACATCTTTTTTTTCAGCATTTTATGACCAATGTGATGAAGTGGTCTACAAAGTTGTCATTTTAACATATAAGGTTCAAAATTTAGAATTTGTGAACCAATGTAAAAATAAACATGTTTAAAAGTATTAAAATTATCATTTTTTTAAATTTTTTTGAGGTAATGATTATTTTAACAGTTTTATTACATTCATTCATATTTTCTTCTTCTAACAATGTATATATTTTTATATTTATTGTATTCAAACAGAAGATATGCCATAAATTATATTTGTTATAATTTTTTTTAAATTCAAGATGGAATCCTGACAACCTAAATGTTAATAACATTACCAGGATCTTTTTCTAATAACATATATTTACCGTTATTTAATCCTTTATCCCTCTTCTCCCAAAACTCATTTTCTTTTATGACAAACTGAACAGCTTTGTCTTCATGAGAAATGATAATAGCAATTAACCTAACCTTAAGATGTCTAACCTCAGTATAATTAACAATAAATATAACTTTCCTCTTTAAGCTTTTATTTAAAACCAACTGAATGCCAACTTTCTCCTCATCATCAAATTACTAGATTCAATAGATGAAATTGTATCACAAACAATATTTTTTGAATGAAAAGGAACCTAATAAACTCATAGTAGCTTTTTTGTTGGGTTTTCTTTTACTTCAAACCTAAGTTCTTATATGGATTTAAACCAAGAAAGCTATTTTATAGGTGTTAAAATGTGAAAGAATGGCATTTTTTTTAGTTTCAGCAAACAATATTTTTTAACTTCTCCAGAGAGTTGTATATGTTGAATTAAATGTTTAATAACATCAAAAGATAAAATGTTTATCTTTATTTAATGGATATTACATCTTCATTTCTATTCATTATTATAATAACAATCCATATAAACTTTTAATTCAACATATACAAATATCTGAAAAAGCTAAAATTATTATTTGTAGCATGTTAGGAATGATGCTATGCTTTCACATTTTCACACCTATAAAAATGGCTTTATAGGTTTAAATTTATATAAGAATTGGGTTTGAATTAAAAGAGAACCCCTTTTACTTCAAAACCTAACAATAAAATGGCTATTATAGGTTTATGAAAAAACTTGATTAGTCTCAAAACTGTGGACTAGTAGTAATTGATAATTCCTTAGTAACATTTATCTTTATTTAATGGATATTATTTCCTCATTTCTATTCATTATTAAAATAACAATCCATATAAACATTTAATTTCACATATACAACTCTCTGAAGAAGTTAAAAATATTATTTTCAGAATGTCAAGGAAGATACTATTTTTTCACATTTTCACACTTATAAAAATAGCTTTCTGGGTTTAAATCCATATAAGAATTTGGATTTGAAATAAAAGAGAACCCTTTTTACTTCAGATATTCCTAACAAAAATATATTATAGGTTAGTGAGAAAAACTTGCTTAGCCTTGGGAATTATTAATTAGTAGTAATTGATAATTTCTTAGAAATATCAAAAATTAAAAAGTTTGTTTCTATTTAATGAATATTATCTCCTCATATCTATTCATTATATATATATATATATAGTGTGTGTGTGTGTGTGTGTGTGTTCCAGTGAAAAATAACTGATTCTCTCTCCAGCACAAATCTGAATCAACACATTTGTTAAATAGTGACATACTTTACTATCCATATAAGTAGTTTAAGATGCTAGAATATCTGCATCACGAATTATGACATGAAATGTGACAATATGTAAAATATCTTTGATGGAAATCTACAATGGACCAATGAGCTAACTTGTTTTAATTTGAACTAAATTGCAACTTCAACATTTGAAACTGTATATGACAGTGAAAGTTTGAGTTGGAACTATATTTCAACTGATTTTCAAGATTTCATAATAATAGAGAAAGTATTGAAGATGGCCCATAGCCAGACATATCACAAACAACTGGAAATAAAAAAAATCAAAATGTCAAAATTCTTTCAATTGGTCATTGTATATCTGTAGACTTATTGAGGGATATTTGGGTATGCTGCATGTGTTACTTGCTAACAATTAATCAAAATATGCCAGAATAGAACACTACAGAAATATATAACAAACCACAACTATGGATCCAGAATTATTGTTGAACATAATAATATATGATGGTGTGCCTTCAAAATGAGCCATTTATAAGATACAAGTGTCTGGAATGGATATTGTCAGAAGGATAAGCAAAAATATTGTAGATGTAAAGAAGATGAAACAAAACATTGCTCACATGTTTATCTACTGTAAAGGTATTATTCATTATAAATATATTTCTGAAAATCAGATGGTTAACACACTATTAGTTGGTCATTTTAAATTATTTGTGACCAAGTTGTGTGATAATACACAGAAGTACCCTAAATTAATCAGAATTTTATAATAAAAAATTGTTTATTTATTTTTAAATCTTATAAATATATTCTCTTTCAAATGACTATCTTTTGATGCAATACACCAGCCTAAACATGTTTTTCATTTTTCAAAGTAGTCCAGAAATACTTGCAAAGTAATGTCTTTTAATAAAAACAATGAGGATTGCCAATTCCTCTACAAGCTTTATGATAAATGCTTAGCCAGAGCCAGCACTTAAAATATCTCTGTCAGGAACCCCTCCCCAAACCCCTGACCATGGTTTCATGCTTTGGCACTCCTCAGAGAGGTGTCAGGGTAGGTTCAGACACTAGATCTAAAAATACCAACCCAAAGCCAAGCATTTAACTAAAAGTTATCTATTGAGTGGAAAATCTGAAATTTTCAGACATCTACAGAGATATTTTAAGTGCTGGTTCTGGCTAAGCATTTATCATAAAGCTTGTAGAGGAATTGGCAATCCTCATTGTTTTTATAACTTACAAGCTTAACAGATAGGGTCACATGATCTATGACTCTTATTTTGACTATTTAATGTCTTTTAATGTCTCTGTCATTTTTTCATTACTTCTACATCTGCAAAAAAAATGAGACATTCATGTGGAAAATTAAAAAAAATTTCATGAAGCAAGATCAAATGAATAGAGTTGATAGATAAGCTGCATCTTGCTGAATTTAATTAAAAAGTTTTTCACACTCAAGGTGATGATAAAGATTGCACTCTTTTATTTGTCACAAAACAATGTTTATGTTTTACTACACCACATAAATCTTTCAGAACTCGCAGATAAAATGCCTGACAGTTGTAAACTAAATTTGAGAGAAAAATGCCATTTGTGTAAAAAAAAAAAATTGGCATTGTTTTGAATTTGGACTTCATTTGTAATATGATTAGAGACATGGTAAATTTCATTTCAATTAAACCACTCATAAACTTGTGTTTGAATTATTATGGTTTTTAATTCATTAATTTGCTGATAAAAAATGAAATTTGTTTAATATCTTTTATTACTAAAAATGGTTGATTTTTCCTTATGACAAATTTATTGCTTATTTGTTGCAATAATTTATTTTGAATCATATTAGTGACATTATTGTTGTGACATTCATTTCAATTACTTATTAATCATATGACTTTAATTCAATAACTTCTCAGTGTACTGACTATTCAGTATTTTATCCTGTTTTCTGACTATCAGTTTTTTGGGTATTCACATTTTGGGCATGACTCATGCATGGAATATATAATACAAAATATAATTGAAATCTGTGTATTTATTCATTTCCTATTCCATGTTCATCACATAGAATTTTGATAGTTTTAGTGTTTTCATATTTGGGAAAACATTTTTTTTGGTGCCAGTATTAATTACTTTCCTTATTTTTCTTTAGAGCTGTGTTCTTCAACCCTTGGTCCACAGCCCGGTGCTGGGCTGCATAACTTTTCTGCAGGTCCGCATGCTAGATGGGCAGTAAAATGTTTGTAATAATAAATAATAAGAGTTTAAACTTTTAATTAATATAGCCAATTTTTATTTATTTTTCATCTCATTTTTACCCAATTAAAAAAAAAAGAAAACAGAACGAAAACAAAATCTAATCAATCTTTCATAAATTTTTTTTTTTTCTAGTTATCACAGATGTTTATGGGGGGGGGGGTAGAATTAAATTTTTTATTTTCTAAAAAAATTTAAAAAAATTTTTTATTATATAAACTCCATATATATATATAACTTTATCTTATATATTTAACATTGTTGTTTTGATCAGTTATAACAATTATGCTTATCTTTAAGAAAATTTATCTATATACTTCTGCCGGTCTGCGAAATCTTATCCTTATTTTTGCTGGTCCGTGGAACCTTATACTTATTTTTACTGGTCCACAGGTGTGAA
This sequence comes from Epiperipatus broadwayi, assembly GCA_028023455.1. Taxonomy (NCBI): domain Eukaryota; kingdom Metazoa; phylum Onychophora; class Udeonychophora; order Euonychophora; family Peripatidae; genus Epiperipatus; species Epiperipatus broadwayi. The sequence goes on from JAQFVV010006232.1 coordinate 5,339,055, forward strand.
AAGGTTGAAGACCACTGCTTTAGAGACTCATGTCTAATATTATTATATTTCATAATATAATAATCAAAACACTACATTTTAGTATTAATGTTGCAAATAAATATATACAAAACCAAATTCATAAATAAGCCTTGTCATATGTCTACTGCTTTAATAATATTGCATATTTGGATTTATTATACAAATCTTAATTTTATAATTTATTTAAGAAAGTCTTTGTAACAGATCTCACTTCATATTGTACCAGTCAAAACAGTATGCTCACTTAACAAGATTCAAATCCTAAGCAAAAGTACCTCAAATCCAATCATGCTTGAGATACACAGGTCAGGAGCAATCCTGAATTCTAACCTATTTGCCTATTCTTCGAATCTCTGACCCAATGAACAACAATCCTGATGATACAGTACAATTATTTTAATTCTGGGCCCGTAATCAAAGCGGTAGAGCATAAGATCAGACTGATGATCATGATCGAGATCAGAGTGGCCCAGGAATTACGTTTATGAATGTTATGCTTATTAATGCTAAGTTATTAGCTAAAGAAAATAGTATTCTAAATACTAATTAGAAAATAATAATTGAACAACAAACCAGGATTTACATGAAATATATATATTTAATAATATATTGAGAAAACGCATATATATATATATATATTACAAAAGTGTTTCACGCTGGGAATGATATTATACATTTACAAAACTTGGGGATTTGTTTTTATAAAATCCCCTTTACATTATTTATTTAATGAATATAATTTTATGGAATGTATTATTGCTTGTGCGGAGTTAATATGCCAATTTAATAACATTTTACTAACAGGACGTTGTGGATAAAATAAATATAAAAGATCGTGACAGGTTTAGTAGTAAATGATTTACTTGATAAACAGGCAAAATATACAATTTTAATCATTTATCTATCTTATGAAAACCATTATATGGCATTGTTTGGAAAAGACGTCTTTGGAATATATATATAAAAAACAAACAATGCGCTAAATTTACGAGAATAAATTATACAATCATTAATACAAATTAGATTTACGTCTATAAGAATTGATAAACATTTTTAAAGAAAGCAGTTTTAAAATCAATATACTGACTAATTAGCATGTTGGCGCATTTCAGAAATGAGTCATTATTTCCAACACCTAATGAAAAGTCAAACAGGCATAAATCCATTAACTAAAACAGTAACGATGCTAGCATGTAATAAAGAAATCTTGCCTACATGGCAGTTTTGGATATTCGATCATTTTTAAAAGAATATTTGAAACGAACTTAGATTTGATATGCCCACGCATTCTGATGAAGTGATATCGATGGAGAGGCTGGGTTTGAAAACCAGAGCCGGATGTATGGTCATCTGCAGCACATCAACCTCATAAGCCTCATGTTCACAGGGAGTATTGTCCCTGATTACGAATGATTTTGAAAACTAGTAGGTGGTGAGATTCGAATTCCGAAGTCCCCAAATGACAAAGCAATAAAGAAAATATGTGGACATACCATAAGTGAAAGGAAAGGTTGGCCGGCAGCATTATACATGTACAATAACTTAATATACTTTATTCGAAAACCTGTAAATGGTTTGACTCCTGCGCAATGATATATTTAAATAAAGAATCATTGAGAAAATTATACTAGAAAATAACACTTTAACTAAAACATTAAACTAATGAAATTTTATATTTAAATTTGATTCCCATATACATATTAAGGATTCCTTAGCCCTTTAGGCAAGAACAGAAAAGAAAGGACTAATTATATTAATCAAGGTTCACGATCTTTTAAAATGAAAATTTAAAGACAAATTCAAATAATAAAGTAAAATATGCATCCACAATAAAATATTTTAGATAAAAAAATGTGAATAACAGATTTAAATATAAAACCAACCTAGCGAGCAATTTCAATTTTAAATAAACAAAACTTTATCGATAGATTTTAAATGAAGCTCCCACTTCTTTCCAAATTAAACAATTATTTCCTCCTCTTTTCAAACTCACAAATTTGGTTATTGGCATATTAAAGAAAATAAATTATAGATATATTAAACAAAACAAGTTAAATATTAATGAAGCTGCACAAAGCTATATAACATAAATAAGTGTGAAAGGGCATAGTTAGAATTACATTATACGAGTAAGGGATTACAGAGACAGAATTTCAGAGGATAATTAATAGAGATTTATGAATTAATACACGAATAAAATGTGAGATCTTCATTATATCTTAGATAAACAAATTATTTAAGGACTTTATACTAAAGGCATCTCCACATTAAAGGTTACCTAAGGAAAGCGGCATAGCGGCGTTATTAGCAATCAGCAGTTGGAACAGTGATTATTTTGTATGGCCGGCTGGATAGAACATGGAAGTTGTAGGCAGACAGTTTTCCAAGAGAAGAGGAGAATAGTGCTTCTTTTCTACTCACAGTTCATAGCACTGAATTTCTGTTGACTTCTTAAAATTTTAAGGTCTTGAAACGCTTCGAAACTAAACTGACTGAAAATTAACTAAACTTAACTGACTAAAATCTAACTTCTTTTTTTCTATGGCACCTTTTATACAACCTTTAATCCTGCCCAGAATGCAATCTCAGTTGCCCACAGCTATCTCTGTAATCTCTTGATTAAATAAAAAACAACATTTAATTAGTAAAATATTTTTAAAACAGATAAGGCTGAAATACCATTTGATATATTTTTAAAGATTTGAAATCAACTAACAAAAGAATTGCTTATGATTTCAATTAGGATTTATAATTTTAATTAATGAAAGTGATCTGAATCTAGGTCAAGATAATTTCATATTTCGAGCCTTTCCCATTTTACCTTGTTTTTACATTCCAACATTTTAATTAAAATACATATATATATAAAAGATTTACAATTATATAAAGGAAACATCTAATTTTCAGCAATAAATATTAATAAATTTATTGCTTCGTTCATATATATATGCATCACGTACACTACTGTTTTACTTTACTAAAAAAAATTTTTTAATTTATTAATTTTTTTGATCAGTATGAATACAGTGTGTGGGTGAATGGCATATGTTTACAGTGACATCTGAATTACAGGCCCCACAGGAGGTTAGTGTAGATGGTGAAGCATGAAGCTCAACGATGATTAGATATCGACTGCTTCAATATATATGTTAAACTATCAAATGTTTATTAAGAATAAGATTTCTTTCATACAAAACTGATGATTATTAATACATCTACTGAAAACATACCTGACATTAACTTTTACATTATCATTAAACTTACTGTTGATATACATAGTGTGTTCCATTAAAAAGGTGACTAATGAAATGAAATACAAAAAAATATTTATGTTTTGACTTATTATTGTTTATTCCAAATAATCTCTTTATGACTCAATATACTGCTCAAAACAATTGTAATGCTATTTGAAGCACTTCTTAAAATCTCCCACAAGAATCCACTGCAGGAAATTGGTTGAAAGCTTATGGGTGTGCTCAATTGAACCACAAATTTTTGTAGGTATGAAAGTATAAAATAAAAATTAGTCAAATAATTTACACATCTTGAAATTTATTATTAACTAATAATGGTGACAAGTGGTGTGTGATACTTCTACAAATTTTCAAATGCCTTAATTTTATATTACTTTTTTAAATTTGAACAGGTATCTATCTCTGAATTATCATAAATATATCTTAATTCCCAAAAATCAAATTAGTTTGAATTTAGCTTATGCTCCTCTTTTTTGATTTAATGGTACTTCTACTGCTTATAGACCAAATGGTCATAATTATTTTTCAAATGATTATTTTCTGAGACACAATATTAAACTTATTATAATTAATGCATATAGTAATAAAAAGCAAATTTATTTCATTGTAATAAGTAATTGTAAGAAATCAATCAACTTGTTCCAGTTAAACAAAAATAATTTTATATTCCATTTTTGTGATTTTATGCCTTTTTTATATACAAATATTTTAAAATTTATTGTAAATAATACCTATAATAAAAATAATAAATTTGAAATATTTATATAAGTCAAATAAATACTCATCTTAAAATAAATGTGTGATGTTATTTCTAGTTCTAACATTATACCCATAGCAGGTTAATGCACCCATTGCAGGTTAATGCATTGTGTTGTTGCATATGATTGGAATTTGTTTTTGGTTACATTTTTAATAAAATTTATACTTTTTCTGTCTTTCTTAGCTAAAATTTTTAACAAAACCTCCATCATCATGGAAAACTTTTGCTTTAGACAAATTATAAGGATTCTGACTAAAAATTACACAAATAATTAATATTTTAAACTTATCTTTACAACCCTTTTATCATATAAAGTTGGTTGATAACTGCATAATGCATGAAATAATTTTTATATAGTAAAATAGTTTAGATTTATGATGTTAGAACTTTTTGCTTTTATAGAATTTGAATGAAAATTGAGTGAATACATATTTAACTAATGTAAATGTTTAAAAATATATTATTAATAATCTTTGTTATTACATATGATAAAAACTTTGTTTTTTATTATATACTATACTGTATAAACATTGTATTTCTTACTTTGTTTCCTACTTATGATGAAACTCATATTTATCTGATATCATAAATTATAGTTTAGATTATTTTGCAAAAATATTGAAAAAAAATTAGGTAATTACAGTAATCACTTTTTAGAATTATTTTAATTGCATTTTATTATGCTACAATTTACTGTGCAGTATTGTATTATCAAAGCATAATTATTTTATATATTGAATGAACACTGCATTGTATTATAGTTTCTTGGCATGAATAGTGCCATTTTATGTTGTGATGATATTGCTTTCATATAGTTACTATTCTATGTCATCATTAGTTTTATAAAATGGGTACAATTTAAATATTTAATAGACATTTAAAAAGTTCCATTTTCTTTCTAAAATGTCATTATAATATAATTAGTGGATCATTAATAGATTGTGAGTATAAATTGATGATGATTATTATATATAATTCTTTTATAGTTCTATCGTATGTGGTAAAGAAAGTGTACATAATGTTAAGTTATAATAATGTCTAAACATAGATTTTCTTTTAAATATATCAATTTAAATATGTATACAAAAAATGCTTTTGTTATTTTTTCTTATTTCAATTTAAAAATTAAATAGTTGCTTTAAAAATAAATTATTCTTTAAATTAAAAATATTCAAAGTAAGCAACTAAAGTGATTTATATTGAATAAAAGCTTTCTTTTAGTACTCATCCTGTACTAGTTATTTAGGTAATCGATGACAATTTTCAGTAGATCTAAATACAATTCAGTCTAACAATGGACAACGGATTCATTTATTTATACATATTTTAAGAAATAATGTTATATCATTTTTTTTGTATTTTTATATATTATATATTTAAAAAAAAATTAGTTGAGACAAAAACAAATCGTATATCAATGAATAAAATAAACAAACCCAGACTATTGATAAATGTATCTAACCCAGGGGTGGACAACTTTTTTCATTAATGGGCCAAATAAAATGTTTATATCATAATGTGTGCCAGAATAGATTAAACAATTTAACAAAAAAAAAAACAGAATTTAAAAATGTTATATTACTTGAATTACCAAATTATCAATGTATTTTTTAAAGAAATAAATACAATATTTTATGACTTAAATAGGAATCGATTATAGATAAGTACAGATAAGAACTACAATTTGGAATATTTTTATTGTTATGATAACAAAATAAATACAGAAAACAAAAACTTTAATGTGAGGCGTTAAATTTGGAATGTTCCTGATTTATGATTTCATCAAAATTGGAATTCAATTCATAGAACTGCTCCGAAATTTTCATCCATTACTCGTGACTAATTTCGCTCTTTTTACATTTTTGAATAAATAAAAATGTAGTATTTCGCATAAGTATGTCGATCCAAAGAATGTCAACTATTTCTGTGCATTATCCAGAATATTTTTAAACATTTCTGGATTTAATGAATCATAAAAGTCCATTATTGTTTTTTCAACCAATTGATTCTGTAATATTAATTTTGATTGTAAATTTATCAGTTTCAACTGATACAAGATGGTGCATCATTGACATTAAAATTAAATGTTGGATTTAATAAAGATAGATTTTTAGACATTTTCTGAAAATTATCGTACATCATTTATTATAGCCTCATATTTCTTAAAATCAGCTTTCAAGTTTTTTTCTCTTTTTTGTAAAATTAGAAAGTGTGTTAACTGTTTATTTTGAAATTATTGCAAAAATAACTTGGGTTTTCTTGTAAACGATGTGACATTTGTATACATATCAAAAATAAATAGTATTTTTCCTTGTAATAATAAATTTAATTCATTTTGATGCAAAAACATATCAATGGAAAAGAAAAAGTCGTTCAGTGATTGTTCATCTTTTAATTCACAAAATTCATTCAGTTTATTTTTAGCATTTATGAAGCTAACGATTTCATCTAACAAATCATGAAATCATTTTAACACTTTTACAAGACTAAATCATCTTATGTTCTTATAGTAAGGAATATCAGTAAAATCACATTCACGAAAAAAATTAATTACTTTCCTTAACACCACTATAAGAGTCTTCAGTTTTAAAACTCTTTTGCAAATGGTTTCTTGATGTATTATCCAATGTAAGAAAATTATTTTTTTTCCTGAAATATGCTTTATTTCATCGTTTATTTTTTTAATAATCCAATGTTTTTGCCTCTCAAACTAGGATATCCATCGGTTGTGATATTAACTTTTGTTCCACATTATACTATGTTTTTGCAAAGTTTCTTGAAGAGCTATATAAAAATCTTCACCAGTCATTCTATCTTTCATAGAATATGCGGAAAGTAATTTCTCCATAATTTCAAATCTATGATTTATACTTTGAATAAAAATTAAAAGTTGATTCATATTAGTAATGTCACATGACTCATCTAAAACCAGAGCATTTTAAGTACAATCTTCCAATTTTAATTTTAATTGATCACATAAATTACTTGAAATATCAATTTGCCTCACAAGAGTTCTTCATGATAGAGAAATTTTTTCAAACATTAGTTTTTTTATCAGGACATAATAATTCAGCAATATCTATCAAACATTCTTTCATAAATTCCCCATCAGAAAATGATTTACATTGTTTTGCAATATTATATGCTACAATGTAATTAGCTTTTGTCACAGTTCTATCTGCACTTGACAAAATTTTCAGAGTATTTTGTTGCTTATGCAAACTACATTTTAATTTTTCTGCTTCAATTTTCATTTGTTCTGGTGAAAATAGTTTATATTTTATGAAATATTTTATTAAAAACTGCATTTATAGATTGTAATTTTTTAAAATGAAAATAGTTTCATCACAAATCAAACAAACAACTTTATCATCTATATTTGCAAATAAATATCCGAATGTTCAATTATCATTGAAAATGCTGCAATTTTTCTTTGTTTTAATTGGCTCATTTTATAGGCTATAAATTATATTAAATTAAAAATTGTAATATATATAAAAGGTATAAACTTATTTATAAAATATCATGCACCAATATTATTTTTTTGAATAAGAAATTAAACCCAAAGAACTTCGTTTGATTGATGTTACAATAATAATTAGGAAATAATACTCTGATACTGTGTAGAATATAAAGTATTCTTTAAAAATAGAAATTAACATTATTTTCAATGTGATTCCTCCCATAATTTTATATTTTGTAATATAAAATTGGCTCTTTAGAAGTTATGATTAAATTTACTGCAAGTTATGATAAAAAATTTAATTTTTATAATTAGTATTTTATATTTTTCATGGCATTAGGATAAAGTTAATGTTATATGAATATTTAGAAACTGTGGTTTATAGCAAGTGTAATCAGGTATGGATTTCCAATATTTAAGCATTTACAGGGTGGTCCAAATTCAAAATCATCACAGGTCAGATGTGGCCTATGACCAGCTGTTACCCACACCTGATCTAATCTAATCTAAAATTATAATATGTGAGAATAACTATTTCATTTATATATATATATATATATGCTGTACTATATAACTAATGTTTAAACAATATTATTGATTTAACAATTTTAAATTTTTGTATTTCGCAGCCTTTTTGACTTATACTAATTGAAAAATTTATCATAGAAATCATTGTGATTTTGAGTTCTTTTATCCAGATTTTATTCACATTAGTAAAAATTTATAAAACCTAAAAATCTAAGGACAGAACTTGCAAAACAAAAAAATGCAGTCAGATATGATATGTGTGCAATAAAGAATAGAAATGTTGTTACACAAGCACACAAATTCACTGATTGTAAAACCATTCAAGTAGTACTGATTCAATCATTATGATAGTGACGAGCTTTTGCAGATTTCACATTCATCCAAGGTCAAAACAATACTCAGAATATGAAGTTAACATTCATAAACTTGGACTTTAATTTAAAGTATGGTTTTCTGTTACAGTTGAAGATTGCTTATTAGCAGAAAATAAAATGTCAAAATTAGAAGAGAGAACTATTTAAATGCTGAACTGCAATGTAATCACATATGTTTTTTTTAAAAAGCAAAATTTTATGAATTAATATTATTATTTTTATTTTTTTAATGAGACATAGAGTTTAACATGTATTATCTTAAAAATATGGTGGAAATATTTTGCTGATATTGGAGCAATCACCACAGAAGACAATAAATATTACTAATAAAGTAAATTCTGATGAATATAATCTTCAATTCAGTAAATCAATATGGAATTAGTGTTTTCTTCCCAACTGAAACTTTTGATGATAATGATGATATGAATTATTAAGAATTTCTTGTCATTAAAAAAACAAAACATGGAACAAATTTCAAAATATCTGAGATTTATTGAAATTTCAGGAGCAACATGGTAAGAGAGGAAGAATACATGTGAATAAGAAATGGGAAGTGGAAAGGAAAAATGGTGTGTATTCCAGGCCAATCTGAGATGCATGTCTTCATTGAGCATGGGTCACACACATTTGAATGATTAAGTCCTATGACAGAGGCTGAGAGGATGGGAGCTGGAGGATTTCCCAAGTGTCTGTGAGGAGTGGAGGTAGGGCTAGTTTGGTATCTCTGGTTTTGAGAGAGTGAATTAGATCCAATAGTTTTTGATTCACTGAGTGTACTCTCTGGTCAAAAATAATGGCACATCGGAACGAAGGAAAATGAGATACTGTAGCCTCATCACTAGTATCACAATATAATAGTACTAACTAATTAGATTCTTTATCTTGATTAATGTATAATAATATAAGAAAGAAATTATTATAAACTTTTGTAGAATACTTTATTGTATTGTAAAAAGTTAGGCTTTTATTTTTTCTAACTGTGAAAAGAAAGAAATAAAATAATTTCTTTGATTTGATATTTTAAAAATATGTTAAAGAAACTTGTAGTGTTAAATTAAAAGTTTCTTTTAATTGTATTTCCCCCCCTAAAATAGTGTAATTTGTAAAGATAATTTTTAAAGTACTTAAATATACATATTTTTTAAATTTAAGGCTATTAGATTTTGCAAAACTAATTATGACATTTAGAATATATTCTGAGTTGAATAAAAATTATAACTTGCTTGTCATTCTGTATTGTTAACAGTATGTCAATTTATTTCATTTTTTTTTTGTTTTTAAAAATGTTTTTTTCCAATAATAAAATTGTGTAGTAGCAAATAATTCTGTAAAATAGTTTAGTATTAGCAGTTAACAGCAGAATAATACTCAAAAAAAATAATACCCATGGGTAAAATGAATTAAGCATTCCCTTTATCATGGCTACTTGCAATTCTGTCATGACAATCAGCTAAAAATTTTGATGGATTATGGTCAATATAACTTTTATAAATGTGGGAAGAATACTAATTTGAAAATCTTATTTCAAGCATAACTACAACATACCTGGAAAGTGTATTGAAAATTCGTTTTTTAACATCAACTATAAATTATAGAGGAAGCTAATGGTGACTTCTGCTTAACAATTAATAATCCAAAATATCAATATATTTATAATTTTCCTAATACTTAAATATAATCATTGAATTTACATATATAGATTTAATATCAACTAAATTATTGTAAACACTTTTCATTTAAATCAAGAACTTTATTAGATAAATCATAACATATCATAAAAAATTATCAAGCAAATAAAAGCTTTCATTGAGCTTTAAGTGTTGAACTTACATAAAGACTCATCTGTTTTATGTAGAATTATAAATATAACATTTCCGAACTTATTTGTTTAATTTATTTATGCATTTTATTTCAAATTTATATATATTTTTTTTAATTTATAAACTATACTATTTGATACTTTTGATGTGACAGTTATATTTTAAGTAATATTTTGAAATATTCATTAAACCAAAAACTTTTTCATTTATATACAGAACTGGAACTAATTTATTAATTTAGATATTTTTTATAATAAGTTGAACTACTATTTACAAGTAGTGTTTATTTTGAAACACATTTTGATGAGATTGTATTATGTTTACAACTCTGTAAAGATCATATGTAATAAAATTATAATATATTGTAACAATTTAAATATTGATTGCCATTTGTAACAATATTTATCAATTAATATAAATATGTATTTGTAATTATTAAATTAATATAAAAGATATGTATTTGTAACTATAATTTGTAACTATATCAATTCATCATAGCATAGACAAAGAAAATATCAGCATTAAAGATTCTTGGTATTTATTTATATATTGGGGCAGTCATCTGAACAATAAAACATACTGGCCATTGTCATCTAATAAAAATAATATTAAATATAGCAACTGAATAAAAGTACCCACTGTGAGATTTCTGGAGTGCCTTATGCTTATCTCCAATACTAGGTTCTTCTAACAAAGAATCCTTCCTATCCTTCTTTCCAAATATATAAGACCATTCATGGTCATATGCACACCCGGGTGCTATTCATGACAACTTATAAAAAAATATATTTTATAAAACTAATATTATGAAGTTGGAAAGGGATGATATCACTCTTTATTCAGTTTAGCTAAGTACATGTGTTTTCCCATGAGCGCCACTAGATTGTTTTCAATCTAGATAAGTATCTATTTATAGTGTACTTGAGTTCAAACTCATTCAGTACATTTTTACTACACATGACTTGGATGACTATTGAACAAAATGACATTCTTACATTTTATCTATATTGATAAAATTACAAGATCCCAATATTACCAAAGTTTATACTATAGATCAAAGATTCTTATAGACATTGCTAGCTCATTAGCGTATATTGATGAACAGACATGTATAATCCTATTAATGGCTTCCAAACAAGCATGTGAAGACCATTATTGATATTGATGGCCATTTAACTAAATTATTTATCACAATAAAGGTAATAATGATGATGATGATAATAATATCATAATAATGATAATAATAGTGATATCACAACAATGATTATAATAGTGATGATGATACCAGCCATGGCTTATCAATAAACTCACAACAATAAATTCATCTTTATAAACTTATAGGCATCTATTAAAATTATCCTATTTCATACTGGGATTTAATAATACTAATGGTGATGATTGATCATCATGAATCTCTTTGCATAATATTCAATTTTATATAAACCCCTATTTACTAAAATATATTCATTACGCTAAACATTAAATTTAATGATTATAATTTATTAATGATGATTGATGGCGATCATAACTTTTATATAGTATTATTTGAAACATTTTTAACTAATAACATGATATCCATCTTTGATGAGGATGATCTAAATTCATGGACACAACACAATTTTAGCTTTCTATGTTGAACTATAATTATCAAAATTTGGTTATTCTCAAGCATAATCCTTAAATACTTAAATATCAACATTCTAGTTTACCTATTATTTTGCGGACGCTTAATATTTGCAAGTGATTGCTCAATATATACGAATGGTAATACTTAATAACTGCGAGCAATGATGCTGAATTAAAATGATAGAATTAAGAAAAAAGAAAAAAAAAACACAATATTCTTAATAATAACTCGGAAACCAATTAAGATATATAATTATATTTTATTAACACTACTACTCTTTCTTTCCTTCTTTAAAGTCAAATCGACAATTAAATAAATGGCTTATTAATATAAAAATTCATATAAGTATAAGCAAATAAACTTAATATATAGGTTTGTCACTTTTCTTGATATCTCAAAATAAGCTGACTTAAATCAATATTAGAAAAAAAATACATATTCTATAAATGCTTATTTAAGAATTTTCTTACTTATCATATCATAAAATAAATTTCAGGTGTAACTTGTATATGTCATTTCATTTCCATTCAAATGTAATGCCCTACTTTTCAATTTACCATTTTAAACTAATCATATATATAACCTATTCTTTGATGTGTTTGGATAAGCAGTTACACATTCACGCATTCGGTAATGTTAACATATATGTTTAAAATGTATACCCAAAAATCACATATATAAAAATATCTTTTTCTTTTGCAACCTTATAGCGAAAGAAAATAAAATACATATATTAATTTTTAATATGCAACAAGATAAAATAAAAATAAAAAACATTATAAATGCATATATCTATAGGTTGCTCATCATCATTAACATCTGAAGAACAATTAAAAAAAAACATTTCAACATTACAATATATAATAAAAAAAAATAATGAAAAATTTAAGTTTAAAGATTTAAACTATGTTTGTGCTATGTAGTGAGATATTGCAAATAACTATAGATAAACAAGTCTTTAATGTTTCTGTATCAAAAAAAAAGAAAATTGCTTTGACCAGTAAATTAAGGTTTACTTTTAATAAGTAAAAGAATAAAATCGGTTAAAGAAAGTTCATATTTACCCGTCTACTTTTTACTTCTTATTAATGTCCTGAATTTGAATTTTAGACTGCTTTTCTTTGCTCACCAACAACAACAACAAAAAAAAAGAAAGTTATTGCAGATACTTTTAAGATAATGCTGAATCAATTGACTTTGCTTGTTTCTTCAATTCCATTATTATTCACTGTTGATTGGCTTCCTTCTACCATTTAAAAAAAAAATTATTATAAGTACTTTGAATAAGTAGGTACCGGTGGATTTGCTTGTCTCTCTTCTTTAAAAAAAATAATTGCTGTTGACACTTTAGATGATTGAGGTAAATCAACAAAAATTTGATTTATGGCTTCAAACTTGGTTCTACATAGCTGTTTTAAATTTTCTTTTCCTCCCATTTCCTCTTCTCCATTGGTTTGAAGGCAATGAGCTTTTAATAAGACAGGAACTAGGAACAAAGCATTCCATATAGCTTGCGTGGTTGGCTTCAAAATTTATCATTTTGTTGGTTATTACTGGATACATGACTTCATAGACAGATCAGCGATTTTGACTCATTCTGTATTAACCAGGAAGCAGAAAAAATGGTTTAGCAATGCAGAGGCATATTATTATGCATAACCAAATATGTTAATATCATTTTTATAATTATTACTAACTTATAATAAATTCAATCTTGTTCCATTTCTCTCCTATTCTTTAATATTGCTTGAAAATTGCTTTATATAAACGCACATTTCATTTGCTCTTTTTTTTTTCAACTTTCAAGGAGTGAAAAAAAAAATTAAAGCGTTCACTCTCTTTTAAAAAAAAAATCCTGAGCTTACATTTCTGCTTAAGAATAATAACAAGGAAGGACCGACTGAGTTGAGTCTCAAAATAATAATCATAATTTGAGTGACTTTCACTCTAAAAAAATTTAAGACTGACTGATCATCTCTTTAAAAAAATTTAAGACTGACTGATTAAAAAAATTGTTTTAATCGTTTATATCGCGAAAAACATCTGGAAATCTTTATCTTAAAAAAAAATCAAAGCTTCACAAGTTTGACTTAAAATTGATGCTATCGTTATCTACATCAAAGCACCTCTTTTGTAAAAATAATTTTAAGATACAGATAACAACAAAGCTGGCCATCTATAGCCATCAGAAATAAGTGTAAAAGCATCTTTGTGTTTGTACAGATCTATTCATTGTTTCACACGTGTACAATTTTTATCTCCTAATCTAACAATTTTATTTCACACCTTTCTGATTTACTCTATTTTAACAAAATGAAAGTTAAATAAATTTAACACATATTATTTAATAAAAAAATATTATATAATAAATCATAAAAAGAACTGCTTATTCATAATAATAAATCTATACATATAAATCTCTGTATATATAAAAGAATAAAAAAAATTTTTTTTTTTTTTTTAAATAATTGAATACTGTATGTATATGTACATTTTGCCTCACCCCCAAACAAAAAAAAAAAATTTTGAATATAAAAAAAATTGCTTAGGTCATGAGTGCCATTGGTTTTAGGCTACGTACATTATATGTGCCTTTTACTCCTTCTGATGATTCTAGTACAAATGCATTTTCCCCTTTTCTTTCCTTTAGCATGAATGGCCCTTCATATATATTATAGAACTTTTTGAATGTATGCTTCTGCGGGTCGCTATTTTGCATTTGCTGATCGGAATCATTCCCAGGCCTACCTATGTTTAGTTTACTAGGTTTCATGGGATATTGTCGGCCTAATTGGTTGTTTATAATCCTAATGGTGGAGATCTTATAACTATATCTCTCCTCCATCCTAGAATAACCTTTCATTTTCCTTTCTGCAACTCCCAGGGCATCCAATAGGTCTGCCACTCTCATTGGGGAGTGCACATCATCCACTATCATATATATATTCCCAGGCATTCCTATGTTTGGTTTGCCAGGTTTTGTGGGAAATTGTCTGCCTAACTGGTTTGTTCCCATTCTCATATTGGAGACTTTATAGCCATAGCTCTCCTCCTCTCTATGATAACTTTCAGCTATCCTTTTGGTAGCTCCCAATGTCTCAAACTTGTCTGCTACATTTATATATATATTCCCAGGCATTCCTATGTTTGGTTTGCCAGGTTTTGTGGGAAATTGTCTGCCTAACTGGTTTGTTCCCATTCTCATATTGGAGACTTTATAGCCATAGCTCTCCTCCTCTCTATGATAACTTTCAGCTATCCTTTTGGTAGCTCCCAATGTCTCAAACTTGTCTGCTACATTTACTGGGGCATATACATCAGCAGCTATCTTTAATTCTAAGAAACTAGCTTTACTGACTACATCTTTCCTGAGGTCAATTTGTTCCTGTACAGTGGCTACCTTTATTTCTAGGTTATGTATCTCACTGTATATATCCTCTTTGGGATTACATTGTTCTTGAACAGCAGCTACCTCATCATTTTCATATAGCTTGATTACAGTCACACAACTCTTGACTTCTATCATACATATCTTTACATCCCATTTCTCTTGACTGGCTGTCCATGCCTTACATATATTTCTTTCTAGGTTTTCTATTTTTTGAGTTTGTTGACTTATATCTAGCTTCATTTCCTGAGCTTGTTGGTCTAGTTTATTATCTAACCTTTGAGATTGTTCATCAAATTTCTGATTCATTTCTTGTGATTGTTGATCAAATTTATTATCAAATTTCTGATTTATCTCTTGTGATTGTTGATCAAATTTATTATTTATCTGACTAAGTATAACTTGCAACCACTCTGGAGGGCCCTGCTTCTCTACTTCCATTCCCTCGATAGTTAATTCCTTTTCTTGCTCCATCATAAATTTATAAAATATTTATATTACTTATTTCTGTTTGATTTATTATATTCTGATTTATTCTGCTCTGATTTATTGTTCTGCTCCCTGATTTCCTATACATCCAGAGTCAAACACCTTTATCTATCCTCATATACCTTAAAATTTTCAACCACTCTTTCTCAGCCATAATTCTCCCCATCAATCTATCTATATCTTTAGTGCCTTTAATTAACTTAACCTCCATCATCACTCTTTTTCCTTTACCTATATATGATTGATAAAGTATGAGGTCATAGTACTATTTAAAACATTTATTTAAGAAAAAGCTATCTCTGCATATGTGTGTCCTTTTTATGCCATCATTTATCTAGTTTTTCATGCTTTTATAAAACTTAACTCTCTCTATGCTCTATTTTAATACACTAAGCAAAAAAAATTTACTTATATAACATATGTGCTAGATTTATAACAGAGTTCACATCTCAAGTTATTCATATACTCATCTATCCTTCTAGAGATCTGACAGATATTGACAGCCAAAAGAATGATTAGCAATTCACAATCATGAGATAGACAAAAGAATTCAATCACTGCACTTAAAGCACACAATGCTCCATGAACACTCAGATGATCACCCCAATTCAATCACTCTAAGCTACTACAACCCATAATAGTTTATTGCAAACATTGTTGCATTTCCCTGCTTGCGTCCAAGTCTTAGGGGCTTTAATTTGTCAAATACTGCCTTGCTTATTTTTAAAGTCTTAGAGGCAACAATTATATATCAGTAAAACAAAATACTGCCTTGCTCTCTCTGGAGTCTTAGAGGCGAAATATTATGTATCAGAAAAATTATGCCTTGCTCTCTCTGGAGTCTTAGAGGCGAAATCATGGCAGGCCTACTGTTAACTGCTTCATGATAAAACAACTGATATTATAATCTGGGTTGGAGCAGTGAATGAGATAAATCAATCACCAGTGGCATGAATACATCACATTCTCAAGGCAATGACAAAAATTCTCCATCCATCATCACAACCGTAACACAACCAACCAAACTCCAACAATCAAATATCCAATCCAACCTCCAAAATCATAAATTTTCTATAACACAAACTTTTCAAACATGAACAAAATCATTATTCCACACTTCAAGGCTATTAATATTTCTATGCTTATTTAATTGATAAGCAAAATATATATAAAAAAAAACAGTGTTATTAACTTTAACACATTATAAGTTGTGATATCATTATATTTTAAAAATTGAAACTAAGCTCTATAATGACTGTATTCATTTATCATCATCAAAAATGCAATAACAGTAATCATCATCATCTAAACATCAGGCCAAAATATTTGTATACACTAATAATAAAAAAATTGCACAGAAAAAAAATATTCTTTTTTTTTTTTTTTTTTAAACTATACATCTGTCATCACTATATACTACCCATCTCTCATGTATGTGGGGTATTTCAAGCCATTATTTGGCTTATTTCGAGCCCTAGTTGGTGCGCCATTTGTAACAATTTTTTATTGTTACAAATTATACATCTGTCATCATCATATACTACCCATCTCTCATGTATGTGGGGTATTTCAAGCCATTATTTGGCTTATTTCGAGCCCTAGTTGGTGCGCCATTTGTAACAATTTAAATAAATCAATTGCCATTTGTAACAATATTTATCAATTAATATAAATATGTATTTGTAATTATTAAATTAATATAAAAGATATGTATTTGTAACTATAATTTGTAACTATATCAATTCATCATAGCATAGACAAAGAAAATATCAGCATTAAAGATTCTTGGTATTTATTTATATATTGGGGCAGTCATCTGAACAATAAAACATACTGGCCATTGTCATCTAATAAAAATAATATTAAATATAGCAACTGAATAAAAGTACCCACTGTGAGATTTCTGGAGTGCCTTATGCTTATCTCCAATACTAGGTTCTTCTAACAAAGAATCCTTCCTATCCTTCTTTCCAAATATATAAGACCATTCATGGTCATATGCACACACTGGTGCTATTCATGACAACTTATAAAAAAATATATTTTATAAAACTAATATTATGAAGTTGGAAAGGGATGATATCACTCTTTATTCAGTTTAGCTAAGTACATGTGTTTTCCCATGAGCGCCACTAGATTGTTTTCAATCTAGATAAGTATCTATTTATAGTGTACTTGAGTTCAAACTCATTCAGTACATATTTATTACACATGACTTGGATGACTATTGAACAAAAATGACATTCTTACATTTTATCTATATTGATAAAATTACAAGATCCCAATATTACCAAAGTTTATACTATAGATCAAAGATTCTTATAGACATTGCTAGCTCATTAGCGTATATTGATGAACAGACATGTATAATCCTATTAATGGCTTCCAAACAAGCATGTGAAGACCATTATTGATATTGATGGCCATTTAACTAAATTATTTATCACAATAAAGGTAATAATGATGATGATGATAATAATATCATAATAATGATAATAATAGTGATATCATAACAATGATTATAATAGTGATGATGATACCAGCCATGGCTTATCAATAAACTCACAACAATAAATTCATCTTTATAAACTTATAGGCATCTATTAAAATTATCCTATTTCATACTGGGATTTAATAATACTAATGGTGATGATTGATCATCATGAATCTCTTTGCATAATATTCAATTTTATATAAACCCCTATTTACTAAAATATATTCATTACGCTAAACATTAAATTTAATGATTATAATTTATTAATGATGATTGATGGCGATCATAACTTTTATATAGTATTATTTGAAACATTTTTAACTAATAACATGATATCCATCTTTGATGAGGATGATCTAAATTCATGGACACAACACAATTTTAGCTTTCTATGTTGAACTATAATTATCAAAATTTGGTTATTCTCAAGCATAATCCTTAAATACTTAAATATCAACATTCTAGTTTACCTATTATTTTGCGGACGCTTAATATTTGCAAGTGATTGCTCAATATATACGAATGGTAATACTTAATAACTGCGAGCAATGATGCTGAATTAAAATGATAGAATTAAGAAAAAAAAAAAAAACAAAACACAATATTCTTAATAATAACTCGGAAACCAATTAAGATATATAATTATATTTTATTAACACTACTACTCTTTCTTTCCTTCTTTAAAGTCAAATCGACAATTAAATAAATGGCTTATTAATATAAAAATTCATATAAGTATAAGCAAATAAACTTAATATATAGGTTTGTCACTTTTCTTGATATCTCAAAATAAGCTGACTTAAATCAATATTAGAAAAAAAAATACATATTCTATAAATGCTTATTTAAGAATTTTCTTACTTATCATATCATAAAATAAATTTCAGGTGTAACTTGTATATGTCATTTCATTTCCATTCAAATGTAATGCCCTACTTTTCAATTTACCATTTTAAACTAATCATATATATAACCTATTCTTTAATGTGTTTGGATAAGCAGTTACACATTCACGCATTCGGTAATGTTAACATATATGTTTAAAATGTATACCCAAAAATCACATATATAAAAATATCTTTTTCTTTTGCAACCTTATAGCGAAAGAAAATAAAATACATATATTAATTTTTAATATGCAACAAGATAAAATAAAAATAAAAAACATTATAAATGCATATATCTATAGGTTGCTCATCATCATTAACATCTGAAGAACAATTAAAAAAAAAACATTTCAACATTACAATATATAATAAAAAAAAATAATGAAAATTTAAGTTTAAAGATTTAAACTATGTTTGTGCTATGTAGTGAGATATTGCAAATAACTATAGATAAACAAGTCTTTAATGTTTCTGTATCAAAAAAAAAGAAAATTGCTTTGACCAGTAAATTAAGGTTTACTTTTAATAAGTAAAAGAATAAAATCGGTTAAAGAAAGTTCATATTTACCCGTCTACTTTTTACTTCTTATTAATGTCCTGAATTTGAATTTTAGACTGCTTTTCTTTGCTCACCAACAACAACAACAACAAAAAAAAGAAAGTTATTGCAGATACTTTTAAGATAATGCTGAATCAATTGACTTTGCTTGTTTCTTCAATTCCATTATTATTCACTGTTGATTGGCTTCCTTCTACCATTTAAAAAAAATTATTATAAGTACTTTGAATAAGTAGGTACCGGTGGATTTGCTTGTCTCTCTTCTTTAAAAAAAATAATTGCTGTTGACACTTTAGATGATTGAGGTAAATCAACAAAAATTTGATTTATGGCTTCAAACTTGGTTCTACATAGCTGTTTTAAATTTTCTTTTCCTCTCATTTCCTCTTCTCCATTGGTTTGAAGGCAATGAGCTTTTAATAAGACAGGAACTAGGAACAAAGCATTCCATATAGCTTGCGTGGTTGGCTTCAAAATTTATCATTTTGTTGGTTATTACTGGATACATGACTTCATAGACAGATCAGCGATTTTGACTCATTCTGTATTAACCAGGAAGCAGAAAAAATGGTTTAGCAATGCAGAGGCATATTATTATGCATAACCAAATATGTTAATATCATTTTTATAATTATTACTAACTTATAATAAATTCAATCTTGTTCCATTTCTCTCCTATTCTTTAATATTGCTTGAAAATTGCTTTATATAAACGCACATTTCATTTGCTCTTTTTTTTCAACTTTCAAGGAGTGAAAAAAAAAATTAAAGCGTTCACTCTCTTTTAAAAAAAAAATCCCCGCTTACATTTCTGCTTAAGAATAATAACAAGGAAGGACCGACTGAGTTGAGTCTCAAAATAATAATCATAATTTGAGTGACTTTCACTCTAAAAAAATTTATAACTGACTGATCATCTCTTTAAAAAAAATTTTAAGACTGACTGATTAAAAAAATTGTTTTAATCATTTATATCGCGAATTTCAACCAAAGAAAAAAAAAACATCTGGAAATCTTTATCTTAAAAAAAAAATCAAAGCTTCACAAGTTTGACTTAAAATTGATGCTATCGTTATCTACATCAAAGCACCTCTTTTGTAAAAATAATTTTAAGATACAGATAACAACAAAGCTGGCCATCTATAGCCATCAGAAATAAGTGTAAAAGCATCTTTGTGTTTGTACAGATCTATTCATTGTTTCACACGTGTACAATTTTTATCTCCTAATCTAACAATTTTATTTCACACTTTTCTGATTTACTCTATTTTAACAAAATGAAAGTTAAATAAATTTAACACATATTATTTAATAAAAAAATATTATATAATAAATCATAAAAAGAACTGCTTATTCATAATAATAAATCTATACATATAAATCTCTGTATATATAAAAGAATAAAAAAAATTTTTTTTTTTTTTTAAATAATTGAATACTGTATGTATATGTACAATATGTTAGCTATTATTGTTATTAAATAAATATTTTATTATTAGAACTCCAGCTTTAGCTTTTTTTTTAAAAGTTTCATATTGTTTCTAAATATATAATTTGTAGTAGGATTGTATTTTTTATAAACTAAAGAAGTTAATGTTTCTACTGACTGAGCTGTGTAGCTTGTGTGTATCATGTATAAATGTGTGTGATTACTTACATATTATTTTTTTGCACAAAATAGATAATAATCACTAATAAAAAAAAATATAAGTTTAGTTAAATTAGTCATTAATATATATGCCTGTATATACTTAAATCCACTTTGATTAATCAATGATTACAAAATTCTCATTCCTGTTTTATGATTACATCTTCTTCATATCATTACATAGTTAGCAATTCATTCTATCAACTGGGATAAAAAATTCATTATTGATGCATACAATACACACAATTTTATACACCTTTAATATTTTGCAATTCAATGTTAGGTTCAAATATATTTACATCTGCAATAATAAAAAGACAGAGAATTTCATACAATGTAATCAGCTTAAAATTTGGAAGCTACTATCGTAAATTATATTTCGTTATGATTAGTTATATATATATATGTGTGTGTGTGTGTGTAGTTTGGAAAAAAAAATATTAAAAGGAGAAATGTCTATATAAACTCTAAATAATTTTACTAACAAAATATTTGAAATTAAAGATATGTATAAATTGTCATTGTGATAATTGACATAGGTTGCCTAATAAAATAAGTAAAATCAAATTCAATAGAATAGAAAACTTAGAATAACTAACATAAAAAGCAAAATGATAAGAGAGGAATTCTGGTCTAAGTGTATCAATTTATAATAAAAAGTGATAAATATAAACAAGATGAAGAAGTCATGAATAATTTATGAGAAATTTTTAAAAAAAAATTGTCTCAGAAAGATAACTCATGAAACTAAAATTGCTTAGAAAAGTGAAGATTTTAAAAGTGAGGAAAACACCATTAAAAAAAAAACAATTTAAAGATAAGTCTAAAATTAGTTTAGATAATATTTTTTTTAATCCTGGTAGAAATATTATAGAGAAATTTAAAGTTAATAGAAATGGTATAAAAGAACATAAATCGATGCAATAAATATTCAAAGTGATATAAAGGAATCATTTTTAGATAGCTTTAAAATTGGTAGCAAGTTATTAAACAAGAATAATATGTATCTAATTTCGTTTTAAATATGAGAAGAGGATTAAGCATTCAAAATAACGAGATATAGAAATATAATTGTAGAAATTATGAAGTTTAGAGTGATCATGATAGCTGCATGGAAGATTATGTGTTATCTAAAAATGAAATTAAGCATTTATTTCATTGGGTTAGTAATCTCTTAGGATATCATGTGATTTCAAATACAAGAAGGGATTTAGTTAATCTAAAATCCAACAATTTGTTGCTATGTTTATTAGTGAACTAAACTACAAAGAGGAAAGGAATCAGGAATCAATTTCCTACACATTTGCCTAAGTTAATATTTTTTTAGAACTTTACTAAGCTCAAAAGCCAACCAGAAACATTTAGCTCTCATTCAGGACATAAAGCAATATATATATATTACTTTTAGTTTTATATTTTTCTGATGATAATTGTTCTATTTTTCCTTAGTTCTAATTTTTTAGCTATTCCTGATCAAGATATTTCGGCTTAGGTAGTCCTTAACAAAACACAACTCAAAGTATTTAATGCATTTATCTGTCATTATATTTGATTTTTCCTTTTTTTTTGTAAACATAATTAAAGAAATGTAAAGAATTGAAAGGTACAACTAACAACGGAATAAACCTCAAAAACTGATAGAATCAAGTGATATAATTTATTGTTATATATAAAATAATTATTTCACTCTGGAATCGAATTTATGTCGCACGTTTGTAAACACAATGTACGTGATAACCTGGATAATGAAAACTACTCATAACTTAATTATTTAATTTTATTGAAAAAAAATGTATTTGATTTTTTAATCATTTTTTAATACTTATACTACACATATAAAAAGTCTCAAAAGTTTAATCTTTCCAACTACAAGCAGTTTCCAAACAAAATATTTAAGCCATTTAAATTATAGGAAATCATAACCAGTAATTGCTACTCAAAGTGATTATTAATAACTTAAATTTTGATTATAATTCTTACTAAATTCACCAGGGATCACCGTATTATTTCGAATCCAATCCATTATTCTTCCATAAATTGTAAAATTGAATCAAAAAGGAGGCATTGTAAAGTATTATTAGTGAAGTATTACATTAAATTAAGTAAATTAAGACATAGTAAAGAAAAACAGAATAATTAGAAAAACCAATAGCGAATAATTTCCTCGAGACAGCGTGTAGCAATATGTTTTTTAAACGTTTTATTCGCTATTAAATATTACATATCGATTTACTTTTTGCAAAATAATTAAAAGTGAAAATGGAGAGATATAATTTACTATTAGATAAGTTATTAAAAGCTGTTTTACTACTTTAATTCAAACTTATAATTATATCTTTAATTCTCAATTCAAATGAAATTGATATAACTAGACAATAGCTATTACGA
The DNA here is from genome assembly GCA_028023455.1 of Epiperipatus broadwayi. Taxonomy (NCBI): domain Eukaryota; kingdom Metazoa; phylum Onychophora; class Udeonychophora; order Euonychophora; family Peripatidae; genus Epiperipatus; species Epiperipatus broadwayi. The sequence continues at coordinate 5,362,755 of JAQFVV010006232.1, forward strand.
TTAACAATAACATTCGCTATGGCTTTCTACTTTGTAAATACAATTTACTTTACTTAAAATATTTTTTTACCATGTAGTCTCTTTTGTATATGCATATATATATATATGACTAGTAAACAAAAATATCTAAAAGATAATTAATTAAACAGAATGATCTCACCAAATGTTATCAAATGCCACAAATGAAAAGAAAATCTTTATATAGAAAAAAAATTGCTTTGAAAGATCTCATCAGATGGATGTAAAATCTGTCATTACACATCAATAATCTTTCACTTACATCATAATTATTTAATATTTAATGCAGAGCAAAAGTAATTTTAAAGCAAGTTGAAACTCAAATGTTCCTAAACAATATAAAATATAGCGCTAGATTCGATCTGGCAAAGTAAAAATATTCGCTCTATTTACAAGGATCTCATATATATATATTTAATGATTATAATTCTTATGTAACATAAGATGATGTAGTTTATTAAGTAAAGAGGGCAGCCTTAGTTAAATATTATAAATTAACATTATAATTTTCTACTTCCACTTGTTCTATGGTGAGTTACCAATGATGTACAATTTGATCTAAAAAAAATAGATTGTGGAAAAAAGTGTGAAATATTTCAAATTTCGATATATTTAATTTTTCAGTAACTTTTGTGAATATGTGCATGTGTACATAATAATTAAAGTATTTGATATTGCAAAAACATATAGGATTTTTTTTCGCATAAGTGCTAATACTTTAATAATTCAACAGACATAATTAAAAATAAAAAACCAAGAATTTAATTATGCTATGGATTAAATTTGCTTAAATAATATATGTTTGTATTGAATTTTGCACTAAATAATAAATACTATTGTTGCAAATAAAGTATGATTATAATTACTAGACAGATGATATAAAGATTGTCAAATAAACTTGAATTACTTATTAATGGACATTCACATCTAATTAATATGCAACTTAAATTGGATATTCAATATTTAATTATTCATTTTTTATTTTCCTCCCCCCTCCCTTCCCATATATTAATAAAGAAAAGAAGACTACTCAATAAGATAAAAATATACAGTAGATTAAAGTATTTATTTCACTATTGCCACGATTTACCATATTTCTAGTATATAACTAAATTATTGAGAATATTATATATTATTATTTTCAAACAAACTTATTTGTTGTTTCAAATTAATAGCGTTTACCTGATAATTCTTGGCCCAGATTGGACAAACCAACTAGTGTAATTGATTTAGTTCCACGAGCCAATTGTTACAGTTAAATCATAAACTTCATTATACCTATTAAATTATTAACAAATCCTTGTTGCTATGTATAAAACACAGCACAAAGTACTTTTCATTAATAAAATTCAAGATGATGTAAAAGTAGCTATGTTATTAGTCTTTATTGTTTTGAAGGTTATAAAAATAACAAACCATCTATTTAAATCAGAAAATCTCTCTTACAATGAAGTAGTAGAAAAATTATCTTCATATTTCTCCCCAACTTCTTCAAAGCACTTTATATTAGAAGTAGTCATCAGGGGAATGGTGAAAATTTTAAAGAATACTATGTATCCTCACAAATTAACAAAAAAATTGTCTCTATGAACATTATGTGAAAGATCTCTTTTGGAACAATTCCTTTGAGACATGTCAGTGCATAATTCAGAAAACAATTCTTAGCAAATTCTGACTTAATATACAAGGAATCGATTAAAAAAGGCATTGATGTGACTATTGTTTTGCCACAAGTTAGAGAGTGTACTAAAGCTAGGATACTGATTTACTCAGCTACCTAAATTTCATTTTCTCTTTTCATGAAAATTTAAACATTGGTGTCATAAAAGAATATGGGATAAGTAATCAACCAATTGAAGATTCTTTGGATTTGGAAAAGGGATTTATCACATTAATACTACATAATTTACAAATTCAATGTGTAATCTAAAAGTTCTTATTAATATCTTTTATTGGCAAGTCTTTTTTTTTTTTTAGTAAACTTTTACTTTTTTTTTTAATTTCTTCTTTGGATTTGAGAAAATAAGAGTCGGGAGAAAATGGGAATGGGAGAGGGGGAGTGAAATATGGGCAATTGTAAGTGCTAAAGACTGATTCTTCTTTTTTGTAATACTACCTAATATTGACTTACAAAATGAATTACTGTAAATAATTTCAAACAACTTTTTTTTTTTGTAATTGACAAATTGGTTTGGAATTTTTATTCTTAACATTTTTAAAATTAATTTTTTATTTGCTTTTTAAATGTAAGAGTGGAGTGAAAAATATAATCAGTTATAGAAAGGTTGAAGTATTGTCGACTTTTCTATGAAAACAAAAATTGTCAGCCGCAATTCAATTTATATTACAAATAAAACAAACAATCCAAATAAAGATAAATTGATATTAAAACAGGCAAAACTCTCCATACAGTATTGCCACTCAGTGCAAGCCAGAGTAATCAATGGATCCTGCCTAATAGGGTAGTGGTAGCTATGGTTATTAAAGAACCAAAGACACCAAAATGTATAGGTACTGAACTGAGTTCAGATCTATATGACTATATAAGCTAATGAGCTTGGATTGAAAATGTTTTCAATTTAAGACTCACAGTTTTGTAGTTAAGTAGAGATAAAAAAATGGCTGCTGGAGGGTTGTATTAGATCCTAAAATCTAGGTGCAGTGTCCTCAGGTCTAAGGATCCTTATTGATGAAGTACACAAGCCAGAAACTAGTCTGGGGGTATTGGATGAGTAGGCACTAGATAGGGATTTTATGCACAAGCCTTCTGGCATCCATTGATTACTCTGTCTTGCACTGAGTAGCAATACTGTATGGAGAGTTTTTCCTGTTTTAATAACAGTTATAAGCAAGCAAAAGAACTAGTGATCATGTGATGTTTATTGGCTAAAAATAAATTGACTGGCTTTAAAACAATCATAAGAAATTAATAGAAAAAAGGTTAAAATGAAACTTTTTTCTGAAGATCCCTACTGCTATCCAATAGTTTTCTTTTACTTCACACACACACTCACACAAAGAATCACCACTTTGTATGGACGAGTAATTTGGCAGTGTGGATGGACAATAATTCCCTCTCCCTTAGCTTTCTTTTCTTCATTCTAAACAGCCCAAGATTTAAATGAAGAACATAAGCTTTATTTTTACTTTAAAAACTTTTTTCTGAAGATTCCTACTGCTATCCAATAGTTTTCTTTTACTTCACACACACACTCACACAAAGAATCACCACTTTGTATGGACGAGTAATTTGGCAGTGTGGATGGACAATAATTCCCTCTCCCTTAGCTTTCTTTTCTTCATTCTAAACAGCCCAAGATTTAAATGAAGAACATAAGCTTTATTTTTACTTTAAAAACTTTTTTCTGAAGATTCCTACTGCTATCCAATAGTTTTCTTTTACTTCACACACACACTCACACAAAGAATCACCACTTTGTATGGACGAGTAATTTGGCAGTGTGGATGGACAATAATTCCCTCTCCCTTAGCTTTCTTTTCTTCATTCTAAACAGCCCAAGATTTAAATGAAGAACATAAGCTTTATTTTTACTTTAAAAAAAAAAACAATTAAAAATCTCAATTCAAATTAATAACTCAAAGTGTAATGTTTCCATTTTTTTTTTTCAATAAAAATATTTTTAGCAATACCAATGAAAAAATTAAAGTTTATTTTTAAACTAATTTTTAAAAAGAAAAAAAAAGAATTTATTGTAACGCATGGTGGTGGGAAAATGTTTCCTTTCTATCTATTAGTTTTCTGTTATATTTTTAACTATTTACAAATGTAGAATTTTAGATAATAAAGTATGTTGAATCTTAAATTTATCACTTAGTTATCACAGAATAATTTCGTGATATGGACACAGTGTTTTAAAAAAAACAAAGAGAAAATCGGTTATTGGGTAGCTAAGTACATCAGTTCCAAAGTTAGTCTTAGTTTAGCTAGTATTTAGTCTTTCAAAAGACAATAAAATCAATGCGTGAAAGAAATTCAAACAAGATAAATGCACCAATCAAATTGACTGTTATTGCCACAGAACATATATATATAGCAAGCTTATAAATGCAAATGAAACCAAGAACAGTACAAAGAAAGAGCTTTGCTAGTTGCTCAACAAGCTTTGTAATAAATGCTTAACAAAAAAAAAAAGCATTTACAATATCTCTATCAGAAACCATACCCAAACCTAGACCAATGATTTCATGCTTTGGCACTCCTCAGTGAGGCACTAGAGTAGTTTCAGACACTAGATCTAAAAATAGCAACCTAAATCCAACATTTATCTAAGAATTTACCATTGAGTAGAAAATCGGAAATTTTCAGATGCTTAAATGTCTTCAACACAGCTATCTAACTCAAATAATTATATGGTGCTGAGAGATCTTCAGCCAGACCATATATTGGTAGTCTTAGCAATATAACATCACTTAAGACTTAAAGCAAAGACTATAAATAGTCAATAAAAAATTTGAGTCATATATCACATGACACCATTTCTTTTTTAAGCTTGTAAAATATTAACAAAGAGCTTTACTAGTTACTGAACAAGTTTTGTGATAAATGCTTAATAAGAGAAAGCACTTTAAATACCTCTATCAGAAACCACACCCAAATCCAGACCAATGGTTTCACGCTTTCACACTCCTCACAGACATGCTAGGGTAGTTTCAGACCCTATATCTAAAAATACTAATCCAAAGTCAGCATTTATTTAAAAGTTAACCATTGAGTAAAAAATCTAAAATTTTCAGACACTTAAATGTCTTGAAACCCAGTTATCTAATTCAAATAGCTATATGAGGCTGAAAGATTTTTATCCAAACCATATATTAGAAATCTTAGCAATATAAAATCACTTAAGACTTAAAGCAAAGATTGTAAATAGTCAATAAAAACTAAACAATAGAGTCATATATCACATGACCCCCATTTATACTTTAAGCTTGTATAATATAAACAAAGAGCTTTGCTAGTTGCTGAACAAGACAAGAACAATACAATTGCAAATTTAAGGGTCACATAGTGGCAGTTGCCATAGACTTAAATCAGAGAAAACTGGTAAGAACAATACTAAAATTAAAAGCAAGAGACTCAGGAATCAAAATGACTCACTTTATCACTGCTTATAAAGAGTAAATGTTTGAGACTTGATGTTGATAGTAGTAATTCAGGTATCTTTTTAATATTCTTTAAAGATTGAAACATTTGCATAAATTTCCTCTTATAAGAAAAACTCACCTGCCTTAATGATGTAAACGGCAATGTACTGAAGATTAAAGAAATAGCAAACATATAGAATAAGTTTTAATAACAAAGCTTATAATTTACCTATTGTTATGATCCTCAAGGAAATAAAACTGCTTTCTGATTAAAATGAATTCAAATCAATTTGAATCAGCATTCACATTATTATAAGTTTGACATCAAGAAGAAAATTCATAGTAAGATTTCCAACCGATTTAAATAAAACGGAAAGAAATTAAAAGGCAAACCTGTTTCATATAGAACTTGAAACAAATATAACTCCGGTTATTTGCAAAGCCATGTAAAGTATCTTTTACAGATACACAAAAGATTGAGGAAGTATTGATTAAACAAAAATCAGAAAACCAAAAAAGCGCTTCCTGGAATATAACAACTGAAATATCCTAGCTTCTTTAATCACATTAATGAAAATGATGACCAATGAAAACAATTTACCTAAATACTTTAACGATTATATTTTTAATAATAAAATGTGTAATTGTACAATAATTGGTATTTTTTTTTGTGAATTTTTATCTCTCATTTTATGTAGTGAAAGGGGGGGGGTATCATATACATGTAATTCTATAATTGTGGTTTGCTCACATGTAATGAAGCTAAAAAATTGTAGTAATTAATAAACTTAATTAATAAACTGAGCGCTTTCATGAAATCTTTATTCCCACAATCATATTGCATTGTTAACTGTGAAAAGTTTGTGGAAAAGCTTTATGCAAATGTATGTAAATTGGCTAAAGCATCCATTTCTTGAAAATGCGGAGGCAAGCTTCTCTTCTGTTTATTGCTGTCAGATCACTTGCTATATAGCAAGCTTCTTTGACTTTGCATTTTCCATCATTTCTTTCTGTGCAGATCATTATAATGGTTGTCTGTTGAAAAGTGTGACCTGTGGTTTTTTGTGTTCTGCAAATATATAACTTTATTCTATTTTAATTTTAGTTCTATTATATAGGTATCTGTGCTGAGAAACTCTATTGTCGATGTTAGTCTTAGTTTCCCCATAAATATTACTTGAATTAATTGTTAGTCAATACTTATAGCCATTTAATTAATTTGCAACTTAAATTGAATATTTAATTATTCATTTCCTGCTTTGTCCCTGTCCCCCACACACTATTATTTAATAAAGAAAAGAAAACCACTCAATGATACAGAAATCTGTGTAGAACAAACACAATTATTTCATTGTAATATATACTGTAGAATATAACTTTGTGTATGTAATTGTGAATATTATATACATATTAAATTATTATTTTTAAGCAAACTGATTTGTTATTTGGAATTAATAGTATTTGCCTGGTCTGAAATAATATTTAGTCAAGAATGATAAACTTTTCAGATAAAAATTAATCCTAACGGAAGACGGTTTATTTATCATTCTAAAAGGATTGTTTATGAATAACATTTAGCATATGAAATTCTAATGTTAAATTTTATAGCGGTTTGCCATTGCATTTATGTTATTTATTAGAATATTATATATACATATAATGTAATGGTTATATATTAAACCAATAAATCAATTATCCTCTTAATTAAATGAAAATCAAATCTTATACGAATGATCTAATTTCTATAATATTGTCTACAATGGAGATGAATTCGAAGGCTGTTCACTCTTCACATACTTACCATTACCATATTTTAATATTTCGATTATCAATTTGCATAATCAAATGTGTTCAATTGATATGATTTGCTTATTCTGCACCATGATTATCAAATGATAAATCACTTTCTTAATCAGTCCACAAAATCATTACTTTGTCACCCTGATTTATATTTATTTCACAAGTTTAAACTAATATATTTTAGAGGGCACTGACTTTTAGTCTCTGAAAAGGGCTGTCATTATTTGGCTTAAAATTGTACCCCTTATTTTTTTGATATCATAATCCAAATTCCTAGCATAATTGGTGAACTTTGCATTAGACAAAGCTATCAGGCACATATATGAAAATTTGTAGTTTGAAATAAAATATATAAACAAAAATAAGAATTATAGGAATACAAAAACAGTTGAAATTAATGACAAAATTTTAACAATAATATCATGAGAAAACTATTATAAGTTAGATAGAAGTCCAAGCAAAACATTTAGAAAGAGTAAAATAATATTTACAAACATATTTCTATTATTAAATTTAATACAGAAATAATTAGGAAATTTTGTTAAACAACTTGTTATTGCTATGTTTTGAGATATCTATGTGGCCTACTTACTATCCTCCAGTTCACTACCAATATTAATAAACAAAAACTAAAAAATAAAACTTAGAATATTATACAGTAATTTAGGATTATATATAAAAAAAATATCAAAGTATCTTAAAACAGGCATATCAAAAAAGAAAGAAATATTTTGTAAAGCAAAAAGAGAATAAAATATAAAATATTACAAAACTAAGCAAAAAAAAATCATTAAAATGTCTCATGACTATGGTTTCACCTATTACCAAATCTATCTTCTCAAGTGAAATTCATATATGATACATTATAAGAGAATATCATTTTATTAGATGGAACCATTATTTATTGTATTTTATTGCTTTTATACACAATGCAAGTTCTCAATACCATTTTGTTTTTGCACATCTAAATTCTCTTAGTACTATTTTATTTATATCTTGATATATACTGCAAGATATATATTACATGTTTGGCTTTCTTTATTATTGCACATTTATTTTTTGGAAATTAAATGATATTGGAAAATTATCTCAAGTTTAGCAGTTTTTTATAGTTTCACAGATTTATACAATGAACAATAGGTTACAGGAATTTTTTAGGGTTTTAAAAAGATTTGTTGATCAGAATATCCTCTTCTTCCAAAAATACATATTAGATTGTCAGACCCACTATCCAATAAAAGATTTTACATAACAATCTATAACAGTGTTTATAAAGACAAAGTGACCCTTATTAAAAATTTTGAAATAATGTTAAACTGGCATTTTTTAATAGTAAAACAAATATTGAATACTTTTGCTCACCTTAGTTGATACTCCACTGTTCAGCAGTTACTCTCTCAAGTAAATTTCTAAGACAAATTCTTTAATCACCTATCTTTTTAATCAGTTTTTATGAACCTTATTCATTTTTAATTTGTAGTTTTTATATAAAATTAAAACACATATTTTATTTCAAATATAATTATATGAATGTCAGCCTTACAAAATTCATTTGTATTCAAATTTATTTAAAGGCTTAGTAAAATTGCAAAATATTTATTTTCAGACTATTAAATATATTAAATAAAATAGTAAATATTTTCACATTGATCATATTTGCACAAAAACTACCCATATAGCACATAATGGATTAATAAACCTCTGGGAAATCTATTTTTTAATTAAATTATTAACTTCAATATTTTTGTTAATTCTAATATCTTCATAGGTATTATTCTTTTATTTCTGTTATACAGTATTGATGTGATATATGCACAAATTTATACATTGGTTTCAATTTATACTATTTATATTCCTGAAGCTTTATCAACTTGAATAAAGTGCCAACAAATTTCATAGCAATATGCCTTCTCTTGATTTCAACTTTATTAGTCTTATAATCTACTAAATCTTCTAACTTGCATTGCTAATGAAGAAATACTCATTGTTTTATAAAATACAATGACTTCTATAAACTATACAATTTTTACTACTTATTTTATATTAAGACAGCCTAATTCGTGTAATCTAATATCATTGATTCTCATGTTTTACTTTATTAACGATATTATCCCATGTATATTTTATGCACTTAAAAACTTATGAGATCAGTGCTGTCTCATTATTTTCTAAAAATGCAAAAAAAATTTGGTCACCTATGTCAAGTTCCAGCTTTATTTTTCTTCTTTACAAATTAGTATTTTCACTAATTTATATTATTCTAACCTATATTCCTTTATTTATTTTAAGAAGAAACTATTAATTTTCTTGACAAGATGTTTAATTTGTTTTGTGAACTTATTATTTACATCCATCTTTAAATATGCACTGTGTTTTTTTTTTCACAATTTAAGCTAATAAAAGTGGTAGCTTTCTTTCAATTTCTTTTCATTAGTCCTAACATCATAATTAAATCAATTAAACCATGGATGATGATTACTGTTCCATTACTTTAGTATATCAATACAGTATTTATTGAATATGGAGGTGGCCATTTTATAATTTTTTTTGTGAACAAAACATTTTTATTAACTCACTTATGTGATTTTTTATTCCTTTATTTTTATAATTCAACAGGAAACATTGCATCTCTTATATAGAAAACTTCATCATAAATGTGAGTTTTGAATTATGAATTATGAAAATCTAATGAGTATATCTCATCTCAGCTATTATCCAACACCATATTACTCAATACTGGTACATGCCTTTTTTGGTAATGTGAAATGATATTAGGATTTAACACTGGTTATTACAAGACTAATGTAAAAGTAGTGTAATAATGTAGAATTGTAACATTTGACAAGATTAAATATCAGGAGTAATAATGTAGTGCATCCATTTAAGAGTTCAGAATTTATTAGAACATGAAGAAAACTGACTATTATCCTGGTATAATCATCTTCAATATGAAATCTTTCAACTTTTATTAATCACTCATCTCAGAAATATTCCTATATAAGACAGGCAGTTTATAATTAGCAGGAGTTCATTAAAAAACAATTATTTTAATCATCACAAGTACTTAAGTTTTTTCAAATGAGATATTTTATTCTTAGTTCACAGTCCAGATTGTGTTTTACTAAATAGTTCATTTTTCCAGGAATAAATCTTGTGATAAAGGTTATTGATCTTTTAATTTAAACTTGGCCTTGCACCTAAACAATGAACATGAAATCTTGGATCCCTGTGATGTAGATTTCAGGATTTCCTTCTCCTATCTCTCAAAACCTGCTATCCCTTACTGTTCTTACACTCCACAAATTTTGAAAGTGGTTTACTGCTTACAGTATATTCATGTTATGATTTCTTTCTTTGATGTGCTCACTTTACTACTCATTGTAATAATTTGATACTTCTTTTCTAGATTTTATAGTTTTTGTCATATTTGTGAATTTTTTTTTTTTACTTCATGACTTAAATCCAATTATAAGATTCAATATCTATTGAAACCAGTTGAACAAAGTAAAGGTTTTTCTCCTAAATATTAGTTTTAATTTCTTCTACAATATTACTTGGAATAATTTATAAATGATGGTGTTTCCATTTAAAGTTCTTATATTTGCCTCATGTGTCTTTTTCCAATAGTTTTTTTTCCAAAACTTAAACAGCTCATATTAGAAGAAATACATTATTTTACAATAAAATGCATTTCATTGTATAATCTATTTTTGTTCATTAAATTCAATCACTAAATTGTATTTTAGATATTTTTTTTAAAAATATCTTGAAATTTAATCATTGCAACTTTCATATTTATTTTATAATAAACTAAATATTGAATTTTATCATTATTAACTTATTATCAGGATTGGCCTAATACAAAAGCAGGACCTGGTATACATGACTTGAGGGGCCTTGAAACAAATTTCAAACAACAAAATAATAATTTATTGCATTTTTCTATTTATTACAAGTATATAAATAAAATTTACATTTCAATCACACAAAAAATCATTATTAAATTAAATAACAAAAATAATTGCTTCATATACATATAAACTACAATTTGTTATGCAAATTACTAGAATAAGATTACAATATGTGAATTTGTTTCATTTTCTTACATATTTTATAGAAAATTTGTTGTTAATATTATCATAATTTAGTTTTTTGGCTAATTCGGATTCGGTAGATAAAATGCTAAGGAGGTAAATCATTCTTGACCAATGCTAGATCTCAAATAATTTATTATTTTCAATCTTGAGTAAGATTTTTCTGCAGATGTAACAGTAATTGGTAATGTTAATATAATTTTCAAAACAGTAAAAAAACTTGGATATAATTCAAATAAATTACTTTTAAATAAATATTGTGATCCTGAAAGGCAAAATTTGATGATAAATTTTGATTTCATTAAATAAATCAGTGCAATCAATATTATCTTGAAAGGTCATATTAAAGTCTTTGCAACATTTAATCTTCAGTCAGTTTTTGAGTATTATCTGAATTATATATAAAAAAACATATGATGTCTCATGTTCATGATGAAATAATCACACAATCGATTATAACTAGAAAGTATCGAATTTGGAAATATTCTTCACCAAACGAAATTGGCTGATTGGTTCCTTCATAACAAAATTGTTTTGTTTTCCATTCAGTTCTTTGATTCCTAAATTCAGATTTCACTTTCAATTCTTCAGTTATTTCCATTGCAACCATTAAAAAAGATTTAAATTCTGATCCATGATACTTTTCAAAAAAATTTTAAAAGCCTTTTAAATGTGAATTTGCAGTACTTATATCTTCTATATTGGAATTCTAATATATCTTGCTTACAATCTTTACTTCATTCAGTATGTCATACCAAGTGACCAAACTTAATAAAAATTCAAATGAAGTAAGTTTATTTTCAATTATTGGATTTCGAATTTTGTTTTTGTATCATTGGTATGCTCATAAAGGTATTTCAAAGCTAGATACAGTTGTGATATTTAGTATCTAACAGATTTCACATTTTTGAGATGACATTCCACCTCATTTCTGACAGGGGTTTTGAAGTAAGATGTTTGACCTGCTCTTTTAATATATTCCAGCACATCACAGAATTTGCAAAAATATTATACATGCTTTCCTGAAAAATGAATATGCAAGAGTATATGATTTTAAAATGTCTTTAAGAATTAATTTCAAATTATGACTTCTGTAGAATGCTTGCATGCTTTTATATAAACCTCTCATATTAACTCCATTATCATATCCCTGTCTTTGACAGTTCCTTAAATCTAATTCCTCCTTTTCTAATATGCTTTCAATTTTTCTGTAAAGTCTTTTACTGTTTCAAAACAAAAAAAATCATTCCTGTATACTCATATTACTTTCAGAGTCATCTACTTTAACATATCTTAAAATAACAGATAATTGTTCTTGATGAATTATGTCTGGAGTGCTATCTAATAGAATTGTAAAATAATTAGCTTTATTAACTAGATTTATTATTTCTTTTCTAACTTTTTTAGCCAATCAGAAATCAGTTCATCTTTTACTCAATGCAATAAAAAGGAAAGCAATGCTGATTCTACACACTGATCCAAATGTTGCTTCATGATTGGTTCAAATGTTGCAAGTAATTCTGTGAGTCCCAAGAAATTACTGTTGTGCAGTTTATATAAAACATCATTACTTTCTTTGAACACCAAATTATGCTCTGATAAATATAAAATTAGTCACTCTTAATTCACAAACATTTTAAATACTGTGGTTCATTTTTAATTATTTTTTCATGTTCTTTATCAATAGTGTTTTCCAGTTCCAGTCTTTTTCAAGTTGTAACAATTTGTACATGTAGCTTGTAAATGATATTCTGATCTTTCCTTTTTGTAATCACAAAGAAGTGATATTTGAAGAGAATAACTTACACTTGTAACACAATGTGCACCTTTGTACTTCGAGCAACCATCTTCATTCTTGATATTCCTATTTCATTAATTTTCTTAAATAATAATTTTCATAAAAGCTTCTGCTATTTTTATCTTTCGGAAAATCATAGATTTTGCTTGTGTCGTGCCATTTTGTATGATAGCCATTGAAAATTTATCAGTTATAATTTCAGGCCAAGTACTAGGATCATTGATATCAACATTTTTGTCTTCATCACTTTGTTGATTCTCTTGAAGCTGCAGTCCTCTGAATAATTTATCTTGTTCTTTGTTCTATGCTGACAAAAAATTGTCAACTTGCTTGTTTCCCTCTGTATCATGATTATCTTCCTGTTCTTCAGTTTTCTTATTATTGCTTTTCTCTTCACTAAGATGAGATCTGTCTTTATTGAGTCAGCACTGTTTTTATGGATGTACATGGCATAATTTCATTTCCATGAGTTTGATTTTCCAGTAACTGTGAATTATGTGTTTCTTCAGTTTGTTGCATATTTTCAGTTTTTAAAAATTTTGCAAAGAAATTCCTTTGTTTTTCCAAAATTTCTTCTCTTCCTTTTTTTCTTCAATTTATCAAAACCACACATATACTTTCTTCCTGCATCTCTGTGTCTACTAATCATGTTGCAAAATTGTCTGAAAACAATATTATAAAAAACATAAAAACACTACAAGAAGTATAGAATAACATAATACATAAGTAGATAAAGTATACTTACAATCCACTTTTTTAATAGTATGATTATAACAACAATGAAAGTCATGTTGTCCTTTGTCTCAATAGTATGTATATTTCATACCTCACAATAAAAACATATGATGTACAATCAGCTGTCTGAACATAAGCACAATGAATGGTTTTACTTTTCTTATTAATTGATGCTAGCTATCTGAAGCATAGTGATTTAAATGACTTGCTGTGCTGATGTGGCTGTTGTTTTCTGCAAGATAAGTTTAAAATTTATACTTTTTTGAGATTATCATCAAAAAAATTATTTTTACAAAAATTCTGTGGTTACTGTATGGATGTGGAGAAAAAATTGGAGTCAACAGAGATAGTTTTAATTGGATTTGGAAAGATCAGGAATAATATTAATAATGTTTGGAAAGTATTTTGTTATGCCATTTTAAGTACAGAAGTAAAAAAAAAAAATTGTTGTGGAGGTGTTACTGTAAGGAGGCTTTATCACTAGATAGTTTTTAGTAATTTTGCTACTAAAAAATTGTTTAATTTAAGAAAAAAAGTGATTTATTTGAGAAAGAAGTTAATATTATGAGGCCTAAGGTTGGAAAATATTTGTTTATTGATCACCATTAAAGAAAGAAAAGTTTGTCTCCTTTTGTATAAAGGGGTTTGAAAAGTAGGAGAGGAAGCATAAAGTGAGTAGGAGAGGAAGCATAAAATTAAATATAGGGTAGAGAAGTTGAAAATAAGAAATATGGATTGTATTTCTATCCCACAATGCATATATAATTATCAGAAAGAAATTAAGCATGCTGTGGTAGAGGGTATTGTATGTGATGAAATTAAAATGCTTAAATAAGAGTAGGAAGGATGTAACAGGTTTATTGCTTGTAGACAGGATGTAAATGTGATAAAAAGATATGAAAAAGTGGTTTCTAAATGAAAATAGCTTAAAAAGAATGTCAGGAGAAATGAAGCAAAATATAATAGAGGAAGATATGATAGAGTATGTTTTTAGTGGAGTGACAAGTGATATGGATGAAAGAATAAGTAGTGCAATAGAGAGGGTTAGCAAAAAATAAGTAAGATAGAGGAAAAGGTAAAGGATCTATAAGCAAAATTAAAATCATTAGAAATAAAGTATGAACTGATAAAGAAATTATTGAATATGAATGATAAAAAAGAAATAAATAAGAAAGTCCAGAAGGTGGAAAAGAATGTAACAAATCAAATAGGGAAAGTAAACTATGAAACAGTATTGATAGGAGATTCACCAATTAGAGTATGTGGAAATATAATTGCAAGACAAAAGAGAAACATCTATGTAAGAATATGACTGCCTGTAGTTAGAATTATGAATGTTATAGATAAAGTAAAGAAACCTGAGAGTAGAGATGTGCATATATGATAGGGACAAATAATTTGTCAGAGTCAGAGAAGAAAGTAATGGATGAGTACATAGAATTGATTAGGAATTTGAGTAAGATTAAAGAAAAAGTTGGAATAGTTGGATTATTACCATGATTTGGCCATAGGTATATGTTAGATAGGGCATGTTCTATGAATGAGAGATTGAAAAAATTATATGAGAGAAATGATGTTTTGTTTGTAAATGTGTGGGATTTTTTTATTAGTAAGAGGGAGTTATATAGTAAAGATGGATTGCACTTAGCAAAACAAGAAAGTAAGGTATTAGGGAGTTTGATTTATAAAGAATATAGTTTGAGAAACTTATAAAGGAGTGTGTGAATTGCAGTGTTACCAGAAAGAAGAAAAATGGATGTGATGCAAGAAATAAACAAAGGGTAGCTGATTTAGATATAAATGTAAATGTGAAGAGGGAATGGGTCTGTAAAATTAATGGTAAGCAAGTTATTCATACATGTAATGGAGAAGAAAGAGTCAAATGAATATATAAAAGAGTAGTTACGAAAAAATAAATTGTTAAAATTGGATATTTGAATATGCAAGGTGTTAGGACACCAGAAAAGTGACTGGAATTAAACAAAGCAATTAAAAATGAAGATCTTGAGGTAGTAGCAGTAGTAGAAATGCATCTAGGAGAAGAAAAATAATCTATACTGGAATACTTGATATAACAGGATATAAATATAAAAGAGAAAGAAAAAAGGATGGTGGTATAAAAGTTATGTCAAAAAGTATTTAAATACTATTAAATGTCAATAACATGTGTGGTTTGAGATAAAGTAATAAAGACATGAATGAATAGTGGCCATAGTGTATATAGCCACTGAAGATAGTCAAACTAAAATGGAATGGAACAGTAGCATATATAAATACCTAGTTAAACATATACAAAGTTTCAAAGAAAAGGGTAGAGAATAATGGTTATATATAAAGGATATGAATGAGCATATTGAAGAAATTTGATGATGTAGATAACAAAAACGGACAGTTTTTAAAGAATTTTTGTCAGAAAGTGAATTTGAGCATTGAAAATTTATTAAATATTTATGATGGACAATACACATGGTCTACAAATATTATATTTCACTCAATAAATTATGTATTAGTAGAGAATGAGGGAATGAATAAAGTACAGAAAATTAGTGTTTGATAATGAAGAGAGAATATGTAATAGTGATCATAATTTCTTTACAATAGAAATGTTTAGACATGTGATGGAAAATAGTAATAAAAGTAGAAAGGATAGTGAAAGATATGGATGGAGAATGAATGATAAGAATATGTTAGAAGACTATAAAATAAAAGTTGAAGAAATTATGAAGAAGAGTTGTTTAGGGTGAATATAAGGACTAGTGTGGGGAAGTAAATAAAGTGGCAAATAGAATTTTAGATGAGAATATTCAGAAAAATAAAAATAATAGGAAAGTGAGAGTTAGTAAAAATGTAAAAGAAAAGGAAAAAGCATGCAAAGAATATAAGTGTGCTATTAAGAACACAGGCAGTGAAAAAGATGTTAATGTCAAATGGGAAAAGTATTTAAAAAAGAAATTGGTTAAAATAGATAATTATAGAATGAAATTGAACAGTAAATTGATGTAGGATATTAATAAAAGTGGAATAGATGGGAGTAAAAAATTTTGAAAATACATTAAAAAAAGGAATATAGGGGAGAGAGAAATAGTATTGCTAGATGATGTGGGAATAGAGTGTAGTTCTAGAGAAAAATTAAAGACACTCTTAAATAAGCATGTAATGGATGAAGAAAAGATATTAGATGTAAATGACAGAATGATAACAAACAAAAGTAGATAGTAATAGAAATATTAGATTTTCAGGAAATGAACTGAATGAGTCAAGGGAAGTAATTGAAAAGGGGAAAGGCAAAAGATTTAGGTGGAGGGGCAGTGAAAATAGTAATGAACTTAGGCATGGAGCAAAATTAAACCTATTATAATGTTTTAATAAGATGACACAGAAGAGAGATTTTTTGGATAGTTGAAGTAATACAAGAGTAAGGCTACTGTCTAAAGGAAACAATAAGGATCATAGAATACATAGGGGATCCACAAATAAATGAAATCATTCTCTGGTTTAAGGGTCTGTCGTATTTACTTTTGCTGCTACATACTTTTTTCAAGAAGCCTTTTGCATCAATCTGTTAAATGACATTGTCATATGAAATTGTGGGTTACGTAACAATTTTTTTTTGTAAAGTGCATTTTGCGTATTTTCTGATTTTTTTAAATGATGGTTGAAATGTTCGAACTATGTGAAATCCTGTTTTCATTTATAGAAAACATCAATGAAAAAGTTGTAATTACTTGAAACACATTATAATCAAGCTGATCTCATAAAGTGACAGGTTTACGAGTTTTTAATTAAAATGTTAAATTTACCACTTCCCTAAAATCGGTCACAAGTCCGAAGAATGCTGATATTTGTTTTTGACAGAAATAGCATTTTTCTCTTAAATTAAGTTTGTAATGGTCAGGCATTTTATGTGCCAGTTCTGAAACATTTACATTATCTGGTAATATGTAAACTTCCTGTTTTATGGCAAAAAAAAAAAACAGTCTGTACGCTCACGCCAAATAAATGTCATCTCTCAAAGTCTTGAGTGTGGAAAACTTTTTAATTAATTTCAGCATGACCCAGCATATTTATCAGTCATATTCGCTTGAGCTCCCTTTGTGTAATTTTTTTTTAACTCTCGAATGAAAAAATGTCTTTTTTGGTGCACTTAGAACTCAGAGAAAAAATGTCAGAAACATTAAAATGTATCACTTTGAAAGTTTTTCTGGACAACTTTAAAAAGTGATAAACGGGTTTAAACCAGTGCATTGCATTATATAAACTATACTTTTTAAAGCAATTCTATTTGAAACATCTAAAAAGAAATATATAATTTTTTATTATAAAATTCTGGTTATTTTGGGATCCCCCCTGCACATATAACATTTTTAAAAATGCATACGTGTTCTAATTTCATAGTTTTTCACAGTATATTATCACACTTCATGACACTGATTACTATTCAAAGTTGACAACATCAAATTTCAGAACCAAATCCTCTCAATTGATATATTAGGTGGATATTAAATGAGTTATTATTACTTTGATAGCACTTCTAAACATTATCTTTTCAACATGTGTGTGATCAGGTGGGTCAGCAACATAAGATGGCACTGAGAGTGGTGGGTCGTGTGAAAGTCTGAGTTCGAACCCCGCATATATTACATATATAAATGCAGGTTTAAGCTTGTACAATGTATTAATTCAATCTTTTATTAACTTAAACCACCACCCTCTCCTATATTTTTATTTATTTAATGCATAATTTTGTTTCTCCGATCATGATCATAATTGTAAAAAGATATTTTTTAAATTAAAAATGAAGTGAGTATTTCTAATTTCCACATTAGAACCTGGTGCTATGGGTGATAATAACACATTTGAGTTTTTTTATACTAATAATAGTACTATGTCCAGCAGTGACCAAATTACAGCACAGCTGGTACTATGTCCAGCGGTGATCAAGTTACAGCACAGCTGGATTGCAAATTAAAAAAAATGACTTAAATATAATCATAGGTGGCACGACAATTTAAATTATAGATACTCTTGTAATTATAAACAGGTATTAGAAATGTTCTTTTATCTTCAACATATGAAGTTATAACACATGAATACAATGGGTTCAAGGCAGTTGATTTATATGGGTCCTATGACCAGGTACTGCTGTCCCAAGATATTAATTAAGAGTCCAGAGAATAGTTCTCGGAGAAGCCAGATTAGCAAAGCTGACAATAATTGTCAGTGGAAGAAAGACGTCTGTTCTTCAAGGGCTTCAAATAGCTAATAATCTTCTCTTCCCCTTTCTGGTGAAGATCACGGCTCAAGTTTTTGTTTTTATAACCTAATTGGTTGGAATCCACTGGTAGCGTGTGGTAGTACCAATGTTATTATATTCCAACCTGCATTTTTTTTAATCAATATATAATACGAGTTCTTGTATTTTTAATTAATTTCGTTTCTTTTTTCTGATAATTCTTATCAGGAAGTTAATCCATATTTTCCAATGGCATTTAATGAAATTTGCTATAGGGCTATTTGATGTTTAATCAGAGTTGGTGATCTTTAAAATAAATTCGCCTAATTAGTTCATAGCATTTTTTTTTCATGTGTCATAGCATCGGCCGGGAAGTGAACCCGCAACCCGGGCGGAAGCGAACCCGCAACCCAGGCAACTGCGTATGAAGCAGTCATGCTGACCTCTCAACCATCAATGCTTGACTTATGTCCATTGCGTTTATACATGCACATACTTAATTTACCATAACATTTTTGGTCTTTTTCGGTTTCAATAAAAATACGTGTTTGATCAGATTTTTTTTATATACGTGTATTTACCAAATAGTAATGTATATAAGATTTGATTGTAACTGCAGAATTGAAAAAGACCATGAGTTACACTATGCAGGTAAAATCATGATTGAAAATTTTATTTGTTAATTCGATGCAGATTCTTTTAGAAATACTTGATTTTAGTTCCAACTTTTTACTTAATAAGACATATATAAAATATTTCTATTTATTTTATTTTATTATTATTATAAATACCCACTTATGTGCACTATTCTAATTGTATTTAATACCATTTCATTATTATATGTTTGTGTATGAGCATGCAAAATGTTAGAACATCATTTATCATACATAAATAACACTTCAAGACAAAGAAAAGTCTTTCCTATATCTTTCCTCCACCAATAGTATTCCCTTTTTCTGAAGCTACTAAAATTTTCTTAATTTCTAATTTATCATTAACATTTTCTTTTCTGCTTTGTCCTTTAGCTAATATTAATATAGTTAGGAATTCATTTAATTATATAATTGGATAGCTACATACTTTGTAATTTAACGAATCACCTGAAAAAATTATAAACTTGTTTGCAAATTCCTAACTATCTAAGATTTTAATTTCATCAAATACGTATATAGGTAATGACTTTGCTGTAATTGTATACACATACAATATTTTATTCATAAAACACAATGTTAGTGCTGCATTCAGTATTTTGAATATAGAACATATAAACTTAAAATATCTATAATTACTGAATCTAAAATACTGTATACTATACATATAAGTGTTGAATGTCTTTAGAAAAATTAAACTTTATTTAAATATAATGTACAGTACTTGGATTATTTAAATAAAGTTTATTTTTTCTAAAGACATTCAACACTTAAATTAGATGATGAAATAGTCCAATATATAAATATGGTACATGACAACTAAAATACCATCATCACAAACTTTCAGGTAAACACTAAATATGAAGATTAAACTGTGTGTGTGTGTTTTTTAATTATGATATATTATTTTTAGAACACCTGGATTATTATGTAAAAATAGTTATTGATTTTGTAACTTCATTAATAAACGTGCTGTTTTCACACAAGTTGTTTCAAATCAAAAGAAAAACAACATTTTAAAATGCAAATGTCGAATTAGAAAAGTTTAAAAAGAAAAACAGATTGTATTTAAAATAAATGTTAATGAATTTTCTTCTACACAAATGGGGGAGGGGAGGCACTATTACATTACTAAAAACATAGTACTGTATTTATTAAGATTCCAACAATTGACTTATAGCAAATATAAAAGAAAAGAAAAATAAACTTTGCGTATGTTTTAGAAAATTATACAATTGGGTTTTTTTCTTTTAAAATAAGTTGAATTTTTTTTTCTAAAGTTGACTGATTTACAATACACATTAAGCATTTTGTTTTTCTGGTGTACAGTAATAAGTCTTTATGTTCAATTAAATAATTTATAATTAAACATTGTTTTTTAATTTGAATAATTTCACATAAGTAATAAACATAAATGTACAGTAATATGTACTGTAATACAAATTTTTTAAAAAATGCACTTCAGTATGGATTTTTTTTTTCATTACAATGAAAAACATCTGCGGAAGAATATAAAAACTATTAAATTCAAATTTAGTTTCACTTTCTCTTTCTTTTTGCTGCATTGTACTTTTTAAACAGTAAAAATATGCATTTTTTTTCCTAGTAATATATTTAGGCATTATTGTTATGAAAAAATCAAGAAAATCTTTGAGCTTGGAAACCAATGTGGATATTTTACGTTGACTGGAACTGACCATTTTTCCCCATAGACCTCCATTATAAATACATATTTTGTATACGATATTTTTGCTTAACGTTAAGTTTTGGATGACCAATTGCCATCGCTAAGCAGGGTAAAGGTGTACTAATGTTGATGCTTCAAATTTAAAAAATTATTTAATTAATATATATATAACTCTGTTTCACAAAATGAAAAGAGAAAAGGTTAAAATAAATATAAAGTAGAAAGGGGGATTGTACTCTTGTATTTTGTTGAAACACGAGTATATACATATATTTGCTGTGTGGATGGATGAATGAACGAAATTTAACAAATATAAATTTGATTTCAAAGATGTAAGATAATGCAGCTCATTTTATTACAATAGAGAAAAGAGATCTTAAATGAAGAAAAAATATTAAAACTGTATAAATTATTATCTGAAGAATGTAAAAAGAAAAACAAAATAAAGAAAAGTCAAAAACAAATTACAGGTAGTCAACAAAATTTCCTGACATTGAAAACAAAAAAAAAGGTGCTAAAAGCTTTTTGCTTTGTTTAAGAGAAACCAGATCTCACCACTATGTAGTAATGGAGAAGAATAGAATAAGAATTTTTTAGAAAAAAAAAGGGAGTGGACAAAAAAAGAAAAATTCTAAGTATAAAAGATAGAGAATAATATATATTTAAAAAAAAACAGTTCGTATGATACTGCTTTGAAGAAAATAATTCTCCACGCATTATTAAATACCTAAATTTTGGAAATGAGCCAATGTATTCACCAGCTATGAACATGTGGGGGTAAAGGCTTAAGCATGCAGGGCTTTAAACCCCATTCCTGAAGAGACGTATGCTGCTGTGAGATGGAACAAGCATTGATACTGGAAGAAAGCCTCTCCTGAAGTAGTTCAATCATAACCTACTTTGAAGAGAATCAATACCAAGTCAAGAAATTAATTGGATTTAACACATAAGATATCACCTATTTTTATGCACCAGCCGAGCGAATTATTATCATTGCTTTTATATTTTCATCATTATCCCGGGGGGATACAGGTAATATAAACTTTTATTGCATATATTTCTTTCACTCCCAATATTACCGCATTCTCCATATTACAGTAAATAAAGACATTTAGAAAATGATCAATTGATGAACTCTATTCGTAATTTTAAAATAACATTCTACATTTAAATGGATTTGACATGATTAACTTTTGTCTTGTAATTTTCTTTATTCATTTGTTAATCTGCACTGCATACATGCTTGTGTTTTATACATAAAAATAAAAATATTTGAGCACAAATATTAATATTTATGATTTATCAATTGTTTAATATTAAAATTAATAGAAAGCTTATCCATATCTGTGTTGCTTTTTTATTTTGGGTTGTCTGCAGAATGAAGAAAAAAAAAGGAGGGGGGTAAGTTTAAATGAATAAAAAAACAGTTCGAGTGAGTACATATTTAACCACACACCCTGAGGGGCTAGCTAGTGGAAGAGCTTAATAATTATCCCTTATTATATTACCTAATTCTTATGAAAATAAGATTGGTGCGTGAAATCATAAAGTGACATCATAAATATGCTGGGCGAGAAATACGATCGAATCTTATAAATTGTTTTAAATATATATTGAAATCCAGAAGGTCAGATTATCAGTTAAATAAAATATTATTAATACAAGAAGCTGGTTTATTCAAATTTATGCATAAATTCGAAAGTATATGATATTAATTAAATAAATGATTGTATTGCAATATGTGTGTAGGGATATATATATAAGTGATAGAGGGAAATGGCATGTTCCATTACAATATATATATATATTGCTGTAAGTAAACTTTTAAGCATCATTTCTTCTGTCAACTAACATTTTGATGATTAAACATTATTTTAGGATAAACATTATTTTTATAGTTCTTAATATAATTTATTGATAAATGCATGTTTGATATATTCAAAGGGATTATCTAGGTCCTTGTTAATCTATAACAAGATTTAACAGAAGCATCAAAAGAAATAAAGATCTATTGTTCTTATCATAATCTTTTGCATAAAGCAATATCCTTTACTCAAAGAAGCATTTAAAGTATTCACCTAGGATATAAATTTTGCATATTTTAATTTTTTCCAAATACATAAAAAGTTATTTTTCTTTAGTGAATTGAACAAAACTCATACTAATAGCATAATCCTATCAGTAAAATTTGGAACAGAGTACATCCCCACTGAATCAATTTGCATTACTTTCAAATATTTTTATATTTATGATTATAAGTTTGCAATGCATATTAAATATTTAATTACAAAAATCTTAACGGCTGACATCTTATCAAATTTGATTCAATTTGTATGATTAAAAATAATATTGAAATCATTTTTACCTTTAAATCAGCAACTTTTTATCTTCCACATTCAATTATTTATTATGATTCTTTTCAGGGGTTATGATTGCTGGTTTAGCATGAAATACATATATTGGTGATTATTTGTCTTTTCAACATATATGTGTTCAAGGTGTATCAGTATTATGAGATAGTGTGGAGAGTGGTGGGTTGTGTGAAAGTCTGTGCTCATATACCCTATATATTACCTATATAGACACAGGTATATAATAAGCCTGTGTGTTTCAATTACTAAACATTATTACAAATGTGTTTATTATATATCTGAAAAATATATATATTTTTTCAACATATATACAGGATACTTACATTTAAAATATTAAAATTTTTAAAAATTATAAGCAATTTAACAATTTTTTTATTTTAAAAATTATCATTTTTATCTTACTGATGCTTTAAAACAATATTAAAAAATGGAAAGAATTTTATAATTATATTAATAATATAAAAATTAACAAGATTAAAATGGAAATAAACAAAAAATAAATCTCTAATTGTTTGTTCTAAATAAAAAAAATTGAAATAATAAAAAAAATAAGTGTAATAGTTATTTATTAAATATCATTAACATAATTTACAAATCAAAAGTAAAATAAAGGTTGACCATTAATAATATTAAAAGGTATAAGATAAATTTAAATAGATTTTACACTAATTTCAAAGTAAATAAATTAACATTTAATAAACTATAAAAAAATTGAATAATGAATATAATCATATAAAAACTTAAATAATGAACAGAAACTGAATTTGAAATAAAGTTTGTTTTTGAAAAAAATATATGTATATGTGCTATATAAAAACAATAATAAAATAAATAAATTTAAAAAAGATTGCATCTACAAGAAAATTAGATAATAGATTAAAACAACATTTAAAAGACAATAATTCCCGTCAAGCATTGTTAGCCAAGAGGTCAGCGCAGCCGTCTTGCAAGCAAGCAGTTAGTTGCAGATGGTTGTTGCGGGTTCGCCTCCCAGCCAATGCTATGACATATGAAAAAAAAAAAATTCCAATATCAAAAAACACATAATAAATCATAGCATAAAAATACAAAACTAAAATAATAGAAAAATTTAAAAAAATTAAAGAACAATTACAAAGAATTTATATATGAAAAAGTATAAAATTACATTAACAGAAAAAAAAATTGAATTTTTTGGAAGATTATTTAATAAACCAAAATCTTTATATGAGTATTCAAAATATTAAAAATATTTTGTAACCAAAAAGAAAAAGTTTTATTTTCACTTTTAATCAATTCAAATTAAAACTTCCATCACCAAAAGTGTATCCCATCTTAATACCCATTTGATTGAACCATCTATAAACAATTCCAAAGACTACTCTCATAAAAATTAAAAACAATTTTGGAGCAAGTACATATATATCCTTATTTAATACCAAATTTTCACTTCAAATGTCTCAGATTTTCCAGCTATAGTAATAGCATTTTATCTCATTTTATCCTGTAAAAATTTATAATATAAATACATTTTGGTGGACAACTAACTAATTTTAAATAATGCTATAATTCTATTTTATTAATTGAATCAAATAAAAGCAATATATAAATAACTATTTTATTTCTGGCACTTTTGTTGCATTTGCTGACAACAAAACCTGTGTCTATAGTACATCTTGATTTTTTTAAACCCTTTGTTAGTCTCTGGTAATCATTCAACTATAACTGAAAACAACCTAAATGAAATTTATGAAAATATATTTGCTATAGTAAATAATAATGATATTCTATGATAATTACTCCAGTCTTGTTTATTTCCTTTGCTTTTAAAAATTTGAACAATTAGAACAACTTTTAAAACAGCAAGCACAGCTTTATGAGTTTATATATTTCTAAAAAGGATTCCAATATTTTTAAAACTAACATATCACCACTACATTTTAGGATTCTCCAGATATCTTATCATGACCTGAAGTCCTTCTATTTTTAAAACTAAAAAGAGCAACATTGACTTCATTAAGTTGAATATCTTTATTGAAATCTAAATGATTAGATAAAATTGATATATCTTTAAGTCATCTCATTGTTGTTATTATTAAGTCATCTCGATTTTCAAAATACTCCCAACAATTCAAAATATTGTCATCATGTAAAAAATGTCAATTATATTGTAATGTAACTTCAATTGCCAATATGGTGCTTTTAATGCATTAAAAAAATCTAAAATGATCACAATTAGTAAATGTCAGTATCTTTTATGCAGTTGTAATGCATCAATCGTTTTTAAATCTTCTTGACAGTCATTAAACTTCTGCCTTCACATCTTTATATTTATTATGAGATTCCACATTTAATCTTTTATTCTGCTAAGTTCAATGAATGGGATAGATTTATATTTATTATGAAATCCCATATTATCTTTTAATTAAATCACTAATAATAAGATCAGTGTTAACTAGCTATGATTTTTCTCAGTGAATCTAAGAATAGACTTACTTGTATTTTTAACACATTTATTAAGAGAATTTCATGCTTCAGTAATATGACAATCCTGAAGATCCAAATTACCAATTTTAGTGTTTAATACTCATAGAAATGTAATACTATAATACATTATTCTAAAGAATGAATAGCAATT